>JAUMJL010001049.1:0-377052 GCA_033558185.1 Dromococcyx pavoninus
GGCTTCGCCAATGGGCGGCGGGCAGGGCGGCAGGCCGGGCTGACGTGCGGGCCGCTGGCCGTATGGGGGTTTATTTTGCTTTGGGCCGCTCCAGCCGCCGCCATTAGAGGAGCCCGGGGAGCGGGGCGAGAGGCTCCCCCCGCTCCGCTCCTCCCCCCCCCCCCCCCCCCCCGCGCCGAGTGGGAGCGCCCGCGGCCGCGGCGGCGCTGCCAGGCTGGGAGAGACCATGTCGTGAGAGGGGAGGGGCCGGCGCAGCGCAGCGGGCCGGGGGAGGGGGGCGGCTTCTAGCGCCGAGCGAGCGCCTGAGGGACGGCGGCTCCGGGCAGGTAAAGTCCGTCTGCCCCCACCTTCCTGGGGTCCAACGGAGCCGTGGGTGGTACAAGCCCCACGGGAGTGGGGGGCTGAGGGGGGTGGCGGGGGCAGCCCCTCTGGTAACGGGGGGGCTACGGCAACCGGAGCCTCGGTGCGGGAACGGGGAGATCGGGAGTGTCTCCCCGTGGCCGCTTCTGCGAGCACCTGGGTCTGCTGGGGTGAGATCATGGCTCTGCCGCCTCCCACCGGTTCCTTCCCCCGCTTATCCTCCTCCTCCCGTTTTCCCTTTGGGATGTGCCTGGCTCGGTCCCCTTTTCCCTTTGGGATGTGCCTGGTTTGATCCGTGGTAGGATGAGTGATGGAACTACTCGGTTGTGTTTTGGAGAGCAGAACTTCCATGGTGTCGCTTGTAGTATAGCAGCATCACATATTGTGAATGCTTCGTCAGGGACAAAGTACTCTGGGAAGTGTTTCAGAACCCAGCTTGGGTTTGTGAACTGGAGTTTTGAGGGAAAAAAATAAGAAAAGTTTCGTTAAGGAGTGAGGGACACCTTGTGAATCTACGTTTCCAGCGCTGTTTTGGATCTACCTTCGCAGTGTGGGACTGCGGCAGCTTCCTGCCCCAGTAGGGTAAGGTGAAGTTCTCCGCGGAGGTCACGGACCTGTCCTGGTCCTTCTTTCCCAATGAGAAAAGGCATTCCTTCCAGTCCTCTTCCCAGACTCCCAGTGCTTAGTTCCCACGGGACTCACCACACTCTCAAGAGCAGCCAGTGGGAGAAGCGATGGGAGATTAATCTGGGTCTCCTGCATGGCAGACACAGTGCAACTGCTGAGAACTTTTTGCTGCCACAGTGACTTTTAGTGATAACAATGATGACAACTTTTTCTGGAAGTCTTGGGAGTTGATGTAGTAAACAAATGTTTGGCAGGCTTTGTGCTGTGCCTGAACAGTCTCTGCTCACTAGGTACCTGCTGTGTCAGAAGTGGTGGAACTGGCATGTGAGTTTAGCAGGTTGATATGTTTGTTGATGCAAAAATTGAAATGTGAGATGTCTTCTGTGTGATATCTTAACTTCCTCCCTTCGCTAACACCATGTTAAAGCTCATTCTGGTGTGAGCAGAACCTTGTAAGAGTAGTTCAAGAGAGATTTGTTGCACTTAGTTTTGTCTTTCCTTCTACTCATCTAGAATTTTGTCTTTGACTGCAGCAGACACTTGTGAAGCCTATTTCTTCTTTCCCACCCCCACTTTTTCAGCGGTTACTCAGGGACAGGGGGTAGCAGGTAAGCAGCAGGAGGTGTTCTGAAACTCTGCTGTTTGCCTCTTTCCAAAGGCCGAGTTGAACTGGTGTCTTAACATGCTGAGTCTATCGTGTAATTATGTAAAAGATCATTTCTGATTTAAGTCTGTCAGAACATTACAAGAGAATAATGCTTTTGAGTGCATTGAATTTAGTAGAATTTGTGAAACTTTGTGGTGTAATTGAGTTGATCAAAAACCAAATTATTACGTTTACTTTCTGTATGCTGCTTGGGTAGGGACAGGCAGACAGGGATGACCAATGAGGCCAAAATCTGTTATTGTAGAGGTGTATCCATTAGTGTTTTCTCAAACATAGAATTAAAAATATTAATTTAATTGGAACGCTGAGTGGCATAAAAGCATGAACGGGATTCATCACAGAGGCATGACTTAAATTTAAGACTTCTTAAAATGCAAAATTGGTCAAGACAACATTTTCAGTCTTATTTAGCCTTGTGTATGGCCATTCTAATGGTTCGTCATTTGGTATACAAATTCCTTGGGGAGGGGAAATCCCGTCCACATTTGCTGTTCTTTGCAAGATGGATCTGTAAATAAGTCAGACTTGTAAGCAGAAAATATGGTAGTGGTTCTATGGGGGGGTTATTTTTAATACAGTCAATCAAATCATCAAGTGTACTCTCAGATGCTTTTACGTGAGGTTTATTGACTACTTCTTGTGGTGTTAACTTAGGTGTTAATGTTTCTCTTTCCCACTCACTTTTGCAAGGTGTTGAGTCTGTCCAGAACTTTAGATCAATGTATTCTTTATTGTGATGTGCCATTTTCTAATCACAGCAATGTGTTTATGCTTCGACTTCCAGTTCTGTTAGAAATCTCATGCCCCTTC
Source organism: Dromococcyx pavoninus (assembly GCA_033558185.1). Classification (NCBI taxonomy): domain Eukaryota; kingdom Metazoa; phylum Chordata; class Aves; order Cuculiformes; family Neomorphidae; genus Dromococcyx; species Dromococcyx pavoninus. The sequence goes on from JAUMJL010001049.1 coordinate 2,465, forward strand.
CTCCCCCCAAAATGTGAAGACTGGGTTGTTTTGAGCTCTCTGAAATTTATGTCAACGAGTAATCCCTATTTTAACTGCATATGAATTACGATGCACAGTCTTCTGGTTCTAAAATGGAACTGAACTTTAATTTGGCAGCTGAAAATGGCTGGCTTAGCTGTAACATCTTTTTTTTAAGTAGTACTACATGTGAAGAGGGACATGAGGCAACATTGTAAAGAGAGGGTTTTTTTCAGCACAGCTGATGGAGAGCTCACAATTTGACTTGTCAAACAGCGTAGCTTGGTAAAATCAGTTAAATAACAGGTAATTATCACTTTGTAATGTCAGTTGAATGGAATTCATTATACCTTAAAGAGAAAACGTCTATCTTAAGATCTCTAACAATAGGAATTCAGTCACTTTTCTGGTGCTTATTCTTTTTTTATAGCACGTCACTTTAGCTTGTACAGAATCAGGTTGATTTTGTGTCTGTGTTGATTTTTGCATCATCAGTCGCAAAAGCACAGCTTCTTGTATGTATATAGTTAATGCTTTTGGAACTTTCTTGAAATACCAGATTAATAATAGGACTGTCATCTCTTTGGTGTCTGACAGTTAACATGCTTTAAAAGAAGAGCTGTAGTACTTCAGCATCAATGCTGAGAACACATTGGTCTGTAAAAACATGGATGATTTCGTATTTCCCTCTGTTGTGGCATGGGCAGGTTTTCACAAGCTCTGTAGTCAAACTGGAGCTGTATCCACCTGGTGTTTTTCAAAATAATTTTTTACCTGTGCTGCTCTCCCATTTATGCAAAAACTCAGTTTGAAGACTGGAGAGAGGAGAGGTCTGGAGGGCTTGGAGTACAGAATGAGCGCAGTGACATTTGGAGAAGGAACTGTCTTGAAGAGGGGGCTGATATGGACACCTTGGTTCAAGAAAGCAGAAGGAATGGTAGGGTTTTTCTTGAGGAATGTGGGAGGTGAATACATTGGAAAGAGTTGGAGTTGCTGGTATGTGCAGAGCATCCTGCCTACGAAGCAGCCAAGCCTGCGGCCATGTGCATCTCTTATTGTACAGTAGGTAGACTTAAGTTGGCATTTTTCCCTTTTTATTTTTAATTTATCCTGATATGATCTGTTCTGCTTGCTCTGAAAACAAGGATATTATTGCTTTTTCTTTAAAAAAAATTCTAATAAAGTGGACTTTTTTTTGGTTGAGAATGGCTACTACTTTTGCTTGTCTTCATGTGTATTTTAAACTAATGCAAGTTAGTCCTTCTAAGACAAATGTGCAGAAATTACATCTCTCAGTATGGTTGAGTCTAGAATTGAGCTGCAAATACTTGGCATGATGGGAGCTAGGTACAAGACAAGTACCATGTGTGCAAACTGCTGTCCAGGGTATGGGAGGACTGGAAGGATGGACTTGTGTCTATTTTGGTAGGTGTAAACAGGGCTTCTTTCTGAAATTGTCACTTGTGAGCAAGGACGCTGCAGTCTTTGTTGTTGTTTTTCTTTTATTTTTCTTTTTCCTTCTTTTCACACTGTGCCAGAAGCCAGTACGTGGATATGTTTTTTTTTTTCAGTTTGTTTGCCATTATTTTTGTAAACATATATTAAGGTTTAAAAATCCTCCTTGTGATTCTTTGTTTTGATTTCGCATGTTTCCTTGATGAAACAGAAGAAGTCGAAGTTACTGGGGAGTTTAGACATTGAGAAACTTTTATGTTGGTGTTCCACAGCATTCTAGATATTCAGGAGTTAGCTTTCCTGAGCTGAAGAAAATAGTCTGAACTGTGGTTTAAGTGAGTCTGGAAAGAAAAATAAACTTGAGTGGTCTGTTTTGTTTTCAGTAGATTAGAACTGTTATGATCAAGTCATGTTTTAATGGCTTTGAAGTTGCACACCCTTTTGTGAGTCCATTCAGATGAAAACCATGTGGCTCTTGGTGCATAGTCAGTTGATTATCTGGAAAGAAAAATGTCATTGATTTCATAAATGTGGATAATTCTAGCAAAAAAAAAAAAGAAGAATGTTCTTTGTGAAGGTGATTGTTGGTTTATGAGAATCTCATTTCTTGTGGTTGTGAAGACTGTAAGCCCGTTGTGCGAGTGTTGACTTGTACTTCAGGCTAATGGGCTTGGAAGTGTTTGTCTCCATTCATCTTTCCAGGGATTCTGTAGAGACCGTTGGTGTATTTATCAGTGCTGCACTCTGAGTGCTCCCCTGAAACTGTTTCAGTCTAGAGGTCTGACTCTTAAATCATCTGTAGTTTCAAGAAATGTTGAGTTTACATGCTAGGCCTTTTCTTTAGTTCTGTACTAGGTGTCTTAACGTCAGATTGCCATTTATGCTTTCTGTTGGATGGGTCTGTGTGTTTAGGTCTTGGCTACAAAGGCTTCCCCTTACTCTGTGCTTGTGGAGAAGCTGATTTTTATCTTGCTGAAGGTTTGCTGGACTGTTTACATTTTTTTGACCTCTACATTACTGTTTAGCTTGGCAGGAATAAAAATACTTGTCACCTCATGGCTTTTAAATGGTTTATTTAAAGAAGGTTGTTCAGTGTTGTCTCTAGCAGAAGCTTATTCCCACTCCCCAAAAGCAGAAGGTTTACTGTTTTAGAGCTGTTAGTCTGATAACTTTCTAGCAGCTCAGAGTACCTTACCATGATTAACTTGGAGTTGTTGGGTATCTATGGTGAGCAAAATACAGATTACTAATCATAAGCTTAAAAAAAATCATGAAAAGGATTTTAAAAGAAGAAACTTGATATCACTCCTCTGGAAGGAGTTTGAATCTATTTTTCTTGTGATATTTGATACTACTTCTTTGCCTTACATTATGCAGTGTCACACAGTAGTGGGTTTTGTGTGTGCTGTGATAATAGCCAGTATCTTAACAAGAGCTGGATAAAATGAGTGTGGCTTGTATGGCTTACACAAGCTAGAACTAGTCTTAAATATAGCCCAATTGCAAATGCGTGTACCAGAGTCAGTCCTGAACTGTATCTGACAGTGGCTTGCTAGTAATTAGGAGGAAACAACGTAGTAGTTAATGCTGAGTGTGTTTCCTCATTTCATTTGGAGGCAGGTGGATTTCCTCCACTGCATGGTGACTATGTCTGCGTGTAGCCATGACCTGACTTGGGGTCAGCCAGTATTGCGGGGGTCCAGAGGATAATTACTAGAACTGAATGTCACATGTCCAAGTCACCTTAATGTTCCTTTGTTGTTGGATAGTTTTAAGTGTTTTTAAGTTTTGATGTCTGACTCCACAGTGTGTTTCTATTCAGTTTGGCGTCTGGTTTTCCTCATCTAATGTGAGGGTGGCTGAGATCTAAACAAAAATGAGTCTCGTGTTTTAGGCGTATAGTCTAAACACAGATAAACTATAATTTGTGTTTAACCTCATTTTTTCTAAAGAATCCTTGTGTTCAACTTCTGTACTTTGTCCGACACAAATGTCTTAACAGAATTGTTAGAACTTTATTTTTGTTCTTTTTATGTATGTTTGTAACTGTATTGTGCATCTTCTTTTGAGTCAGTATTCATCTGTTGCTGACTGTTCACGATGATCAGATTCATTAAATGTCGCTGGATTTACTTATGCGAATATTCTATCATAGCTCATTATTTTGAGTCACTTTGCTTAGTTTTTGATTAGTGTTGTGTGGGAGATGCTGTGCATTATGTAACTGTTGATCTGCTTACTCGCATTTTCCCAAATGGTATTGGTTTCTAAGTAAGCAGGCTTATTTAGTCCATCCTAATGTGGAGTAACATCTCATTGAAATAGTTGCTCACTTTTAATTGAGTTTAAAACGCCCCCCAATGGAACTCTCCTCTGAAATGAGAAAAAAGGACCAACCTGCAAGCTGGTGCTAATTTTTTTTTTTGTAGGTTGTTTTCAGCAGTGAGGTTTTTCCTAGCTTTTAGTGACAAATTTAAGAGAGCTGTATATAGTCTTACCCATTTGAGATGAGTAACAAATAAAATGGGAACTTGTCTTTTTCAAGTTACACAGCAGGGTTAACTGAAGTGGTCAGTAGCACAGAAATGCTTCAAGTGATAAACAACAAAATAAGATAGCAGAAAAGAGTGTCAAATACCTGTTAATTCTGCAAGTTCTCAGATTTTACAGAAGATCCTGTTTATAGTAAAGTGTACATCCTCTCCTGAAGTTCTTTGTCAATTCTTGTATTTCGGATGTCTCTTAAGATCCATAACCTCCCGAGAGTCTGACTTTTTACTGCAAAATTAGGCATCTCCTTGCATTAAAACTGCATATTAATTCTCTTGCTTGTGGAGAGTCAGGCTTTGTTTGAAATAATAGCAGTTGGTTTGGAAGTGTGAACTGAATAATGAAAAGAAAGCTGAAACCAAATCAACATAATCTTTCTGAATACTATAAGTGCCTACTAAAGTAGACCTAATATGCTTTGAAATGAGATATAAATCCGTAAATCAAAATTGAGGCAATTTTTTATTAATTGTATGTAAATGAAGCCTGTGAGAATTCACCCAGTGAAGAGTCTTCTGAATTTTTTTCTGAGTTACTACTTACTTTCTCAGATTTTGACTCTTCTTGGTTAAGAGAATTTCATTTATTGCAATGTGTTTGTTTGTGAAAGGTCAAGTATTCTGGATTTTAACTAATTGCCTGCTTATAGGATTAGATGAAAAGTTGTACATAATGAATGAGGTCGTACCTAGAAATATGCAGTACAGAAAATTTGTTGACAGCCTAGGCTGTCAAAACTGAAGAAAAATCTTAAAACTCATTTAACATGCTGGATTGTAAATCTTTTCTCAGTTATTAATTAGTTTGTATATTGTGTTGTGGTTTACTTAGCAATGATTTGGTCCTCAACAGAACTGAGAGTTGTGCCGAGCTTAACTTGATGCCTCTCTTAAGACAGCAATGTTCTTCCCGTGGTCCATGTTATTGGGAGTGAAGGAATAGCCCAGCCTTGCTACTCAGAAAAGCAAAGATGATCCTATTGTATTTTGAGAGCAGTGCCCTTACTGGGGTGAGGGTGGGAAGGATAATGTAGTTTGACAAAAGCCGCTGCTCTGTCTTCCAGCACAGTTCTTGCTTTGTCTATATTTTATACGAAAGGGGTTTCTGCGTTCTGCAGTGACAGCTGCAGTCTGAGGCCAGTTCCTACCATCTATACTTTGAACAGCGAGCCAGTGTTCTTGACAGAAATAAAAAAATTTGTAAGCAGAAAACCCACCTCATAGAGCAGCTTTGTGGAAAATGATTTCAGTGTTCATTTCCTAGGAAAACTCTATTGTCTCTCTTTTTGTGATCTGTTTGGGACAGTACCCTTTCATTTTTAAAGAACTGTCTTAACAACCGAGGTAAACTATGCTGTTAAATTCCTTGTTTCAGCATGTTCAGGCTAATACAGAAAACACTTCTATATTTGTGACTTTGCAGTAATCTTTTCATAATATATGGTTATTGTCCTTACTGCAAAGCTTCCAGATGCAGCGCTGATCTGATTTGGCTGTCCCATTGACAAGGTCAATGTTCTTAATTTTTTAAAACTAATTTGCAGAGATGACAATGTTATTGACAATGTTATTATTGTTTGTTCCCTTCAACCTATAGAAGCCTAGGTTCAAGTTTTTTTGCTTTTAATATACTGGTCTGTTGAGGCAGTCATGCAAGAATAGTGAATAGAAGAAAGTGGAGTCAGAGTTTAGTAAATTGAGAAAAGAAAGTGTCAGTAAAATTCCACCTTCGAAAATCAGGCAAGGCAAACTTCATGTGAAAATCAAGTCTTAATACTTGGCAATAAATTTCATGTAGGTTATTTAAAAATGTAAGTAGTTTTTGTTGAAGTGTAGGGACAGAGTGATGCTTCCGAAGGATTCATGGACCCAGATAACAGTTATATAGCAATGTCTTTTATGTAAGAAATCATTGAGGACGTTTTCAGAGAGTTTACACATTTGAAAGAAACGAGTTGGCCTTTTTGATTTAAGCTTGTGTGCATGTCTGTTACCTTCTAGACCTTCCTACTGGCTGTATCTGAAAACTGGCAAAGTTTTTGTTTGAGTCCCTTGGTACTGCTCATAGTAGCTTTATGAAGATAATGTGGTTAGAGCCATCAACAGTGGCGATGTTTGTAAATAGGTGTTTGGAAACAGTGAAATCCAACCATTGCTATGTTTCCTGCTGTGAACACTTGACTCTAATTCATCTTACCTGTGTTTTAAAAAATGTTCTGCAGTTTTACACAGCAGAACCATCTACAGCTTTATGAATTGCACATTTTATCGTAACCCTTTAAGGTGATAATCCAGATGTGATTTTAACAGGTTTTCCTTTCACAGCTTTAATTAGTTCACAAATGAACTTCAATTTTCTAAGGAGTATGGTAATTTTGAGGGTAATTGGAAGAGAATCTGAGGTAGTGATGTACGAGGGGTAAGGAAGGCTTCTGAAAATATTTCAAATTATGTGGGGTAAATCATAGGCAAGTTTTGTTGCAAAGCTCTGTTATTTGTGTGTCTATATAAACTTCATAGCTATACTGTCCAGCTGTTAGTAATTACAGCTGTCGGATTGGGACCCCTTCCTGGTTGATGTACATTTAAATATAGCGTGGGTTCATAATACATAAAGAATAGTGAGTGAAAGTGCTACTCTTTGATCTTTTGCTTTGAGTTGCAGTCCTCTTCCTCTCTGCTCGTTTTTGTGGTTGGATATGTGAAAGGTGTTACTTCTACGCTCGTGAACTTTTCAGTTAATACATTCTGCATTTGGTTTTGGAGACCTCTCTTTCAGAACAAGATGCTTCTGCTTCTTTTGTTCCTCTGAGAAGTTGCTTCAGTGTTCTAAAATAAAAAATAAATAGACCAGCCTGCTCTTCTTGTGGGGGCAACTCGAGAGAGGCAGCTACATCGGGGGAAGGGTGGATCTCTCTTCCCTTGCAAACCTTGCTGAAGGCTTAAGGTGATCTCTAAATTCTGTTTTCTCTGCAAAGTAGTTAACCTTGTTCAAAAATCCATATGTATGAGCAAAATGAGCTAAGGTGGGAACACTGATTTGATCACTGTAACTATGTAAGGTTTCTGCCAGCAAATACCCCAGCACCATGCCAACGAAGATCCATAATGTAAACTGGTCTGAATCGGCATCTGGCCTGTTTATGGCCTGTTGACTGTGTAATGAAATAGAGCTCCATGTTGTTTCTTTTTTGAGCCAAAGGAAAAATAAGTTCTGGGCACAGTGAATAATGAAATTAAGGGGAGTATGATACATCCTCTCCTGGCAATGTTATTTGAGAACTTCATTGCTTCTTCCCAATTTCTGTGTGCCATTTTGTGTTTTCCCATGTACCTAAAAAGAAGAATATTCTCAAAAGTTGAAAGAAAACAAAAATTTGTGTGTTCTAGGTGACACTTTCCAACGGAGTTTATTTGGTAAAAGGTAGTCTGGTAATGGTTTGATTTTTCTTTACTTGATTTGCCAGAATTTAATCTGTTCTGTTCTTTATGTACTGAGTTACTCTGCTAGTCTGTCCAGAAGGTATTTATTACACTGGATAAACTGATCAATTGGAATTTCGTTGGACTTTTGTAGGTTTGAATTTCTTGTCTGCTCGTGCTTTTTGGACAGCAAGGCATGCACCTAGACCTCGCAGTCAGTGCAGTGCTATTTTTCTGTGAGAGGAGATACTACATGATTCAACTGCTCCTCTGAAGAATCTAAAATAACAAGTGAACTTGAAGACAGTGGCAAAGAAGTAATTCTGAAAAAATGTAACAAGTGTCAGACTGCTGAGTAGCTGGATGATCGATCATCCTGTGTCACTGGTAAATTAGATGTTCTGGTGTCCCTGAGGTGTGGGTCAGACCAAGGCCCAAAAGTAAAATTCCCTGATATGTAAAAATGCTAAATTTCCTCATCTGGCTGTGCTGTGGTGCGTGTTGGCAGAGCTATCACAGAAGAGAAGTAGCATTGCTCCATTAAGCTTTTTTATATTCTTTATTTGATAATAACCTGAGGCCTTGTATTCAGAGATGGTGAGCTTGTATCTCAGAGGCTTTTGAGGCAATCTCTCTAAGAATTATGTCTGAAAGCATCTAGCTTTTTATGTGGCACAGATAATAATTGCAGCTAAAAACCTAATCTTACGATGCATAAGGAAAGCTTTTCTGTAACACAGTGTGTCTGTGGTACTTAGTTTCATAAATATTATCTTGGTATTTGTTTGGATCGTTTTTGTATCAAGCTGCTTTTTGACTTGGGCAATAATGTCCTTTCCCATCCTTAATGTCAGTAAAACAGACAATGCTTTGTTTTCTTGTTCCCACTGTGGGTTTGGGTTTGTTTGCAGTGGGAATGGCTGGGTTTACAGCTTTACAAACTAGGGCAGGTAGGAGACCATTTAGGGTTACAAATCCTTCTTGGGCTTCATCGCACCTTGTGTACAGATATGGCTTCTGATTGAAAGCATTCGCTACTCAAACCATTCCAACTTGTGCTCAGGTAGAAATTATTCTTAGGCTTGTATTTGGCACTGAGGTACTGGGACAGCTGCTTTCTGGTTGTCCCTCATAGCACAAGTGAAGCTGCTCAGGGTGGTTCTGTTGGTGGCAGTTGGCAGGTGCACAGCTGGTGTGTTGCTTCCTTCTCTTTTCTGAAGACCATGTCTGACTGTCTTAAGTTCCTGACTAGGAAATATTACTGTCTCAGAAAACTCCACTGTTCATAGAGAGGATAAGCTTGTTAGGAAATGTTAAAGTCATTAAAAAACTTATTTTGGGAACTTGGGGGGGAGGAAAGATTTAACCAAGTGGAATAGATCAATCTAGCGTATGGTGTTCTCATATAGGAGGTGTTTTGGCAAAGCTTTAGTTTGTCTATGGAGTAGAGAAACTGTTTTTCCTCCAAGTTTTGGAAAAATCTGTTTTATGAAGTCACCTTTAGTAAAATCAAGTTTACTTTGTGTACTTGTGTGTAGGTATGCATTTTTCACTTATTTTTTTTTACAGATGTGGGGACCCCAGTATGATCTTGCTCCCTTTTTTGCCATTATGCCTGGGCGTGGACATCTATGAGGAACGGTGGAGGGGAATTAGCAGGAAGTCTAATTGCCTTCTCAGCACATTCCTTAGTCTGACACAGTTTTGTAACATATATCTGGGAGTGAAGTGTGCTGCATGGTGTTCAAACAAATAATATTGGAACCCGAGCTTTATGAGAAAACTTTATATGTTCCTGATTGCTTGGGATAAATATGGATTGCTGCTGAAAAGGGTAGTCCTGCCCTCTTCTCTGTCCTGACCAGAGGGCAGCCCCTCATTCAAGCAACCACCTGATCTGGTGAATAGATTGGAGTTGAGCTGTCGGAAAAAAATTCTGTGCTGCCTGCTGGAGCCCACAGAAGGGAGACAGTAGGGATAAGGGTAACAAATTTCAGCGGGCATTTAGCTAAGTCTTGGTAGAGCAAGGTGCACAGGTATTTCAGTGAAGGATATACTAATTCATAAAACACTGACTAATTGGAAGATGGGTATAAATAATTTTTAGATTGATGTATTCAATTTTGAATTGAGTCCTGTTGTGTAAATTCTTTTGAGTCTTTTGTTTACTCAGCTCTGTATGTTTTCGTTAGCCAAGAGAGTTGCAATATAATGGAGGAGAATTGCCCGTCAATTGATACGATAAATTCTTATTTTGAACAATTTTGCATGCTTAAAAACAGCACATAATTGAGTCTTGTATGTTGGTTAACGATTCTGTGGTAAGGGAGGAAACAGACTGTATATATTTTTCTATTTGTCCTTTTATCTGCCTGCCTCACCCTTCACCTCCATTATGCCTTCTATACAAACTGGACGGGATCAGAGCTTTTGTTTTCCTTCCCTATCCTAAGTTTCAGATTCCAGTAAGTCTGTTTGTAGATGTTTTGGTGTGAATTTGATGTTGTTTGGTTCCTATTTTTTTTACTTCAGCAGATTGATCACTTGGGTGGCAACTGATTCTTTACGGGTTTATTTTAATCAGTCTATGTGTTGGTCTCAACAGGTCATGACTGAGTTAAAACAAGTAAATTGGAATCAGAATAGGTGTGGCATTTAATAATTAACTTTCTGGTTACTCAGGTCCAGTAGGAAACCTATAATGAGTTTGTTTTCTTTTTGTTTACAGGAATAGTTATCTGCTTAGTCTCATCCTTCATATTTGGCAATCTGAGGAAAAGATCTGAGCCAGCATGAAGACAGAATCCTCTATTCATTAGAGAAAAAGTGAGTTGGAATTGGGTTGTAATCTGGATTTGTGGAAAGAAAATACTATGTTAGGTTGTGAACACACACAGCTTGTGCTTGCTTTCAAGTGGTATTTTAACTTGTGACACTACTGTGAGTGATGTCCAGTCAAGGCCTGGTCTTAGTTAAGCACATGTGTAATATTTTCAAATGTATGCATTTTGTGTGAACTTCTACACCCCACTTACCAAAAAAAATACTTAGTCATTGTGTAACTGCCCACCTGATAGACTTCTTCCTTCCAAACCGTGGGCTTGCAGTTGATCTCACAGGATATAGATTTTGTGTTCCTTTTCTTATACTGCTGTATTCATACCGAGTTTTATTTCAATAGTATAATATTTATAACTTCTTTCTGTGGCTGCATTGATCTGTTCTCCAGTGTTCCCAGTGCTTAATGTGTTTGTTTTCTGAATTTGTTTTGGAAGCCTGTGTTCAAATTGAAGAAATTCCAGAAAGAACTGAGTTTTCTTTTCCTTTCTGCACTAGGAAATGCTGAATTCTGCATTTAAAATGCAGTTAGCCTTTTCCATAGTGATTTTTCTCCCCCTGAATGTTGTAATAATAATAAGAAAAAAAGATTGCCCATTTACCCAGCCTGATTTTTGCATGTGATGCAATACACATCAACTGGGTTAAACCTCATTTACTTTTTGGTTTTGAAACAGAGCTCCTGTGCAGCCGTTGTGTACTAACTGTCTGTTCTGGTTACTTAGCTTTCTGCCTGACGCAGTTCGTTGCAAGAAGTGCACGATGACAGAGCGTGGAATTAAATGGGCTTGTGAGTATTGTACATATGAAAACTGGCCATCTGCAATCAAATGTACGATGTGTCGTGCTCAGAGACCTAGTGGAACAATTATCACAGAAGATCCATTTAAAAGTGGTTCAAGTGATATTGGTAGAGACTGGGATCCTACAAGTACTGAAGGAGGGAGTAGTCCTTTGATATGTCCGGATTCTAGTGCAAGACCAAGGGTTAAATCATCTTACAGTATGGAAAGTGCAAATAAATGGTCGTGCCACATGTGCACATACTTGAACTGGCCAAGAGCGATAAGGTGTACTCAGTGCTTGTCTCAACGGAGGACCAGGAGTCCCACAGAGTCTCCTCAGTCTTCAGGTTCTGGTTCAAGACCGGCCCCTTTTTCTGTTGATCCATGTGAGGAATATAATGACAGAAATAAATTAAACACAAGGGCTCAGCACTGGACTTGTTCTGTCTGTACGTATGAAAACTGGGCAAAGGCCAGGAAATGTGTTGTATGTGATCATCCCAGACCTAACAACATAGAAGCAATAGAACTGGCAGACACAGAAGAGGCTTCTTCGATCATAAACGAGCAAGACAGAGCTCGGTGGAGGGGAAGCTGTAGTAGTGGTAATAGCCAAAGAAGATCTCCGCCTACAACCAAACGTGAATCTGATGTGAAAATGGACTTCCAAAGAATTGAATTGGCTGGAGCTGTTGGCAGCAAGGAAGAACTTGAAGTTGACTTCAAAAAGCTAAAGCAAATAAAAAATAGAATGAAAAAGACTGATTGGCTGTTTCTAAACGCTTGTGTTGGTAAGTTGTTTGCTGCTACCTTATAACTGTTATGCCTGTGGTTGGGTATTTTGGGAAAATGAAGAATTAAAGTACAGACTTGGCATTTGATTTTGAAAGAACTTTTTTTAATCTTTGCATTTTAATTTTAAAAAGTAAACCAAATGTAGAAGTTCCTGAAATAACACCTGCTAAGAGAGGGTGTGGAGTACATCCATAATCTGAAGAGGGTTAGATGTGTTTCCTGACTGTTCTTGGACTTTTTTAACGTTCTGTAGAAATGGATACCCTCGTAACCAAATCCTGTTGTTCTGTACAGTACTCAAAAGGTGGAAAAATGACAAAACCAGCCTACAGAACAATGTAACATGTATAGTACTGTAAAAAATGCTATTATTGAGTAATTAAATGACTCTTTAACTATGGGAAGATATGCTCGTAGAATCAGCAGCTGCAGCTTGGGAGAATTTGTAAACAGTGTAGAGCTTGCACCGGTACAAGATGCTTTGTCAGATGTTAAAAATAACACCAAAATATGTAGCTCCACAAAACTGCATGTGTAATACTGACCTTGAAAATAATGATGTTGTGTTAATATGGATACAGTGGTGTAAATGTTTACAGGCTTTCTGAAAGTGTTTTTGTAGTTGGCTGTGTCAAAGAATATCAAATCCCAGTTTCATTTTATGTTATAGAGGTTTTCTGAGGAAATTCTGGATAATTCTCCCAGTGCTGTTAAAGAACAGAGACTTGGGAGAGCAGGGTGTTCTTCAGTTATTGACCTTGTGAGTTAACTTTTGTGCTGTTACTTCCCAGAAGCAGATATCTCATGCCCTAGCATATATGCAGGTTAAACACTTGAAATACGCAGCTATTTTTAGAGTAAAACTCTTCATTTGAAACTCCAGCACTACTAGCATATCTGGTATTGTTCCTTAGTGTTTCACAAAGTCTTTTCATGACTGTTACAATTAAAAACCTAATTTGTGGAGCTACTTTATTTAATATATTTAATTGAGTGTAAATGTTCTTGTGGGTATCATGGGTTTGGTTTCTCTGAGCTAATAAATTTTGCAGTTTGTGTGTTATGTGAATAGTTGGACAAACACATTTCATTTTGGAAATAGTTAGATGGCTCGATACTTCCTGATACCTTCAGCTCTTTACATGCTGGCAGATGTACAGTTCTTTTTCCTTCTGAAATGAAGCAATTGAAATCCTATGTAGTATTTTGTATGTAATGTATCAGATACCCAAGATCAGTCATTGAAGGCTGTTGCTGTGCTTTACAAGTGCCTGTCTTGCTTTCTGATAGCAGGTGTATTAAATATTAGGGCTTTTCCCTCCACTTATTAAAAACTGACTTTTTTTTGTTATTCCTACATAAAATATTTCACCATTCAAGATTTAATCTGTTTTGGAATGGATGTGTTTATATTAAAGAATGTGAGTTTTTCAAGTCTTTAATGTTGCTTGTGACTATACAATTGTACCTGAAACTCAAAACTATGTTCATAGAAATTTTGTAAGGTGATAATGATTTGGTTCTTTTAAAATGAAAATAGTTTGAAGGGATCATGATGAGGAAAGCCAAAATGCAAGTGGAGTTGTGTGATGATTTTGACTACTGTTCTGAAAGATTTCATAAACTCCTTTCTGGAGTTATAAACACTTATTGTACTTTAACTTTTTAACTGGGGAAGTGTGGGGGGGAAACAGCAACCAAAGCTGTTAATTAGCAGTCCTTCATTTCAGAATTTCATTTTGCATATCACAGATGTCGTATTTTTCCAAATACTCCTTGTAGTGGGAGCAATCTTAAAAAGATGAAAGCTTCATGATTCTTTTGCCTTTTTTTCTGGACATTTTGCAGCATGCATCTATGTTGGAAAGATGTGCTGCCAGTTTAACCAGTAATTTTAAAAACAATAAGTTACATTTGTGCTGATTATTTTGTTGTCTTAGTGGGACACAGTTAAAACAATTTAACTGTCAATGGAACAATTTTGCCTGAAGCATGTGTTCTGACCACTGAAATCAACTGAGCTATTGTGACTTAGTGAGTTACTGGAGCTCTTGAAACTTCTAGCTGAGCGGAACATTTGAAAACCTTAGCCAAACATAATTATAAAATGGGACAAGTTCATGTTAAATGTCAAGTATGTTTGTGAAAATCGCTGGAGTGTAGTCTGTGACCGTAGTCCAGGTGGCGTGTCAGGATTCTGTGACTTTGGGCTGCACACCTCCGAGTTGAAGCTCAGTGAGTTGTGGGGGGTCCATTTGCTTTGAGTCTGTTTTATGTGGGAGAGATGTATCAGCTTAAAGTTTTTGGATGTACAAAGTGTAGCTTTCCCTGAAGTTAAAAATAAAGATTAGAGGAGCAGGAGTAGGAGTAATTCTTGGCAGACTGATTATTTTCTTTTCTCTTAGAAGATATTATCTTTCAGAAGGTACCAAGGAAAACGTTTGATGCTTTGGAACAGCTGTTTACTTGAACTCTCTCTTCAAGTCTCAGCTCTAGTATGAAGTTCTTACTACACTTTATATTTAATGTCAGGCTTCATTTAAAACATGGATCAGTCTACTTTTTTTCCTCCCGTTTCTCTTCTTTTTAGCTGAAACATGAATACAGATGTGTATCTTGTGTGGATTTAGAGAAGTACCTCTCTGTGTGCGTTTGTGTTTAGTTTTGTTGGAGACATCCATTCAGGCTCTACCCACCTCAGTCAATAAATGTGCCATCAAGGCTTCTGTTCCTTGCAAATCTAAGCTGTTCAAAATATGATGAGTGCAACTCCTGCATTTCAGCAGGAATAATTTCCTTGAGGGGAGAGTATTCTTTCCGAATCAGCAGTATCAGTGGCATTCTCCCTTTCAAACTCTGCAAGTAAATTTACTTCAATGTTATTTTTTGTTATTGGCTTGTTTTTGCAGCAGTGGGTTTATTTGTCCAATAATTCTTTCTCCAAAGAATGAGATTTTAGAACTGATTCGCTAGGTTAAAATTTATGAAAATCAAAGCAGAACATGTAGTAAGTGTGGCTGTTGGATAATATGGCCTACTATGATTGCCAGTTTGAATTACAATAAGAAGTTACAAATGACTTCTGTGAGGGACACCTGTGATTTCAACTGCACTAACTGAGTACAAGATTATCGTGGAGTCCAAGCTGACTCTCGTTTCTTGGTGGAGGGGGGAAGCTAAAGTATATTTAAAATTAAGCCCCATTGTCTTTCATATTCCTCATGGTATTTAAGCCAAAGAGACTGTAAGAGAGGTGGCTGGTGAGGCTTATGGAATCTGATGTGGTAGAAGAGAAGTGCTGCTGTGCATCCTGGTTACTGCTGGCTGTGCATTTAAGTAGTACAAATAGACGAAGTTGGTCATGACTACAAGACCTTTCTAGTATTCAGAGTTTGCTTGAGGCTTTCACTTAAGTACTTGCTGAAGCTTTGCCTCTCCTGGCAATTTGGGGCTGGGTTTTACAGTGGTGCTGGCAGAGTGTTTGCTGCAGGCAATGCTGTGTATTCTTGGGTTGTATGTTAAACTCCTGAACTTGAACTGTAGCCTAACGATTAAAAGTAAACTGTGTGTGTTCTCCTTTTCCTTTCTCGTCCAGTCCATCTTATTAACTGCTGCAGGAGAGCATACTCTTCTCTTTGGGCTCAATCAGTAAGGGAGCCTCCACCGTCCCAGGCCAGACTTCCCCTGCTGGCTCCGAATCCGAGTAGACAAGCATTCTTCTTAGCTGTGTGAAAGAAACAACTAAGAGTGTTTCTTAAACAAATCCAAAATATTTAGAGCAATCTGAAATGAGTCCTGTTTTGCAGTACTTCCTTAAAAGGACTGTTAGTTCATTCCTAGTATTCCTAGATGTGTGTCTGCTTAGTTTGTCCTCTGTCGGTTACTTTTTCTCTCTTAAATTTTTTTTTTATTTTGTCCTTTTCTCTCTTTGGTTTTCTGAGATAGTCCCAAATGTATTCCCCAAGGATTCAGAGCTCCTGTGGATAAGGAGAGTCATTCTGCCTAGATTTTGGTATGAAGTTGGTAGGGCAGTGTCCCAGGCTGCTCTGCAGCTGTAGGAGATGGAGACCACCTTCTGATCTGCGTATTACAGAGCGTGTGGCCCTTGACTGACAAAAAAAGCAGCCTGAAGGGCCTGACGTGCCAAGGTGGTTTCATCTGGTACTGCCATCCAAAGTAGTCTTTCTGGCTGCTTGCTTCTGTCCTCCTCCTGGCACATTTGCACGCCAACGTACAATGAAGTATGTCTGGAAACTAATCTTGCTAAAAATAAAGCTTGATGAGCTTGATTAGGGATATCTTTATGGGGGTGGTAGTTGTTTTGTTTTGCTGTTCTGGTAAACCCAGACTGGTTTCCTCATCACACCTGTGGTACAGCTGAACCTTGCTGTAATGAGGGAGTGGGAGGTGTATGGATGGGAACAGACAGCTGGAGGTGGGAAGGGCCATGTGCCATTCCTTGCTGGTGTCAGTTTAGGCTAGCTGGAACTGTTTGAAGAAGTAGAGCATGAATTAGTCACTGACAGGTGATCATCTGCCACCCTGGCCTTGGCTAAATATGGCAAACAGTGCCTTTGGGGGTGACTGGGGGGAAGAGTCCCTGGTGGGAGCTGCACAGCTTGGCCTCCTTCCCCCAGTTCTTTGTGATAAAGGAGAAGCATGCTTGACATGTTTGTCTGCCGTGCCAAGTAATGATGATGTAAGCTTACAACTTTCACGGGGGTGAGAAATCTTGTATTGTCATCTGTGTCCTATACACATATTCTGTCATAACTACTTTACATTTGTATGTGTGTATAGCTTTCAAAATAGGATGCCTGCCTTACTCCTTAGTAGAAAATCTTAACTCCCAAAACACTTTTATTTTTCTCTTGACTGCTTTCTTTGAAGCTCAGTGATATTTTTATACTAAAAATAATTGAATAAATAGTGAAGTTAAAACCAGTTATTTAAATTTGTCGTGGAAACAGTGATGTTTAACTTCAATATCACTCATGATTTTCCAGCCTCCCTTAAGGGTGCAACCTTGCAAACAACTGATCAGCCGTTAATGCAGCAAGGAGTCTGGATACCTCTGACAGATAGGAGAGGGTGATCTTTACATTGCTCTTCTTACGCGTGTGCTGCTTTGTTTTGTCATTATATGTTAGAAACGTGCTGCATGGACTGTATGTAGTGCTAAGAGCTGTTTGCATGGAATAAAGAGCAGGTTGTGGTCATACTCCCATGCATCATATGAGTTCAGTTTTAAGGTACAGGACTTTCTGGAAGTTATTTACCTGTTTTTAAGCTGATGCAAATTGAGGTTGATGAATCCAAAAAATTGAATGCAGAGAAGGGGCTGTTTCAAGCTGTCATTATATAGAGAGTGCTCTGCTATTGACTGTATGCTAATACTAACATGGGGGTCCTGAAAAGGAAG
Organism: Dromococcyx pavoninus; assembly: GCA_033558185.1. Lineage (NCBI taxonomy): Eukaryota > Metazoa > Chordata > Aves > Cuculiformes > Neomorphidae > Dromococcyx > Dromococcyx pavoninus. Next base: position 19,732 of record JAUMJL010001049.1, read on the forward strand.
AGCAAGGAGAATGAACTGAAGGATGTGGTTAGAGACGCATAAAGATTTTTCAGGCAGTCCCTGTCATTTGTATTAATTATCATAGAATTACAGAATTAAAGATCATTCAGTTCCAACCCCCGTGCCATGAGCAGGAGCACCTCCCGCCACATCAGGCTGATCAAAACCCTGTCTGACCTGGCCTTGGACACTTCCAGGGAGGGGGCATCTACAACTTCCTTGGGCAACCTGTGCCAGTGTCTCACCACCTTCACCTTGAAGAATTTCTTCTGAATGTCTATTCTAAGTCATCCTCCTGTTTTAAAGCCAATCCCCCTTGTCCTGTCACTACAGACCCTTGTAACAAGTCCCTTCACACCTTTCTTGTTGTGTCTTATTTGCTTGCAGAGGAGTTCTTCCTCCAAGAGGAGAAATTCTTCTCAGAGTGAATGTTTTTGTTGCTCAAATTGGTGGAATGGAGTAGTTATTGATAATAAAACTTCCTTTATGGCCACCTGACGTGCCCCTGCTGAACAGCTGTAAGAGGACGAGGGCTGGGCTGAGCTCCAGAGAATGCTACAACTTGCGCAGTCAAACCACAGCTCCTCAGCACTCTCAGTGCTGGAGTAGCTAAGATCTCTAACAACTGTCGAAATTAGGTTTTCATGTGTCAGTCCATCAGCCCTTCTCTCACTGCAGTGTCACACTTCAACTAATCTTAAGATCATCCGTAGATGGGTAAATGTGAGCACGTGTCTGATGCAGACCACTTGTGATTGAATCTGTAGCAGAAGAGCAGCAGCACAGGGCTCCGTGTTTCTGATCTGGTGTGTGTTACAGAGGGATCTGTCTCTATAGCTACTTTTAAAATACATAATTTGGTTGCTTGAGAAATTTGCCTTCTATTACCAAGCGGTTCAAAAATAGTGGAGTTGATGGCTATTGTCCCATATATAAGACACAATGACCTCCTTAAAATGAAGTGTTTCCTTTTGTAGTCTACTCAAATGTGAGAACACGTTTACGGTAGCATTGCTACCTGTATGAATCAAAGAAGCCTCATATCTTTGGGTTGTTCTTTAGGTGTTTTATCTAAACAGTCATCTTCACGCTCTTCCATTCATTTAGCAAAACATCTTGCATTTACTTTAACAAGTATATGATTGGATTCATTTCTCTTTGGTTTTGCTTGTTTCATTTCAGCTTAATCCTGTTCAGCCTTTCCAAAGGTTTGGAATGCCTGTCCTGTAGTGTATGCAAGACTCTGTGTGTACCCCCGGTACGGTGATGTTTTTACAGCTTGTGAGTGTCATGAGCCTCCAGCAGCTGCCCCATTGCTCTTTGCTGCTCTGCATTTGCTTAGCGCTTCAGCTGAGGTGTTCCTGAGGGACCTTTTAACTGAATTGACAGTCAACATGGTTGAAGTGAGGGTTACTGTTCTCTGTCCTTACGTGCTTTTAGTCTGTCTCCCTTTGTGTTTAAACCTCACTGCTGGAACTGTTTGTGGAGCTGGTGAGCCCCTGTCCTGACCCACTGAGGTGGTAATGCTGCCCAGTTCCATCTCACTTGGCCTCTCTGCTGTCCTGTAGATAAATGGCAGAACTCCATGAGTCTGAAAGAATTTGCCTATTTCATTTGCAGGTTTTGCCAGCCAGTGCGCTCCAGAGCGATCACAAAGACAGTGAAATAAATAAAGGCTACTGCTATAGTGTTTTCTCTGGAGATTCTTACATGTGGCTGTTCTGAAGTCCACTGGGACTATGCAGTTAGGGAAAAGAGTGTTTAGTTTCTAGGTATGCTTGTAAGTTCTTGCGTATTTTCCAAGTTTACTGAACTGCACTAAACTCTATGTTTACGTGTTATTCAGAATAAATTTGATAGCACTTTAGCTGAAGCAGCTTGGTTTTAGCAGCGAGTCTAATTCTGTGCTTATTTAATATGAGTATAGGTGGTATCTGATACCTAATAAAGATGATGGTTGTAATGGTTGTAGCAGGAAAAATGCAGAATCAAGATGGTACAAATAGTTGTTATTAGATGATTTTTTTTTTATTTTGTCCTCTTAAATGATCTTCTTAATCTCTATGGTGGATTTTTTTTGTGTGTTCTGAGATTGCACATTCCCAATCTGTCTATCTGCAAGAGTCAGGGCTTTACTAGAAGAAGAAAAAACCTCAGCTCACGGTGTTGTGAAAGAATATTCCAATAAGAGGAAATGCCCGAATTGCAAATGGGAACAGTTGAACCTATAAACACAGAATACTCACTTGTATATTCTCATGACCTGGATGCAGCACTTGGCATCCTGTCCTGTCACTTGGCATGTCGAACTATAGCCATGTGTTTTTTGCATTAAGCAAGGCATAACTCTGGGGGAGGGAGACACAGACTGGTGTCTTCAGTTGTGATAATACCAAGCTAATGTTTCCGGAGTCCATTTAAATGAAAAACTACTCTTGCTATGGATCAGCTTTTGAGTTGTAAGAATCTGTTTGCATTTGTGTAGCTCCTGTGGCTGATCAGAGCTCTGTTCTCACAAGAGATCCAGCTGCTGGAGCGCTCACGGGCACGGTGTGAACAATCATCAGGCAAATGCCACTCTTCCTTTTGACATTTTAACAGCCTGAGGAATGCAGTGGGTGTCAGCGGGGAATAATCCAACTGGCATGGCACTGTATCAGAACGCAGTTCAAAGGCTGCTTGTGCAAGTAATCAGGCACTTGTGTGTTATGAAATGTAGTGAATTATAACATCAGTAAATATTTCTGTAATATTTCTTGTAAATAGTGCTTCGTTAAGCTCTTTAAATAGACTTAATGAATTGGAGGGTCTCATTCATCTGACAGAAATCAAACCCATTGTAGAAACGCACTTCCTATTGTCAATAAAAGCATATTAAGACCACATTTTGGAGTCGTGATACTGAATTTAGGAACAGCAGGCAGTTCTTAATGTTGCACGTAGGCAAGTTGACACCATCGTTTTGTGGCAAGATTTGTATTTTATGGTTCAGATTTCTGGCAGTCTGCCTGTTATTACTATGTTTTTGCTCATTGTTCACTTGCAACCTTGGATTGTACTTGCTGGCACTGTAAGCAGGCTAGCACCTGACTAGCCGTCAGGAATTTTCCCTGTTCTTTTGAAGGGGCTAAAATGGAGGAGATATTTGGTAGAACCAGTAAAGAGCAATTTGGGCTTTACTTGCTTGTGGCTAAGAGGGGTCAAAAAGTTTTGTGGTGATTGCAGAATATCAGCCCTGCAGTAGTGGTACTCTGGTTCCTTGAGTCACAGTGTTTCAGTGGGGGTTGGTACCAGACATCAGAGCATCGAGCAGGTTTGCAAGAAGCAGCTTCTTGTAAGGCAATAGACTTGTAATGGGCTCTGTGCAAAAAAAAATACGCAGCATGAGCTCTGTATAGATTGAATTCCTGTGTCATGTTTATCTGTTAAGATTGGTTACAAAGTGGTTAGTGCATCCAGAAGGGGGTTTGTCTGAACTGGACCTAAATACTTCTGTTATTCCACTGGTCACTTGGCTGTTTGGATTAAGAAATAGAGGATGACTAGATAGGACACATGCACATGGTCTCACCACCTTCTCTTCATGAGCTGTAACTGTGCTAAGTTTAATGTCTCATTTAGCACACCATCACTCTTCCTCACCTCTAGATACAGTATTGTCAATCCTATACCTAAATCACATTTACAGTCTCCCTTTTTTAAATAAGGCCTAGGAAGCAGATATGATTTGCCTGGTTTTGAATGTGTGTATTGATATTTAGTTTGAACTGCATCAGTGAGGTTTGGAAATACACTTTTAAAATGACAGCTTACATAACAATTTTAGTAAATAATTCTAGGGTACGGGGCTTTTAAGAATGTCAAGTATTGCAAGATATGGAATAAATGGCAAGAACTGGCAGTGCTGAGTATGGCACATGTCACCGATTTGCATTCTTGTTACAGCTTGTTGTAGTTAGTGCTTGAAAGAGTCGCCAAACCCCAGATGACCACCTCTCAGCATCCATCTTAGACCTCAGTGGTTGCTGAGGTTTGGTTAAGAGTGGGATGATAATAAGTTGCCTTAGCAGCTGATGGTGTGGGGCTGAAAGAACAATGACAGATAAGAATTGGTCCGGCACTGACTTAAGGTTGTAGTAGCATGTACTGCTGTGCAGTGTGCTTGACAGGCTGGACAACTGGAACTGGTACGACGTTTCTGGGTCTGATTATCTGTCATTTGGTTGTTTCAGTTTTGAAATTAGTGTGAGATATTTGGATTATCAGGATTGCTGCCTATCAGGCATTGGGTGGTGTGGTAGATGGTGCAGATATGGTAACTGAAATCTTTCTCTGGTCGAGAGAAATTTTTAAAATATAGAAGGCAATGAAGTGGCTGTTAGTCTTTAAAGAGATGTCTTTCCTAATTTAATGTAATAAGAATTTATGGTTGTCATCAGGTAGCAGAGAATCTGCTGTTCTATCATGTTTCTTCATTCCCTGTGGGTTCTTGGGTGTTTGCTAACATGATCTTAGACTCATTTAGGTTGGACAAGACCCTTAGGATTGTCAAGTCCAATTGTTAATCACCAGTACCTAGTCCACCACTAAACCATGTTCACCTCTCCTTCCTTGCTTCCTTGCTTCTGAAGTTTATCGCTGTCAATTGCAGCACTCCAGCTGTGTGAGTCATCCCACCATACTTCTGTGATTGCAGCCACATCATAGTTTTCCAGCTGCACAGTGGCTTCCAGGTCATGAGAAACTTTCTGACTTAGATGTCTATGTACACGTACCTGTCTACAAAAAAAAAAGCTTCAAATAGGCAGTTTGCTGTATTTGGTTGGAATCTTATCACAAGCAGCCTCGGTATTGTCTTACCTGGCATAAATGTGATTGCATGAGAATAAAACACTGCACTCGATATTCTTTTTACAACATATCTTGACAAAACTTTACATTTTGTGTCAATGTGTTTTGGTACCATCCAGAATGGAAGCGTTGCAACAGGTGCACAGCTCTGTTCGTCGTATCCCAAATTGCATTCCTTTGACACGTGTTTTGGAGAAAGCCTTGAAACTCTGACTGATAAATTTTAAGTGTTTGTTTCCATTCACTGAAGTAGCTTTTCTCCATCAGTAGCAGTTTAAAATAAAATATCACTTCATAAGCAAAGTTCTAACTCTTATGGAACAAGAAATCAAATGGGCAGACATAACTCTTGTGTGACTAGTTCTTTAACTCATCTAGGTTGAATACATAGGCAGGCAGTTAAGCAGAACAAGACGTTAATGCTGGAGTGGAATGGGAACAGCTTCCTGTACAGGCAGACCAGAAATATGCATCAGAAAAGTAAGAAATTGTCACCTTGTGTTTTTTTCACTCCACCCTGAGTTTTGAGTCCTCAGTGAACGGGTAGATGTTATATGACTGAAATTTGCAGTTGAGTTTATATTCTGGAGCTTCTCTGCTGTTCAGAAACCATTAAAAGAAATACTTCAACTTATCTGTAGAGGCTTCTTAAGCAGAGCTGATAACTTTGTAGAGAAATGTCTTGCAATGATAATCCATTTTCCCTCTGCATTTCTTTTGAAAGCTTTATAATCTCAGTATAGAAAATGATGGACTTCCTGGATGAGCTAAGAATGCTTTCCCAAATCCTGGATTAACCAGCAACCCAGCAGTTAATGTGCTAGAGAAGCAGGCAGTACAGTTCGTTGTGGTGTTGAGTTTTTTTTTTTATCTGCCGTTTGCCTCTTGGTCCTGAACAGGAGTGATTGGCATTGAGACTTACCTTGCCTCATTCCCTTCTGATCAGTTTTTCAATCTTGGTAAACAAACTGAGTAAAGGATGGACTTGAGTCTCCATTCCGAGCCTCATGGCCTCTGCTCAACTGCTGACTTTTAGGAGCTGGCAAGCTGGTTTAGCTACAAAAAACAGGGGAGAGGGTTTTCTTTTTCCTGCGATCTGTGCTCTTACTATTCTGGTCTTATTTGCTTTCCTATTAACCATGGCTTTAATATGACTTTTTTTTGTTTCCCTGACTAAGCACAATGCAGTTCTTTTGTGAACCATCTGTGTAAAATAGGATATTTATAATTCAAAGAGTGTCTAAATTTATGAAGTCTTACACTGGAACTTGTACCGTTAAAAATAACACCACCACACCTTGTTAATGGTGTATTCTGATAATTGCAGCTAAAGAATGCATTCAGCATGAATGTTCTTGAATATGAAGCACAGTACAGAAGCTGGAGATTTCTGGGGACTCTAGAGAACATTACAGTTGTGTCTACTACTCCATCTTTCTTTAGGAAGTAAAGCAGCACAAAGCTGATGCAGTATGTGAGTGTAGTTTCTCTTTAATACCGTTTCAATAGAGTACCCTGAATGGTAACTATGTCAGTTCCATTAATAGCAGAGATGGTGAGCTGAAGAGAAACTTTGTGCTCTGTAGCCTCTTCCAACACTGTTTTAAACCATATTTGGGAAAAAAACTTATTCCAAAAAACCTTTTAACGGAAATGTTTCGTAGATTCAGTAGTTTATTTTTAAGATCAGTTTCAAGGGAAGATATAATAATCAAACTAATTTCTGTGCTATGAATGACTTCAGTTTTGCTGATCAGATGGGAGGCTTGTGAGTGGATTGTGCCAGGTACTTCATCAAGGGTCTTCAGCACCACTTCATAGCTGGCTTTTGATCTGCCGTATCTTCCAAATAGTTTGAATAGTGGAAATGGCCTAGGAGTTTTGGTAAGTGTAAATGTTTTGTAGTTTTCAGTTTAAAAATAAGAAATAAAAATCCGCAAGTGTCTTGATATGCAGTTACTCTTTGTATGTTAGGTTTGTATCGGAACAGGTAGAGGTAAACTGTGTTAATTAAGGTGCTTTGATCCAGAGTGGCCTATTTAAGGGCTAAAAGGGATTGCATTTTTTTCTCTAGGAGTTGTAGAAGGCGATTTAGCTGCTGTTGAAGCTTACAAGTCATCAGGAGGAGACATTGCCCGCCAGCTTACCGCAGATGAAGTGCGCCTGCTGAACCGCCCTTCTGCTTTTGACGTTGGGTACACACTTGTACATCTGGCAATACGCTTCCAGAGACAAGACATGCTGGCAATTTTGCTTACAGAGGTGAGTTGCTGTGGCCCTCGCGTAGGCTGAGGAGCAGCCTTATGTAACTGTGCCATTGGCTGCAGCCGGTGACATGTAACTTCATTTTCAAGGAGATGCAGGCAGATATTGTTAGAACACACAAATTGCTGCTTTGTGCCTGTGTCGATGTTTCCACTTAAGAAGCGACTTCACTTTAGGACTGTATGTATGTGGTGGTCTTGAGGATGTTTAATTTTCCCCTTAACGAGCAGTCTTGGCACACGATCTGACCTGACTGGTGGTGGAAGTGAGCTATTGTGAGGCTTTGGGTGCGGAAGTGCCTTGAAAGCACAGCACTGAGACCAATGACGGCACAGTTTTTCTGAGTGTTGTTAATGAATTAAGTCTACCTGGTCTTTCTTCCGTCGTTTTCTTGAGATCTAGAGAAAGGCAAACTTCCTGCATCGCAAAATTGCTGCATTTTTTTCTTCTCTCCTTGTATAGACTGGTTGGATTTTCTTTGTGGTCTCCTTGGTCTTGCATGTTCCATTTCCTTCCATATCTTTCCACAGTCCACCTCACCTCTGGTGATTGTTGCTGCCCTCCAACGCTGCCCTTCGTCACTGCCCTCCTCCTAGGCTCATAAGTAATTGTTCTCTTTTTTTTCTGTTTACTTCATCTTGGACTTCTGGTTCTTCACCTGACCAGAGCCAGATTTTTATTCTGCCTCCTTCCCTCTTCTGATGCTTAATGTAATTCCTGAGAAAAGTACTGTTGCCTGAGAGTTAGTTTTCTGAAATGCTACCTTACAGGTTTTCCTGTTGATTTTTATTTCAGATTTGGGAATACTTACTGAACACATCATTTGTGGAAACGCTAAGTAGTGTTTGAGCCACGGTCATACTTTCCTCTCCTAGGATGTTAATTAGTGAAATATGCATCTTAAAGTTTACTTCTTAAAAAATATCCAGTGTTATTCCAGTGTCACTTGCCCTGTGTCATTGAATGAGTTCCTGCTGCCAGCGGTGATTAGAATCTGGAGAAATTTAAGTATCTTAGCTTACTAGTTTATGGGAAGACTTTTTGTAGGAATCTGTGTGCTGTGGTAATTAAGTTCTTTGTTAAGTGTAGACTGGGCTCATGCATGAGATCTGAGGTCTGTCTCCTGTTGTTACCTACCCCTTACCTATTTTTGTTTGCTTTCGTTTTCCTTCTGGAATTGTTCATCTGTTGATTCACTTTGATGTAAAGAGGTTTTTATTCAGCTTGATGTTACCAGCTCCATGACAAATGAGACATAAGTTCATTGAGAGTCACTAAACATTTAATCTTTTTGGGTACCCATGTTTATACTGCTGTTGCATTACTTGCAAACAAAACACTGTCTGCTGGTGGTTTTCACTCCTAAGTCCTTGTATTTAACTAGAAATAATACCGAGTGTGGTAACTGTGGTGTGTTTCAGGTATCACAGCATGCAGCAAAGTGCATTCCTGCCATGGTGTGTCCAGAGGTCACAGAACAAATTCGTCGTGAAATTGCTGCATCTCTTCATCAACGAAAGGGAGACTTTGCTTGTTATTTTCTCACTGACCTTGTAACGTTTACGTTACCTGCAGGTAACTACAAACTTCCATTTATTGCTGGAAGATTTTTTTTTTTGTCTCACAGTTGAGAACTTTTTTTTATACTTCAGCGTTCTGATGGTGGTGGTGTGTGTGTAGGTTTTACTTACAAAGTTTTAATAGCTTAGGTCAGATCTAGTTGAATTTTCTTATTAATATTCAGTATTTCCATACGTTGTGACCCATACGTTGTTCCTGTGACCTGAACATCTGTTCTCTTCAGATGTTAGGCAATTTGAAGAGAAGTGCTGTGTTTTAAAGAAGGGCTGTGTTTAAAGTTAAAACTGGAGCTCAGTTGTTTGGGGCTCTACTGTGACTTCTTACATAGCTGTGTTAGCTTTCAGTTCTTTCTGTTAAGGCCCAGAGCTGTTCCTTGTATTTGTACCTGGTTATAGCAATAGAACTTTTTGAATACTTTTGTGGTACTCTATGATCAAGGAGTGTTAGTCTGTTAACAAGAAACTGTTAGAAGCATTTTACTTTTCATTAGCTGTTGCTTTTCTTAGTTGCAGTGCTACCAGAGGTAAGAAAATATGTAGATGGCAACTGTATTGATCAGGAGATCAGTTTCTTATTTATAAAGCAGTAGCATGGTAAGAACCGCATCTGGAACTTCTATGACTGTTACCTCACGTCCTCCTTTTCAAAAAGTCTGGGTAATATTTACCACAAACTGTCTGTTTGAGTTGCTGTATTCACTTTTATTCCATGGATTGTGTCCAAGAGGCAGACAGCGTGGATGTACAATATGCCCAGAGACTGAACACTTCATTGCTGTTTGAGGGAGGGAAGGGGAAGAGGGGCAGCACAATGATCTTGAAACACACATCAAAACCATTGCTTGCGCTGGAACTGAGACATTTGTTCAGTGTTTTCAAGACTAATCTTAAGCCACTGTGCAGCTTTCTGATAGTATATTAACCATTAAATAATTAAGGAATAAGAATGGTTAAAAGGTTCTGTTCATAAAGGCTGTCAATGTATTTCCACTTCCATCACACTTAGTGAACTGCACATCTGTTGTAGTCAGCAGTTGGTCTTCAGACAGCATTTCCAAAAGTAGTGGTATAAATCAGACAATCCTATTCAGGTACTACCTAAATGATGTAGTTTAGGAACCAATTTCCGCTGGATCTTTCAACTAAATGAATAGGATCCTCCTGAATAGTCAGTACGTAGATGTTAGAATGCAAAATTTTAAAATTGATTGCTGACCACTGTAAGCCAGTTTTAGTTTGAAAAAAAGAGTCATACAGAAAACGATATTGCACATCTGAGCAGGACTGGCAGATACAACATTTGGTTTAAGAGATGTCTTTGTGCCCTTGAAATACGGTTAGAGCCCAGACATAACGCCCTGCACTGCCTGAAGGGATACTTAGTGTTTCTGTTTAACTGTTTGATTTACTTCCATAACTTCCATGTTTCCCAGCTGTGAAGCTATCAGTTTCTCTAGTCACTGATCTGCCTAGCAACCCTTTACTACTTAACCTGCATTCACATGCAGGCCGTGAACACATCTGAAAGGTGTAGCAGTTTGTGTTTTATAGGGTGTGACAGTGTTTATTTTACATGATACAGGAGTCACAGAAGAGGTTTGCCCTTTATATATTTTTTGGCCTTTTTTTTTTTCTTTTTTTAGAGGTACATCCACAGTTGCAGATCCTGTCTGTAAATCTCTCAGAACAGTTGTCAGTAGTGGCGTTTTCTTTGTCATAGCTCAATAGTTTCCCCATTTCTTGTTTTGTTACCTGCAAATTGTAGCCTTCAAACCATTGAGGTTCTCTTACTATTTCGATGAAGTCTGCATGAAAATGACTAAGGAAGTGGATGTTCTGTACAAGACCAAGTCTCTTGGAAAACTACTTCTCCATTGTGGGAGACTGGGGAGGAGAAGCCATTCCGATAGGTGGAAAACTACTGCTTAGGATTGGAGTTGTCCTGAATATAGTAGAGTTGAAAATACTTTTTTTTTTCCCCCCACCTCAGAGTGGTTCTCTACTTCACTTTCTCCTTCAGAGTAATCCATTTTTACCCTACGTGTGCTGTGACGATCCCTTTTGCACCAAAGATACGACAGTCAATCTGAGATACATATCCACTTCAGTGTGCTCTGTGAGGCCTGTGGTCACAAATGACAGATCTGAAAATAGCAGAAGCTTTTCAGAGGAGACGTTAGTGATGATAGGGCAAAGGCTGTTGTGTAAGTTCTCCTGTGTATCAGCTGGCAGTTAGTGTTTGTGAAAGTGGCATTAAGTGACTTTTGCATTTGCTTTCTCTGATTTTCAGATATTGAAGACTTGCCGCCCACAGTCCAAGAAAAGTTATTTGATGAAGTACTTGATAGAGATGTTCAGAAAGGTAAATGCTCTGAGAACAGCAAGAATCTCTCCTTGCTCTATGTTAGAGAATATTTCTGTTACTTTAAAAAAAATGCATATGTTTATATGTGGCGTTGTTACCTGAAGTTGTCTTAAATATAGATACTTTTGATTTAATCACCCTGGAATTACTTTAAATTTAACATTTACATTTTATTTAAGAGACAGAGATTGGGGCCTGTAGAAATTGTTCTCTGTGTATCTTTGAATTTTTAAGATTTTTTTAAAGTTTACAGTTTTAAGTTAAGATCTCTAAAGAAAACTGAGCAAATCTTTCCACTTAAGTAACAATCCTCAAACAAATCATGTGTTGCTTCTTTTTAAAGTTATGTTTTGGTTTTCCCTTGTTTTCTTGTACTTTCTTGTATTTCACCCAAGGAGTGCCTTTAGCCACTGTAGTTCCCCTGTTTTTGTAGCATGAATGAAAATTTGGGTTTGCTTATGTAAATGGGTAAATTGTTGAGATTATGCTGCTACTGTGCTGTTAAGATTCTCTGAAGCTTCAGATGAATGTAGGGTTTCAAAGAGGTGGTTGTCATGTTGCAGAGCTAGAAGAGGAATCTCCCATTATTAACTGGTCCCTGGAACTGGGTACGCGCTTGGACAGCAGATTATACGCACTTTGGAACCGGACTGCAGGGGACTGCCTGCTTGATTCAGTACTACAAGCCACTTGGGGCATTTATGACAAGGATTCTGTGCTGCGAAAAGCTCTTCACGACAGTTTACATGACTGCTCGCATTGGTAAGTCAGTTTGTAAAGTCAGCGTTAGAGATAGCTTTCCACGTAGCGCAGTAGTCAATAGGAGTACAGCATTAAAAAGAAACAAAACAACCACTCCCCAGTTTGTTGTAGATTGTGTGCCTCAGATGTTGAGTCACAGCATGATTCATGTAGTACTCTAGGTGTAGTGTATTTTAAATGTGTGCACTGAAAACTGGACGTTCTGAACTCAGTGACAGTATATGATGTTCAGCAAATAGTGTTTAAACCGGAGTAAAATATTTTACGCTGTGTGCTTGTCAAGACTGCTAACCACAGTTAAAACTGGAATTTACTTGCAATGTAAATCATGTGCAGGCCATACCTTGCTGCATTCAGTGGAAGCTTTGCAGAAGACTTTTAATAGAAGATAGACTTTTATTCCCATGTAAACTCTTCAGTATTTTCATTCCATTTGCTTAGTTACAGCTTTATTCAGTACTGTTTTTTTTGTTCCTGTTCTGTCTGCTAAGATAATGGCAGTAAAGCACAGTGTTGGCATTTAACTAGTTCTGTCACTTGGCCATAGAATTAATTTATCATTCTGTGAAACAACATTTGTTGTTTTATGCTAGCAACCTTCTTCAGTCCCGTACTGTGGTTTGTCTCTGCTGGAGGAAAAATCCTTACAGTGGTGTCCACCAGCTCTTAAGAGTGTGATGGGACTAAGGGAAGATAGTGATGAAGACTAGTAATGTAAGGCACAGGTGATTTGATTTCATGTAGCCAAGGCCAGGAGAAAGTCTATTGGCAGGTGTACTAAAGGAGGAGTCTGTCCCCTTTGCTCTTCGTATGATACAGAAATTCAGCAACAAAGGATAATTTTAAGACACCTCTAAGTAGCTTTTGTAATTATTGTCTCCAAGTGCCCTGCTATTTGGAGAAAACTCCCCAGATGAGTGTCCAGAGCTGGATTCAATAAAGCAGTGCTTCAGTAACAATTCTCCTGAGAACCTGTCTCCAAATGGATCTGTCACTACTTTAGAGTTGTTTATAATGGAGCGTGCATCTCAACCACACTGGAATGTCCCTGGCATCACAAGCGGTTCCCCTGAGGCCAGAACAGAAATTTATGATAGATCAAGTTTTGTTCTTTATGGTAAAAAAACCAAGCGTGGTAACCAGAAACATGCAGCAACTATTGAGGTTTAAGCCAGTCCTTCAAAATGTTAGTGCTAACTGTTGTTGACTTACTGTTGTGTCTAACATAACACTCATTATTTAGAGTGTAGTAAATGTCCTTAAGCTTTTCAGTTCATGTCCTAGACAGAGTTTGCATTTTACTCTGAATTTACTTAATGTTTATCCTTATTGGAAGGACACATTTTAACTGATCCCTGTGTTCCTTTATAGTTGTTTGGATATGGTTGCATACATCAGCCTGGATAACCTTAGCTACTGGTTTGTCATCAGAAAAATCAGTATAAGTGTTTTCATTCTGTTGTAAATTGATCATCCTGTACTTGCTGTAGAGATTCTATGTTGGCCAAGATATATTTATGTTTAATTTTGTGGGACAGAGCTTGTAGCAGATAGGAAGTGACAGTGTGCTTAAAGTCTTAGCTAGTGGAACTGTTCTTCAGAGCCGTCATAAAAGCACTCAAACCCAGGTATTTTTAGTCTGACACAGAACACTCATGTAACTCATTTGGCCTCATTTTAAGTTTGTTTAGATGCTGAACAAAGAAGAATCTATTTACTGGAGATAGTCTAGTGAAGTGAAGTTCCCAGAGGCTTTAGCCTGTGGAGTCTTTTCCACTTGCATTTTAAATGACTGCACTTTTTTTACTTTACCGGTTTGTCCCCTTTTGTATTCCATCATTAGCTTTTGATGGAGAAGGGGTGTATGCCCTGAGTTGGCTTTCACAAGGTTGTTTGGTTTTTTTTTTAATGGATGTATTTGGTTCTTTTGTGTTAAACTGAAAAGTTCATTTGAAACGCAATCAAAATCTTGAGCCTTGACTTCTGTCTGCAAGTCTCCCTCCTGCAAACATCTACAGATAATTGTGTGTGTGTCTGACTAACTCAAAGGAGGAACTTCTTTAGGAAAACACTTCCACAGCAGGGGTTGTGGAGCAGTTTGTGGTGGGGTGTTGGGGTGTTGTTTGTTTGGTTTTGGTGTGTGTGTGTGTCTCTCTCTTTCAGGAGACCTGGCTATTAATTCATTTAGCACAAAGTGTTTGGTTAGACATTTCTGGGGCAAAACAGGCAAAATATGTATCAGCTGCAAAGACAGAAGCAGTTGATGATCCAGAAGATTTCCTATGCATGTATTACTGTGAGTAAGCATGCAGACCTACCCTAATTTCTTGCTAATTGTTTTTTTAAGCCATGCAGTTACGCTATACTTGGGAAAGCCAACCTGGTTGGTGATAGATGTTATAGGCACCAGGAATTTAGGATGATTACATCTTGACTGAAAGCATAGGAAAGGTTATTTCTGCACACAGTCACTGTCTGTTAATTTTCTCAGATTTTAATTAAATGAGTTCATTTCAATGACTTTTTAATAAGCTGAACTTCAGAATGGTTTCCTTGTATTCTCAGTAAAGGCTATTGTTTAGAAATTGGCTTAGCGCTCCTTGCTAAACCAGTGTTCCCAATCTGAAGTTGTGGCCTCTCCATACTGCCTTGAATGGACAGAGTTTAAAATTTTAAAATCCCAGCATCTGCTTTTTAATGTGTAGGTCATTTTTTTGTAATTGATTAAGAAAACTAAAACATTAAGGCTTAACTAGCGTACAAAAATGCTAATTTTAATTTAAACAGAAAAATAGAAAACTCGTGACTTTAAAACTTGCAGTGTAAATCAGATTAATCTCACTTTCTATATTTCATTCTTCTCCACACTGCTTTATAACTATTCCATATAATGTGTAGTCACCACACTCTTTGTTCCAAGAAGTGGTGTAAACCAGATTCTGCCTACTAACCAAGCTCTATTTGAAGTGGATGCACAAGTACTTTGGAGTTAATTGGCTCATGATATGGTGAACAACAGAGAATACCTGTATTGTTTGGATGAGAAGAATGAGCATCTCCTATGTGGAATGGAATGTTTTGAGTTTGTTCCCTGTACATCCACGCTTAATATGTAAGCCTAAATAAGGCTTCAAAAAAACCTGTTACAACAAGTATCAAACTAGCCAGGAGCCTGTAGTAACCTGTTATAATATCTACAGTATGGTAGGAATCTATTACAGTCTGTTGTAAGCATTGTGATCCCAAGTGATTTCCTAAAGGAAATTAGCAAATAAAATCTCCTGAAGATTTTAAAAAATACAAATTACAATTACATGCTCTCTTTCTTTCCCTTGTATGCAGAGTTGGGATAAAGAATCACAACGGTTGAATGTTGCTATAAGGTATATGGTGATTGAGAAAAATACTTTTGTCTTTACCACTCTTTTCCTTACTCTACCATTTTAGGTTCTATACACGCTGGAAAGAGTGGGAGTCGTGGTATTCCCAAAGTTTCGGTTTACATTTCTCGTTGCGAGAGGAACAGTGGCAGGAAGATTGGGCATTCATACTCTCTCTTGCAAGCCAGGTAAGAAAGCTTCTTTATGAGAAAAGAAAGGGTATTTTAATCTTTCTAAAAAGACATTTTAAAAACTTGACGTTCTTCAGGAGTTAAGAATTTTCATGTATAATGGACAACATTCCTCTTAAGCCAGCAATCTGAAAGTGTTACTGGGTACACTCTTCCTGCCAAGATGGAAAAGTTAATTTAAAATTCTAATTTTTGAGCTTAGCATTAAGCAGTACAGTACAAAAGAGTTTGTTTCTTTTGGTGTCAGAGTGAAGGCTGTAGAATTAATACGCAACCGAGTATTTAATGTCCTGCCTCCTAACTCCTGCAACACTGACCTCCTAGAACACACCTACAAATCTGGAAGCTTACACTAGTAAAATTTGAGCCAGCGCATGTTTTATAACTCCTCTCCAAAATGAGGTTTATATTCCTCTAAGCTTCCAAATGTAGGAATATTTTTAACTCCTTTTGAAGTATAAACACGATGTTGGTGCTATCTTGATTTGTTTTGGATGTGCTCTCTTCCTATCATCATTACCTTAACCTTTCCTTAGATAAGTGAATTATTTTTAGACTGAGTGTTATGTAGAGTTCGGTTCTACCTGGGGGATGGGATATGTTAGATTTTATCTGGGCAGTAGGAGAAAGAATTATTACTGATAGATTTAAGTTCTTGTGCATGCTGAAATAAAATTATAGAATTATACATATATATTATTCCAAGTGAGATGTTTTTACTTATTTCCAACTGCTATATAATAGTCTTTCCAGTCTTTCGTTTTTCCTGTCAAAGCCAGATCACTCTTAAAAGCGCTTTCCTGTCTCTGTTTGGAGACTGTTTTTCAAATTTCACAGTAGAGAACAACTTCTGTTTCAAGTCATGTCTGTCTTTCTGTTTGGTTCAGCCTGGAGCGAGTTTGGAGCAGACACACATTTTTGTACTTGCACATATTCTTAGAAGACCAATTATAGTTTATGGAGTAAAATATTATAAGAGTTTCCGAGGAGAAACATTAGGATATACTCGCTTTCAAGGTAAGCCTTTTGTTTTTCAAATTTAGCTTTAAAAATAGTTCAGCTATAAATCATAAACATAAGGGAAGTTAAAAGGAGAGCAACTTTAAGTTGGAAGAGTATGGAATTATGTGGGAGGTAAGTTTTCATTAGCTATTAAACAGAACAGAACGGTCCCCTCAAAGCTTGTAGTTTGTCATTGCATAGTGGGCTTGTTGCCTGGAGCCACAGTCAAAATGTGTTTTGACCTTCATTCCTCATGCCTTTCATCTATAAGTCATATAAAATTTATTCTGGTTGCAAGAACTTAAGAAAAGTTGTGTGGTTTGTACTGCTGTAAGACATGGGAGGTTTAATAAACGGAATTTGGACTTCTGTTTGTTTGTGGTGCCAGTGGCTGTAAACGTTCACTTTAGAAGCCAACCTGTATTTAGCATTTCCTGAAGGAGGCTTATAAAGTTGGGGTGAGGCAGGCAGGAGGTGTTTGTGCCGGCGTAGTTTCTAACCAGAATGATGATGGTATCTTCTGGGTGCTCCCTCAGGATGAAGGAGCATTCCTTATTACTCCACAGCACCACAGAGGAGGCGATTTGTGAAGCTGCCCTTAATTGCAGTGAAAAGGAGTCACCCTTAAAGCAGGAGGCAAGGGTACAAAGAAGGGTAGAGCAATTGAAGTAGGGTTGGGAATGATTTTTGAAAGTTGAGCTGCTTTTTGTGATTAAAGTAAAAGAGGCAACAACTTGAATATATGCTGTAGGGGCTGAAAAGGAAGGAATTCTGTTCATACATGCTCTACCAATGATTATTATGTCTGTTGTAAGATTAGGTAACTGAGTTATGATTACAAAATGTCGGTTACTTGATAATGTAAAACTCAATTTCTGCAAAAGTGAATTCCATCATGTAGTTAGAAGGAAGTTTATAAAATTTATCTGTGTTTCAGGAATTCACTCATTACAGCAAGTGTGATGTAGTAAATGCTGACATATTTCTCAAGTAGTATTATAATTTTGCATAGCTTGATCAGGTTCTTCCTGACTGCTTCTCGTCCTGATTTTCAGCAAACAGCCTCACTGTCCTTACGATGAATAAGATGCTTTTTAGTTGACCCAGTCCAGTTTTGCTTAGATGAGTTTATTGATTTCTGAAGATGCATGTTCTATTTTGCAAGCCAAATTTGTATTAGGGTGACTTTGTGCTAGATGGTAAAACAGTATTAATTTGCCTGTCTACAGGAATAAAAAAAAAATACAGGCGGGATTGGGAGCATCTGTACCTGCTCAGCAGTAAACAAAAGCTGCTGGGCAAACAACTGGTCAGGCCCTGTGGCTGTGTTACATGGTGTTAGGGTATTTGATTTGTTCATAATTGATCTTCCCAGCCTCAAGTATATCTGCGTGTCTACTGCCCTACAGTTATTTTCACCAATGCTTCACTTTTTATTTATAGCTTAGTCAAGGACTTACTGAAACATCTCTTAATATGTTTTTTTTTTAAAAAGTACACTGACTTTGGAAGGTGGCAAACTTTCTATATGAGAACTCCAGACTGTGGAGTTCATGTCAAATGTGTAACCAATTGAAACTACTTAGCCTTTAGAAAATTTGAGAAGCTGTTTTGTTTGTAAGTTTAGGGCAGTGATAAATGTTCTTTATACGAGGAAATGAAACACTTTTCTGAAGAGCATAAAAATTGGGCACTGTTTCTACTTATGTTCTATCTTTTATTTGAGATGATGAAAGGATCGGCTAGGATAGAAGACTCATTCATGTGAGATAGACCTGATGCTTCAGGTCTGCGTTGCTTTAAAGGCAAAGGCTGAGTCTTTTGCAAAATGTTTTTATTTTATAGATCGGGGATTGAGGCAGACAAGTGTTACATGGCCTAAATGTGCTGGACTTGTTTTCTTGCTCCGTGAATGAATTGGAAGATAACCAGGTGTCTGGGACAACCTGACACGCATTTCCAGGAATTTAGTCAGACAAATATTTATGACTTGTGATTTGCTTGCCACAAGCTGCATCCATCCATACATAGAAACATGTGATGCTGAACAGATGAACTTAGGAGTCCAGTGTTAAATTACCTGCAGTTGCTTCTATCCTGATCCAACCACATCTTTGTGGTTAATATTTGCTAATTAAGTGCTACCAGCACAGCTGAAACCAAACAGCCGTCAGACCCAGAGTGGCATGAGATGTCAAGACAAGTCTCCCATAAGTGGTACAAGGTTTGCTGCTTTGTGTGTGGGCTTTGCTTAGCTTAGTACGTGCCCCTTGGATGAAGCTTTGAGGAGTGCTTGACCTTTTCTGAGTTGCTGAATAACACCTGCCTGTGTCTAAGATCACCTTCACCAAAAAATAAAGAGGAAAGAAAGATTGTGGGTTGTAATAGAGATGGGGAAATTAATTTTTTTAATACTTAACATCATGGTTCATTTTGTAGCCCCTTGGAAGGTACTGCAAACCCCCTGTCCACCTCTGAAATATTCTTCCTGATAAACTTTTTTTCCTCTGGGGATTCCTTGTTCCAACTTTAGCTGTTGTGAATCCTGTAACTGATGGCCCCCTTGTTTCCTAGATTGCAGTTAACTGTTAATGCTTCTTTAAATATCAAAGCTTCGACAGTGAAAGCTGTGTAATTAGATGGGACATGGATTGTTCATAGAGATGAGACTCTGCTCATCAGTGATTTCAGTAGCCCTGAAAACACTGGGTAGTGCTTGGGGCCAACATCTACGAGTTTGGGGCACTGTGGGGCAGCAGGGCATTAATTGCCTGGATCAATTGGCAATAAATTAAATTAATCTTCCTCGGATTGAATCTGTTTTGCCCATGGCAGTAACTGGTGATTGATCTCCCTGTCCTTATCTCAACCCATGAGCGTTTCCATTGTGTATTCTCCCCCCTTTCTCTGAACAGAGGGGGTGAGAGTGTGGCTGGGTGGGTACCCAGCAGCCAGCCAAAATCAGCCCACCACAGCAGTGTCAGTGTCCTGAGGAGCTGGCACAGATTGTGAGTGGAAGGAGGGGACCTTTTGATCTCTGTGATCATAAATTGTGGAAGAAAGGGGTAAGCAGTCACCCTGAGGGTGCTGCCGCTTTCTGTTCTGAAAGGCCTTGGTGACCTAACCAACATGTATCTAAATTGCACCAAGGACATTTAAATGAAGCACGCAATATTAATAAATTAGTTTCTGACCTTCAGAGCTCGATTGTTTTGCTCATGCTTCAGACTAAAGATTGGGAAAAAAGTTGATGAAGTTATTTCTCTGAGTGTTCATGAAGAGGGGATTTCCAGGAGTTGAGGGACTCTCTTGATTGCTTTAGTGTATTATTTTCAATGTAACTTTGAATTTTGACCAGGTGTTTGGTTTTTTCCCTGATTGTAAAGGCTTGAAATTTTTTAGTTAACTCTTGTCCCTGGTTCTGCATCTTTTGTGTTTATCATTGAATTACAGTGAGGCTTCATTCTATGGGGATGGGAGGGAGTACTAAGAAGGCATTAAATGCATTTGTCCTCAGATGTCTGCAAGAACTTGTGTGCATCTTAATCTCAAAGAAACAGAAAGACTTTAGGTATCTCTTGATTGCTATTTCAAGAATGGGGGAGGGGAAAGGAACAAATATTTACCGATAGCCCCCACTAATTTTTGTTGCAGCAAGGAAAGGTGAGTTCTAGACTTGAGTAAAAACCTCCAAAGCCAACCCTGCCTCACGTTTCCTGTTTAGTGTTGCCCTTCCATCTCCACGGATGTTGAAGTGCCTTGTTTTGCTGCAATGCCTATTCCTAATTTGATGGCAGCAGCTGTACTATGAAAGGTTGCTATGCTACATGTGCACTTAAATTTATGCGTGGCTATTTTTAAACCGTCACAAGGTAAGGCACGCTTTTGCTTAAGTTGTCTTACAGCAGTACACACCAAGAGTTATTTATGTTCCTAGAAGAAAAGAGTTCTTGTATTTTGAGAGTTCAGGCTCCTCAAATGAATTACTTATTGCTGAAAATGGTGGGGAGAAAAACTGTAGCATCTGTGACATCAGTAATTTGTTGTACCTGAGCAAAATAGTATCAGCTTTTGGCTGGGTGTTTTTGAGACTAGCTATGTATAATTGATGTGGGTTGATTTAATCTATCAGCACAGTGTCTCAGAAATCCCATTGTCTCTGGGATAGGCTACAGACTTAGGCACTAAATAATATATAGTGCAGGCAGTTCTTTTAATAATAATAAGTTTTGTAAGCAGATGGTGGAATTTTTGTTCTGGTAAAAATATACATCTGGCTGTAGCTTTTATTTCTGTGAGGCAGAATCATTTTCGTTTTTCTTTAGAATTATTTCTATGTTAAGAAGAGTTAGCAAACAGAAAAGCCTGCTTTTCTAACTTATTTTCATTCGTCACTATACTATAGATCATAGATCTTAGAGGAATGGTAATACCTTATTTGTTGTAGTTGTAATGGCTCTTCTGTCTAAGCTTATCCAGTTGCAGGGACACTCGACTAATCTCATGTTAAACCAATAATAATTACCTGTACTGAAGAAAGTGACGTATATTTGTGTAGACCAAGCCAAGTATGTCTTAAACACTTGCTCAGGTGCTGCTGTTACTGTATTTAGCCAAAAGCGAAAGGTTTGTATCAAAATTCTTTGTTGCTGAACACTGTAGTTCTGAATCTTACCCTTTGTTTTAATTTGTTATAGGTGTGTATTTGCCTTTGTTATGGGAACAGAGTTTTTGTTGGAAAAGTCCTATTGCTCTGGGCTATACGAGGGGCCATTTCTCTGCTCTGGTTGCCATGGAGAACGATGGTTATGGCAATCGAGGTGCTGGTGCTAACTTGAACACTGACGATGATGTTACTGTTACTTTTCTACCGTTGGTGGATAGCGAGAGGAAATTATTGCACATTCACTTCCTTTCTGCTCAAGAGGTAAGAAATATTTGTGTAGCCTTTTTCACAGCTGCTTTTAAGCTTGTGGCCTGAGCGATCTCTGTATCCCCATGCGGTTTTGCAGTTAAAGAATTACAGGGATATGCTGTTCAGTTATTTCTGCTCGCCTCCCCGTCATTTGAGGTGATTCTGAAAGATATTTACCCACAAATTTGATACGTATTTGTAGCTCTGTAAATTGAATGTAACTTCACTGCGCATGTGAATACAAGTGTACCTTGAAAAAAGACCCAGAAGTGAGGATATGGACACTAATGAAAGTCTGAAATATGCTTCTTTTTTTAAAGAATGCAACATAAACGTCGGTGAGTAGTTACAGCATGCTCTACCTCTTTTTTCTAATGAAACTCAACTTGGTTTCTTCTTTAATAACTATGATAAAGATGGGGATTACTTCATAAAACTGTGTACGTGGAGGAATAGAGGGTTGGAAAACCTGAAGTAATTGCAAAAAGCAGGCGTCCTGTTAGATGATAGAGGAAAGAAATCATGGGTTTTAAGCCTAGAGAGGGATATTTTTTCAGCAAGCCGCAACATTTGATATGCTTCAAAAGAGGAAATGTTTCATGTCAAGAACTGCTAGATTCTTAAACTGCTTTGTGAAGCCAGAAGGCTCTTGTAGGACTTATTCTCCTTATATATTGTGCCTACCATAAATCACAGAGTCATAGAATCGTGAAGGTTAGGAAAGATCTCTAAGACTATCAAGTCCAACCATCATCCAAACACCACTGTGCCTACTAAACCGTGTCCTGAAATGCCACGTCTACACGCTTTTTGAACACCTCCGGGGATGGTGACCCTACCACTGCCCTGGGCAGCCCCTTCCAATGCTTCACCACTCACAGTAAAGAAATTTTGAATCTAAACTTCCCTTGGTACAACTGGAGGGCGTTTCCTCTCATCCTGTCATTTGTTACTTGGGAGAAGAGACCAACACTCGCCTCACCGTAACCTCCTTCCAGGTAGTCGTAGGGAGCTATAAGTTCTCCCTTAAGCCTCCATTTCTTCAGGCTGGACAACCCCAGTTCCCTCAGCCACTCCTCATAAGACTAGTGCTACTGCCCCTTCCCCAGGTCCGTTGCCCTTCTCTGTTCATGCTCCAGCATCTCAATGTCTTTCTTGCATTGAGGGGCCTAGAACTGAACACAGGAGTCAAGGTGCGGCCTCACCAGTGCTGAGTTCAGGGGCCCGTCGCTTTCCTGATCCTGCTGGTCACACCATTTCTGATACAATCCAGGATGCCACTGGCGTTCTTGGCCACCTGGACACACTGCTGGCTCGTGTTCAGCTGCTGTCGACCAGTACCCCCTGGCCCTTGAACAGTTAGTTGCTCACCAAAAATTGAAAAGTAAGAAAGCTCTGTTGGAAATACACATCTGAAAAATTGAGAAGGGAAGAATAGTTGGAGAATATTTCCTGAGCCTTTGAATTTTGGTTAAAAATGCAGTGTGAATCAGTTTGGCTTTCGGAGACTCACAGCTGCAGTGAAGTAGTGTGCTAACTGTGTCAGCTTTGGAAACGACGTGCATTGCTCCTCAAGCTTGGATATTTTCAAATACCACTGGTAACTGGCTTTAAAATTTGCTGGTAATGTTTCAAGCCTTATTCTCGATCTGTTTTCTCTCCCTCAAAGATAGGTAATGAGGAGCAGCAAGAAAAGCTGCTTCGGGAATGGCTGGACTGCTGTGTGACAGAAGGAGGAGTTCTCGTTGCAATGCAGAAAAGCTCTCGTAGGCGCAATCATCCGCTGGTCACCCAGATGGTAGAGAAGTGGCTTGATCGCTACCGACAGATCCGCCCTTGTACATCCCTTTCCGATGGTGAGGAAGACGAGGATGATGATGACGAATGATGATGAAGAAATCTAAGAAAATTACCAGCACAGAGTGTCTGACCTGGAGTTAGCGTTGTGCTCTAGCAGTTCGTTGTGGAATGACCCACCTGTAGGGGAATTGTGCTGTAAAGGATTTCTCTGCCCAGTATGGAGAGAGTCTTGAAACTCACGTGCTGCGTCAAGAGAGTGAAATGGGCTGGACTACAGTTTGTACAAAAATAAAGAAAAAGAAACAAAAAACAGCTAATTTTATTACCAAGACAGAAAAAAAAAACCAACATTTTTTCTTTCTGATTGTAAATCTGTCTATAAATGTACCGCATGTGGTTGTGTAAGAGGTTGTGTAATAGGAAAAGTATACCAGCATCTTAATTATTGCAAAGAAATGTTACAAATTAAGGGCACTTCTGAAAGCACACATTAAGACAGATCTCTCTTCCCTCTGAGATTCTTTTGCAGTAGAACCTGGTATTCTGCATCACCTCTTATATACTCTGACACATTTCTATGATTGGCCCATCTGTGAAATCTCATGAGTGCCCAGGTCAGATGGTGAGGTTTTTTTTTTTGGTTTGCACAAAATACCCACAGCAAGTCATAAGCAAAAATACATTCATTATTTTACTAATATTTTTGTTACTGCTGTGCCCACGTAATAAAATCTAAACTCTACGGAACAAACTGGAAAAGAAGCTAAATTTTTCATTGAGTGAAATGATTTGTTTCCTGAAAAAGTTTTTTTTTCTTCTTTAATAGTTCATAGATTCCTTTCTATATACATGAGAATATTTATTCAGAGAAGTGACCTGAACTATAGGGATTTTATTCCAGTGAGTGTATACTAAACAAAATGGTGTGAAATTTGAGAAATTGAATACAATTAAGAGTTTCTTATTGTCAGAACTCCGTCTTGCTGTGATACAACTATATATTGTTTTATCATTTATCCTGTCATCAACCTCAACATTGCTGCAAATGAAAAAAACACCTTTTTAAAGGGTTACTCTTCAGTCATTAAGTCGAGTGAGAATACACTCGGCAGTTGAAATTAAAAAGAAGAGTCTATGCTAAAGTTGTTTTAAAAAGCACTGTGTTATATATCTCTCAGTATGTAAACCTGGGAATTTCTTGCATGTTGATTGATGTGGCCATACTTAAACCTATGTAAGTTCCTGAGATTGTAAGTTCAGAGTATATTCTCCAGTAGAAATTTTATTATATTTGATAACTTTAGCCATGTAACCTGTAATGGATAAAGTTTATCTAGAAATCTCACTTAAACACTAAAGGTTAATGCCAGTTTTTACATATACAGTGCAATTCAGGTTGTCTTGAAAAGCACTTTTGGTGGTGTGGTGGTTGAATAAGGATTTTGCAGTAGATGAAATTGTTTTAATTAGAACTTTGAAAGAAGCCCCATAGCACATATTTTTGTGTAGGTCAGAGCTATGGAAACCCTGAGGAACTTGCTGCTTTTTCTTCTAAATGCTGCTTAGGTGGTGTTGAAATGTGCACAACTCCTTCATAAACTTGGTGACGACACCAAAAGTATAGAAATAATCAAGTACTGTATTAACTTAGCGATTTCCCCATCACAGATTCCATTGAGGTTTATTATGAAATGTCTCTACCTTTTTTTTTTTTTGGCCATCAGATCTCCTGATCTGTGCATGCGCAAATTTTCAGGTAAAAGAATGCATGCTTTTCTGCAATGTATGTATGATTTACCTGAACTAAACAGACAAACCGCAGATACTAAAGAGGTTCTTCACAAGCATATGGTCCTGTTTCAAGTTTGTTTTCTAAATTGTGTGGGGGGGGTTTGTCCTTTTTCTTACCTTGCAGTGAAATCATTTATACCTTGTCTAGGCGAGGAATTGAAGCTTTTTTGTTAGGGGATGTGAGCATGTGGAGTAAGCTGGGATGAGAATTTCCATGATCTGAGCTCATCTGCACCATGTGGCATTGTTCATCCGTTGTGGTGTAACCCAGTATGCTCCTGGAGGTCTTTCTAGTTGAGGACTAGGTATGCCAGAACATCAGCAGTTTCGGTTCCAAAGCCAGGTCACTGTAAATTCAGATCCTGGCTTACTCGCTAGCTTCCCTGTGCAGACCACCAGTTGAATGGACAAAGGGATAAGCTCCTGCCTTCAGTAGGCAAGTTGGGGTGTGCAAAATGCTGTGCAGAATTTTAACATCCCCCCCTTTGCTTTCAGCAGTGCTGTTCCGTTGAAGGAAGTAAAGCTTCCTCGTAACATGGGGAGAATAACCAATGTGAAAGTAAGTCTACCTTGAGCCAAATATGACCCGCACGCTTTTCCTTATCTCCTGTTGCTGTACATGGGCAGCCCGCGTTGTGGCCTAACAATCCCGATCCCCAGCCAGCACTTCACCATGGCAAGTGGTGGTTCATGATTTACCCAGTTCAGCTGTTTTTTGTAAAAGCATGCACCATGCTCTCCAGTATTTATCCAGTTCTGGTATGAAAGGACAGTCCTGGTACTTTGGAGCTCTTGGCTTTCTTGATCTTTATCGCTTTGTTCTGATGATGTGCTGTAAAAATAGTTTGTTCAGGTTAACACGCTTCACAGGTCATTTCAGAACCAGTGAAGTTATCTTTTTCAAAATCAAAGTACTCCAAACCTCATGTACCTGTAGATTAAAGAAATGCAAACCCCTGCTTTGTGCTAGCACAGGAGTCAGTGTATATCAATGGGTCCTCTCCTTGAATCACATACTTGAAAGTTTACCAACACTAAGATTAATTTTCAAATGCTACCTTGCAGCTTGTTGGCAAGTTCTGCTCTTTTAGCCAAGTATTTATTTATAAAACTGGGTTTCTTGATGTTATTTTCCTCATATTATTGCTCACATTAGCACACGCTTTCCTACTGCAGAACTTGGCTTTTTATTGCTACCTCCTTTACCTCTTTTTCTTTTTCCTGGGTTTATTTATGAATTCCTCAGTGCAAATCACTGTATTTCTTTTGGTTTTAATATATTAAAATCTAGCAATTCTGGATTATTCTAAAGTTCTGCTGCATGGCTTATGGCAAATATTACTACATTGTGTTTACTCCATTAACAATATTGGTTTGTGTGCACTTAGAGCCCCTTCTTTAATTGACACGTTTCCTTTTTTCCTCTTTTGTTCATTAACTTCGTTAACCCCTTTTTTAGGTTTTATTTAGTGCCTGTCACCTTCAAGCTGCTTGTTTTAAGCTCCTCTGACATCCATCATCAGTGGAGTGACTCCCCTGCCTTCTGTGAGTGTGACAAACAGCAGTGCGGCTCTGTCAGCAAAGTAACGGCACAAATTTTGGGCAGCAACTGTTCATCTCCTGTTTCTTTGCCGAGTAATCTGCTACTTCCTGGTTGTTCAGTCTGTCTTAATTGTGATGATCCTCTTCCCTTTCTGCTTCTGTGGATTTTATCTTTGCGCATTTTGCTGGTGTTTGCACTGCAGATGCTTGAATCCCAACAGTAGAGGGGAACATCTGAAACTGCAGTCCGTTACCAAAATGTGTCCTTTAGGTTGTAACCCTTGGGATCTCTTAATTGCTGCTCTTGTTGAGCTTGTAGCGCTCCAGTGGAAGCTGTCTGCCTATGTCTGCATCTGTCCTTGGTGTTGGTCGAGAGGGAGATTGGGTGTTGGATGAAAAAAAT
Source organism: Dromococcyx pavoninus (assembly GCA_033558185.1). NCBI lineage: Eukaryota > Metazoa > Chordata > Aves > Cuculiformes > Neomorphidae > Dromococcyx > Dromococcyx pavoninus. The sequence goes on from JAUMJL010001049.1 coordinate 46,579, forward strand.
CCAGCATTTGCCACTCTCTGTGGGGTCTGAGCCCAGCCTCTCACTGTCCTGCTACAGAGTCCACTGCTGGCAGTGGATGTACGAGGAGCCACAGGCACACGAGATCCTGTGACATAGGAAAGTACTTGCACCCCTCTGGGAAACATCTGCTGATTTAAAAACACGTGAAAGTACCAGAGCTCGTTTATTTTTAAAACAACTTTTAACAGTTAAGTGTTTTACTCTTTTTTTATTTTACCGTCAAGTAAGGATTTCCCAAATCCCTTCTCTGTAACTGACCTGTTTTATCCTCCTGGATTCTCATTGGTGTTCATGGGTGCTCACTGGTGTGCTGTGTTTATCACTGACAGAGTGGTCCTTCATCTATGAAGGGTGACCTCTTTTTTTTAACGTGTTTGGAGCTGATAACTAGTTTTCAGTCTAACTGAAAGCAAATGAAATACAATTTTGTAACCCAGACACTTTTTGGTTTCAGCTTTTTTCATCCCTTTCCAGACTGAGCTCTTTGCCCTGTCTAATGACGTGTGTGCTGGCGCTCTTTGATGCAAAGTGAAAGGGTGGAAACTAAAGGCTGAGCTTTCTGTTGAGCAAAGCCTGAAGCTGCTTGCACCTCTCAGGGGCGTTTTCAGCTTCGCTCCCTACCAGTTTGTTACAGCTTCATTTCTTAAGAATCTAAAGTTTTGTCTGAGGTGTCTTTGTATCTCAATAGCAACCATAGTGATCTTTTTCTACCTAGGCTGCATCTACTGTCCAGCCCGGTTTTTAAATATTTGCAGGTTCTCAGTAAGTTTACAGTTATGGCAGCACCAGTGAAAGCTTGGATAGGAAATGGAATTCAGCAAGCGTTTCCCCAGGAGTTCTCTTTTAAACCTGACCTGTACACACCAAGCTTGAACAGAGTTTCCACTGCGTTTCTCAAAGCCTGTTGCGGGAAGCCACGGATGAATCCTTGGCTGATGCCAATCACGGCTCTCTGCTAGCATCACCCTTCTGCTGAGCGTGACACGAGTGGATCCCAGCTGCTGCGCATGTGCCCGAGGTGCGGATGTCTGACCTGAGCGAAAACACTCACCTGCTCTCCGCTGTGAAATCGTATCCGGTTTTGGAGGAGGGCACAATGATCAGAGTTATTTCTGTACCTTATGGTGCATTCTTAATGTCTTCAGCGTTTGAAGTGTGAGTCAGATTGTAGCGAGAGCTCTTACCTTTCAGAAATTGTAGAAATTTTATCACTTTTTATTGAAAACTGCACTGAACGCTAAATGTCCACCTTTACAATAAACAAATACAATAACGGTAACACACTAAAACAAAACATACTTCTGATAGCCATTGGTTTCTTTTTTTTTCTGTTTGGGACAGCTTAAGATTTTTTTTTTTGTCACAGAAACAGGAATGTACCCATACAAAGGCTCAAAATAGGCCATCTTTTAAAAACAAAAAGGCGATGATTCACAAAAGACTATGAATATAACATGTAACTAGTTGATACAAATCTAATAGGATTTGTTAAAATCAGTCACATCTAATAACACATTTTGAAGTGTTCTTGTATAAAATATCACGTGAAGAAAAGAAGACTTTTATCAATGTCTAAAAAAGTGGGTTTTGTTCATCATAGACAGTCTGACAAGTTACCATAAAAAGTGTTTCCTGAGACATAAGGAAATGCAACATTATTCTTGAACCCTTTCCAGCTCAAGACTTTTTCCACTTGATAAAATAGCTGCAGATTTAAAACTGAGAAAATATATTTGAGTACAAATAGTGTGTGAAACGTAATACTTTCTTCTTTTTTTTCTTTCTTTTTTTTTAATTTTTTTTTCTTGCATCATTGCAGGGCGTAGGTGAATGCACAGCTACTTTATTCAGTGTATTGGGCAGAGAAGAGACCGGCAGTTTGTCTTTAGTCAGGGAGGGCGGTGGTGGTTGCCAGGAGCCCTTTCTGCCCTCCCCGTCCCATGGATCCCAGCTGGAATGGTTAGAAATGAAACCTGGCAGGAGAACTTCTGTTACACATCACTGGCCCTGTGAGACTGCAAAAAGGATTATTATTATTATTTTTTTCTTCCACTTCTAAGCCAGCACTGATGCCCTTCGTTAGAAGGGGTGACCAGATACAGGAGTAAGGAAAGGGCTGAAGCCACATAATGGTTTCCTCTTAGATTTCTTTGTTAACTCTGTAAGGATTGCTTAATGCAATGGTTTGAAAACAGGTGCAGAAGCCCTGTCCTTCCCAAGGAATTGAGGGGGAAAAAAATCTCTTTTTATTCATGTGATTGATGCACAAATGAAGGAAACTTAACACACAATAACAGAAGTTGATCATTAATGTATCACATCCTAGTTTTCAGCGCTTCGGTAAGCAGGTGACTTCTTCAGGGCTTCTCCCCAGTCTTGACTGCTATCGCTTTGTTGTTAACACTGGAACATCAATGATGCGTCTGTCCAAAATCAACATTACAAATTTCGTATCAAATTGTTTTTTAGTTCATGTATAACTTCTTTTACAATGTCTCTTGGTCCCAAGTTTATTGAATGATTTTTAAATTATCTGCTATTGCTCGTTGGGATGTTCCCTGTTGTCCCCGTGTTTTGTGGGCTGGTTTGGAGATGGAGCTTGGGAAGGATGTGCCACTGTGGGAAGATTGTGAGTAACAGGGATGCCTCCGGGAATGATGCCCTCCATAGCTGCTGGTATTCCTCCTGGTGCAACACTGACCATCCCAGGTGGATACCTGGGAGAGAGGACAGAGAGTGGCAGGTTTGTCGCATCAAGAGTCACCACAGCACATGTGACTCAATCACTGTTGCAGAGGCTATGGAGAAATGAGCAGCAAAGAGATTCCACTTTTTTAGTAGAGCAGAGTTTGTTTTTTCTTTTACGTTACAAGGGACAGCTCAAGGTTAAACCCATGCTGCTGTGGGTCAAAACTGCTGTTTCCCATTTAATGAGGATGCCCTCTCCTCCCTTCCTTCCCTGCTGGCAGCTTCTTCATCTTTCTTTCCATTTGTGTGGCAGTACTAACAAACACTGGCAGCAGTAAGCACTGACACTGGTGACTGAGGTTAACTTGGTGGGTTCAGAATTATTTGACGCTATCACCGGTGTAGGCTTCATGCCCAAGCTGAAAGCAGAGATTGACAAGCAAAGGCATCGCACCTACTCTGCAGCTTTGTGTATGGGGGGGGGGGGGGGGAGTGTGTTTAATCTCTGAGCAAGTTATGACTAACAAAGAATATTTGTGTGCTGGCACTACTTGATGAGCCAGTACCTTTTATGCCTTGAAAGGAGAGGAAATCAGTTTCATTTATGTATTTTTCTCATATATGTAAGAACCCCAGATAGTCCAGTGACAGAGGAGAGAATCCTAAAAGATTTGCATTAACTGAAACCTTTATGCCTGACTCTGAAGTTTCTGTCAGCAACAGTTAACCCTTAGGCTTCTTTTAAAAAGTGATTTGAACAGAAATCACTTGCTTTGAGAGGGCTTTTCCCAAAAGAGCAGTGCTTGATGCCTTCAAGTCGAGACAGACCCTCAGTATCTCATTAACAGATGCACACAAATTAATTACCTTTAATACAAACCAAATGCCCTTGACAAAAGGAACCATATCAGCTAGAAGCTAGTGTAAAAGAAAGCTAAAGTACAGACGAGAGCAAGTTATCTCCGGAAGCAAGTTTTGCTTTTCTTGCAGCTCATTCACTGGACACCAGAACACCAGAAGCAGTATCTGACCTGCTGTGCTCAACAGCAATCACGGATCAGTGATCCCAGGAACCCATTGCTCTTTTCCGCACGCATGTGTTTTGTTTTCTGTAACCCCAGTGCAGCATTTGATGTGCACCCAAGGGTGGTGGCTGTTGTCCTCATGCCTGTAACACTGCTTTGCTTTTGTGACACTGATCTCTCTCTGCTCTTCTGTCTCTTTTCCAGTTCCTTTCCATTGCCAGGCCTTTCCTCTGCAGCTCTTCCTACAGAATTCGACACTGGCCTTTGTTGGGTATTTCCGTATCAGCTCTGAACGTGCCTTCAGATCCATGGCGAGGTGCACAGGCTGGGCACAGGCCTTGGGCAGGCATCCACTGTAATACTGGGGCTGCCTCTTGTTCTGTACCTTCTAAGTGGTTATTGAACAGCAAGAAGGCCTTTTAGTCTTGAAAAACTGTGTAAGGAATCATCTTGAATGCTCTGAAATGCCAGCGTGCTGACTCAGTCACCCCTGCCTGTGATGAGTACCTTTGACCCAGTCTGTAAGTTTTCCCTCTACAGAAGGCGAGCTGCATCTTCCTCATGTAAGCAGAGAGCACAGCTGAAACATGAGTGTGGATCTAGTCCATCTTCCCTTCTAAGAGAGGGCATTATACATATTCCAAGAACTGACAGTGAACTTAAGAAAGGAGAAGAAATAATTTCTTGATCTTATCACACAGAAGATGTGATGGGGGGGAAGTGAGGCCAAAACCCTCCATTTGCTGGACACGTGGGGAGTGAGGGACCCAACCACAAACACCTCCCTGCTGCTGCCACCACCTTGGGGGAAGGTGGAGGGGGAAGCTGGGAGGGGAAGGGAGGTTTTACCTGCCCATGAAGCTGCCAGCTTACAGGGGCCCCGGGGTGGTGACTCCAGAGGAGATTAGCAAGGATGAAGCACCATGCAGAGGCAGAGGTTAAGCCTGGAAGCCAAGACTTGTCCCCATGGTAAGGGCATTGCTCACCTGCTCCAAAGCAGTCAGAAGAAGGACCAAGACCAAGGGGGATGGTTTCACCACATCTGGATGTTTCAGTCTACACATTCTGCTGGTCAAAGTTAGCAATTGCTGCCTGTGACCTGCAGGCAGTTGTGAGAATGTAGGGCCGTGGCACAGGAGTTGCTCGGGGCTGTGCCCTCTCAAGGCCTCTGCTGCTGGATGCATTCCTGCCCGCCTCTGCTCTGTTCCATGACCTGATGTGCCCCGCAGGTGGGGCTTTTTTTTGTATCCCAGAGTATTTTTAGCAATGGCTGAGTCCTCATGCCTATGTCTCCTAACAGCATGCTTTGAGCCATCCAAAGAGGAGCAATAAGTAACCCTAATCTTGGGGATTTAGGGAGAAATTAGGCCACCTGACTATGGACCTGTATTTGGAGTTTTCACCCTGGCTCATTAACCCACAAACTGGGCCAGGCTTACAGCCCAAGCAGTCAGTGCATGGTCAGAGGTGCAGAACAAATCTGTAATTGCTTCCTCAGTTAGAAGTTATGTCCTGCTTGTTCATGGGTCTGGGGGTCCTGGCACTCACGGTGATGCCACCCAAGTGGCTGCTGGTCCACCAGAACGAAGGCTTTATAAATGGAAGGCCTGAGTGGTTAACTCAAGCAGCATTAGTAATCCCTGGGGTGTGACTACAGGTTCCCAAAGGAGGGGGACTTCACAGTCACCGACTGAGTCAATGTAATAGTTGTTTCTTGGGCCTTCATGCCCACTTTAACAGCTGGAATCCCAAACCCTACTTCTGCAGGGGAGCCAGCTGCGACGGCGGGCTGCAAGAGTCCTGTTCTCAGGCTTACCTGTACGTGGCACCATTGAGCTCTGGATGAATTGCTTGCTGATCTATTACTGACCACGGAGCTGTTGTGACAAAGAATTCCTTATTCACGCAGTTTCTTAGGCTTTCTGGGATGCGTCCTGGAGTTGGTAATAAAGGTAAGGATGTGTCAGGCAAGTCCTAGCTTTATCATCCTCTAATAGTAAGCTATATTTTTTCCATTTCATAGTATTTGTTAGTATAAAGGTGAGGGGGAGAGGCATGGAAATCCCATATCCCTTGTTTCGGGAGGATGTTTTGGCTGTCCTGAGGTGCAGAGTTTCTCACCCTGAGTTCAACACCTCTACTTTCAGAAAAGATGTTGCCTTGAGCCTGCTGATTTCAAAGCAGGGACTAGCCAGAAATAAAGCTCTGCCACCCAGGTTAACAAGGAGGGCAATTTTCCAGACAGGAGACCCCCTCATTTGGTGGACTATCGTGCCCACTATTCAGTCACTGCTTTGGGATTTGTTTCTGGCATGCAGTTGGCTATGGACTGCACCATCTCTTGGGTTAGCACTAGTAAAAGGGCAATTATTGCTTCACTGTCCTTTTCTTATCACTCCCAAACCCAAGTCTCATTCTTTGCCATGCTGCACAAGTGCCCCATTGATTTTAAAAAGCAAAAAACCCACAAACCCCCTCAACCAACCACAAACACGGCCTGACTAGAGAAAAGTAAAGTTTGGTTCCTCAACTCTTCTGCTAGGAAGAAAATGGGGGGTTAGACCCCTGCCCCTTTCTCCTGCTGAGGCATGGGCAGGGTGCAGCCCTGTCTCTGCCCCTCCTGGCTCACGTTCCAGGCGCACATGTGAGTGAACCCCAACTGCTCCGTGGGGCTCGGTACCTGTGATCGCACGTCTTATTTCAGTAGCAGCAGCTTCTCTCATCTCTAGTGACGCTTGCTCACTGTACCAAGCCGTGTGTGGAGTACAGATTAAATTAGGAGCATCTTTCAACGGGCCTTGAGCAAAACTGTGAGCCGGGATAAACAAAAAGAAAGATTAATCAAAAGGTATTACAGTCAGCAAAACGCTTGTGGCCTGTCATCTGCATTACGTGACCCTCCTTCCTCAGCCCCTTGTCTGTAGCACCTGGGCTGGAGGGAGCCTGACAAGGTCCTGCCAGCCTGAAATAGGCACAAGAGGTTCTGGGGAGGAAGCACTGCTCCCATGAACAGCACAAATTAAAAACGCATGAAAAGAGCCACCAGGGATGAAACAACAACCTACTGGGTGGTTGGTCTTAAAGCTTCCATGGGAAGGGTGTCTCTGCAGCAGTGTGGGAATGTGAGGATAGGCTGTGGGTCACCTAGCACAGGGTCGGAGGGAATGGACATGGGGGTTTCCCCTGTGCAGGAGCACACTTCCTTCAGTTTTAAATTGCTTCTTAAAACATAAGCAAACCACTTGTACTATCTCCATCCTGATCTGCAGTGAGAGGAGCCGCATGCTCACTTATAACCAGCCCCTTCCTGGCTAGCAGCAGCCTGTGGGCAAAAATGCCCAACACTGACACAGTAAATCTGTTCTCATGCACTAATGAGTGCTTTTAAGAATAAAAACCAAAACCATAGGCTGATTTCTTGTTCTAAGCAAGCTCCCACTGTCTCTTTGAACACTTGTAACACCAGTGCCAACCCATGCCCGATGGATCCTGCAAGGGCCTTTTCTCAAGCCAGCAGGACTATCCCCCAACACTGGAGCCATGTGAGAGGTTGTGTGGGTCTTGCCTACCCTGTGGACACACCGCCACGGACACCAATCCCAGAGAAAAAGCCAGACCTTTACCTAAATGGTTCAGACTCGTGCACATCAAGCGCAGCCCCTCGTATCCGTCCCTCCTTCAGAGCTTGAGTTAAGGCCTTCTCGTCCACCAGCCCTCCACGTGCTGTGTTCACCAGGAACGCTCCCTGCCTCATCTGGTGGCAGCCAAGGGGGAGAGAGATGAGACTGAGCTCAGTGTGGTGACCTGGTCCTATCCCTGCTCTGATGCAGCAGTGGGTGCCCCAGAGCGCCTCTGGCTGGGACTGCACCCCTCTTTTCCTGCTGTGCTTCTGAGCAAAACGTCCCTAGCTGCATGCTGGGGTCCCCATCCCGGTGCATGTGGGTTTTCTATGGAAAGTTCAGCTCTGGCTGGTATTGGCAAATAAAATCCGCTCTGCTGTTGCCTCCGCACCACAGGCACAGAGGGTTCGCTTACCTAGCAGCACAATACCCCCTGGCAAACAGCATGGGGAGACAGATGGGCTTTTGGGTGCAACCAGCTATTTTGGAGGTATCCCATAAGCTCTAAGGCACTGGCCTGCTGTGGCTGTGATTGCAGAGGGACCCATGACCAGCACTGATGCTCAGGGTTTGCCCACTGAAGAGCAGAGGACCTCTGTGGTCGCACATGCGAGGTGAATTACCTGCTTAATCGTGAAGTCGTTGATAAGGTGGTGGTTATGTTCATTAAGGTTACAGTGCAAGGAGACACAGTCGCTCTGATAGAGCAGGTCCTGGAGCGTGTAGACCCGCTGGACTCCCAGGGACCTCTCTATCCCATCCTGCAGGTACGGGTCATAAAATATCACGTTGAAGCCGAACGCCTTGGCTCGGACTGCGACCGCCTGCGCAGTGCGACCTGTATGCAAAGGAAAGAGAGGGGTAATGTAACTGATTCCCACTGCGCCAGCTCCACGCAGCTGAGCTGCCCCATGGTCTGACCCCCAGCCTGGCCTGGAGACTGCCGTAGGGGTCCCCCAGGATCTCCTGGGCTCTCCAGACAGCCCCTGGAGGGATGCCGGCTGGAGGCCAAACCCGTGCCACCTTGTGTAGGGTGGGCTGTGCCTCTCTCCAATGAATGTGAGATGCTTGTGCTGAAATTTAAAAACCCAAAATGAAGGCTGAGGCTATTAGGCACCTGTCAGCTCACGACCATTTGAACACATGGCACCACCCACGGCCATGCAGGTGTTGGGGGGGCAAGCACAAGGTGTAGTTCAGCCTCACGATCACGCAGATCTGGACATTACAGAGAAACAATCCTCTGTAGCATTGTGTCTACCAAGAAAAGCCAAAAAAAAAGGAAAGAAAAAAGCACCACCTTTTTTAGGCAACTTGCTCGTGATAGGCTCTCTCTGAACTGCTGGTTAATTGGCCATAACCAAAGACAACTGTCACGGCTTGGAAGCAAAGGGTTACTATGGCTGCAGCACTGGGGAAGGATGTCTGCACCGTTGCTGGAGACTCCCTTGCCTGTCCCTGCCAGAGGCTCCTTATTTCCCTTATGCCACCCTCAATTACTTATTTATCTGTTATTTTTTTCAGGCAGCAGCAGTGTGGCAGCCCAGCATGTGCCTGCTTAGAGGTGCAGAGCAACGTTCCCCCACACATGCACACACCTGACATTGTCCTGGTGCACCCGAGATGCACAGCTGACTGGGGGACATCAGCTGGGCACCTGCATGGAGAAGGAGCTGCAAGCACACAGCTGGGCATGTGCCCCCCAGATGGGCCCAGGCTAACCCAGATCTCCTGCTATAACCTCATTGACCTGCTTTGCCTCAGTTTCCCCATTTAAATATGCTCATATGGCAGCTTTTTGCACTAATTTTGGCTTTTCAGGACAATGACATGAAGCAAGAGGGGAAAATGGCTGCTGCATGGAAAGTGAGTAGAAATACTGCTGCAGCACTCGTGGTCCTGCTTCCAGTCAATGCTCCCTTGCCGGCAGCCACACTTCAGCAGACCGAACTACTTCCTAAACCAGCACCTCACCACATCTCCTCTGCTCACATTTCTGCCACTTTGCATGTGTTCAGCCACCAAGCACTGGGTGAGCTTCTGCAGCCTGAATACACTTCCTGAACCATCTTGCGATGGCTTGACTTCAGTCCCAAAAGCAGTGGGCAAGAGGGCCGTGCAAAGAGGTGCTGATGCCACCACCTCTGATGCTGAAACTCTATAGCTATGGGTGAATGGAAGACAAACTTTGTTTTACACAGCGCTGCCACTACACACGGCAGAATGGCTCAGAAATAGTAGGTGTAGCTGTGGCTCAGGCATCGAGTTTTTTGGGAAAGGTTGGCAGCACTACCAAGTGTGGTCCCTCCTGGGGAACTGCCAGGTTTCACCAGTGCTCCTCCAAGGACTCACCCAAGACTCACAAAATACAGCTGCTTCCCTGAAAAATTAGTGTAAAACGTTCTCCCTACTTCCCACCAATCCACTGTGGTGGTTTTGAAAATGCTCATTTAGGTCATTTCTGGGGCAGAGAAGTGGTGTTGAGTCTTTCTTAAAGGCTGAATGTGGGGCCGGGAGCATTCTGCCCATCATTCCCAGGCTGCCTGCCCTTCGCCCACGTACCAAAGCCGATGAGGCCGAGCGTTTCCCCCCTGATGCGAGCAGCGCCAGAGGCCACCTCCCGGATCTGCTCCACGCTCTGCACCCGCGTGCCTTCCCGCAGCGCCTGGTAGAGCCACGTGTTTCGCCGATAGAGGTTGAGGACGTGGCAGATGGTGGAGTCAGCCGTCTCTTCCACAGCGGCTGAGGGGATGTTGCAGACAGCGATCCCTGCAGAGGAAACACCACAAAGCACAACCGTGACCCAGAGGGGGCAGTGCGGCTGCCCCACAGAAAAGCAGAGTGGCTCCTCGCCCTTCACCCTCACATTTACCAACTAGCCCATTATTTTTTAAGCCTTTGGAATAACATTTTCCAAGGACATGCCTGGGTTGGGTACAGTAGCCTGAAATCTCTGCAAAAGCCCCTGTGACTGGTAATGCTCAGGGGTCCCCTATGCCGCGGCATCTCTCTGGATTAAGGTCAAGTGCAGATTTCAAGTATCACAGAATCACAGAAACACAGAATGACCTGAGCTGGAAGGGACCCACAAGGATCATTGAGTCCAACTCCTGCACAGGACAACCCCAATATTCACACTGTGTGTCTGAGGGCATTGGCCAAGTGCTTCTGGAATGCAGTCAGGCTGGGTACTGTGACTGCTTCCCTGGGGAGCCGTTCCAGTGCTCCACCTCTGGGTGAAGAACCTTTTCCTAGTATCTCATCGAAACCTCCCCTGGCACATCTTCCTGCCATTCCCTTGGGTCCTATGCATGATAGCTACGCAGCAGTAACTCCAGGAGCAAAGGTTTGTTTTACAATATAAAGTCTTATTTTCGTTTAGTTAATCTACATTCAAACCAAATTAAATTATGCTGGCAGAAGTCATTCCTTTTCCACAATAAGACTGTTCAACCATTGAATTATTTAGGGAAAGTAATTCCAGGCACTTGAGCAGGATGGTGCACTAGGCTGGTGTGGCAGGGCCAGCTTCCCCTCCCACCAACAAGCACCAAAATAGTCAACTCAGACAGTTGAGACCTGCCCTGGAGCAGCTCTCCCCCGCTGCACACCTTTGCCTGCCCTGGCATGGGTCTTGATAACTGACCTTTTGTTCCTTTGCCACAAAAGGTTCATTTTAAACTGCTGCATCCCTGCTTGGTGCTGTAAGTATTAAGTTCATGGAAAATGTCTCCCTGATCATTGCCCTGTCCAGACTCCGGCTCAGTAACAGGGTGTGTTTCCTTTCACATCTACTCACCAGATTCAATGTGATTTAAACACACATTTAAAGATGGATGTGTATTTAAGTGCTTTACTGGACTGGGACCTTGGAGCAGAAACCATGACAAAGTAGGAGATAAAGAGAAAAGAAGATATACAGGAAATCCCCTTGTGCTGTAAGGGGCACTGATCAAGTTCAAAATTGAAAATCTGTTTCCCATACCCCTGCAAATCTCCCTGCTCCCAGGAACCTGTTTTTCTGTTTTTAAAACTGCTGTCGACCCGACGGCTGTTTGAAAGACCTACAGAAACTGGAAGAAAACTGACTTGACCCTACAGGGAGAAAAAAAACACCAACAACCAAGCCCTGAAAACACTGTCCACCTCCTCTCCCTTTCAGGTGACAGGGACACGATGCTCCGGTCCCCGTGACCTCTTAACGCTGATGCTCTTTCACTTTACATTCTGTAAAACTGTAACAGTTCCCCATCTCTTCCACAAAGTGAACTTCTGATTTACCTTGGGGACTCAGGTGCAGCCCAGAAACCACACCGACTGCCTGCCCAAGCCCCTAACAAAGGGAGGTGGAGGCTTTCCCAAGAAGATCACATGTTTAAGTACCAAGCACTGCCTCTGCCCAGTTGTCGACAGGGGCTGTGGTTGCTGATGGGGGAAGAGAAGAGACAAGAAGGCTGGAGGGCAATGGCTGGCCCCGGCAGCATTCCTCATTGGCCTGTAGCTCTGCCAAAGGTCACCATCACCAACCCTACCAGCCCTTGACCCTTTTCTGATGGACCGCTTCCTTTTAGACCTGAATGACACCAGGCTACCTTTCCCATGAGCTTCTTAAGCTAGTATTTTTTGTCATGCCCCCAGGAGCAGGAGTTTCCAGTACTGGGGGTTAAACACCCATGGTGGATGGTTCAACACCAGCATCATCTTCTACGGGTGTCTTCCAGTGGGTCAAAACTTGTCCCGCTAGCCCGGCCAGCCCTGCCAGCAAGGCACAGGCATCTGGTAGCACTCGGCCAGGCACTGTGTTTAGACACTGGTCATTTATTGACTGCACAGTTTAAGAACTACCTTATGGAAAGCAATACCAATTAAACTTCACGCTACATTTGTGGGTAGTCATTACATTTTCTACTCAAAACCACATCATTTGGCCACCCAATTTACCAAGTATAAAAAGGATTATACTGCAGTATCCCATTACTTTATTCGTTATATTTTTCTTTTCTTGATGTTCAAAGCCTCAGAACATTTTTATAACAGATAATAACAATAAGAGTTAAAAACATGAAGAAACCATTACGTTGAGAAGACACTGTGCTCGTCTAGAAAAAATAATTCACTATATTGAGAATTGCTTTTTTAGGAATGACTATTTGAAACTCTCTTATTGCAATTATCCTCGTAAAATGGCTCACGTGAAACGGCTGTTATTCTTCACTTCCCCAGAGATAACCTTTAATACAAGATACACTAAATGCTATTGTACGACTGCTTGGTAGACCGAATCTTGGGATCAGATGATTGAAACCAGTTGTAACTCAGCTGCCAAAACCAGGGATACAATTAAGCTCTCCCAGTTGGAGGCATGCAGATTGCCAAAGGTCTCTGTGATCATCCAAACCAGTACGGAAATCGGGTGGCCCCAGCACTGACAGCCACACAACGCAGCCTGAGCACATCCCTGAACCCAGGTGTGCAGAAAAATCACATGGCTGGAGGTAGAGCTCCTTTCTGACAGTGTGACTCTCCGTATTTTGGAACTCCACATAACGTGTCCCCACAGTAAAACTCTTTTTCAAGTTCCTTGATGATGAGATGGCAAAGGAGGCAGTAACAACCCGACGCTCCACCATCTGACACATCGCTTTCCCAGAGGTGTGGACATGACTCCAAGAGCCAGATCAGATCAAGAGACTCATCTTGCTTAACAAAATACAATAAAACACCCCTCTTCCAATTTTTCTAAAGGTAGATCAGCTCTCCTGTGCCAGAAATAGAACAGCCGCACAAATATCTCTCAGTACACGGGGGCAACTGGAACTAGGGACAGTGTGGGAACAAGGGACTCAGATGAGGCAGTTTTAACACAGTATGAGCCTAAAAGTAGCCTTCTATAACTGCACAATTTTGTTTACTTCATGGTTATGTTCTCTTGTCGTATTATTCTCTACCTGCAAAAAAAATGTAAACTGCACCTGTAATTTTAAGGGCTGAACCAACCCCCTTAGGAAGGTCCTGGCTGCAACTCCACTTTGCCAGCACGCTCCCACGGGAAGCAGCAGGCACTTGTGCTGATTTTAAAGACTTGGAAGGACACAGGATGGAATTGGGGTGCAGAGGTGAGACCTACCAAGCTCCCCCGCGGCTTTGATGTCAATGTTGTCGTAGCCACTGCCTATTCGAACAATGACCCTTAAGGCCTTGAACTTCTCTAGGTCTTCTCGAGTCAGCGTGATGGTGTGGTACATCATCGCCCCAACAGCTTCATTTAATACCTGGAACAGAACAGAGATGTCAGCAGCCACCAGGACACCTGGAGGAGACACCTATAGCTCCTGAATCTGGAATATTACACAGTAAATGGTTCATTTTTACTACTGACTTACTGTCTGAGCCCCAGGCATGGTGCAAACTGACACTGCCAGGTGTCACCAAAACCACCAGGGATGTGACCCACCAATACCAAGACCATTCCCTTTGGGAACAGACTGGATGAATATCTGAAAACTATGGTGTTGCATCTGGGGAGACGAGGCAGAGGAAAACTGAGCCAGTTGCTCACCTGGACCCTTTTCCAGGTGGGTATCTGCTAATCCTTCTGCTTCCACCCAGCACTAATTGTGCTTTTTAAAAGGAATTAGGTTTTACAGCATCTATTGATTAGCAGCATCTATTGATTTTGAATGCAACTGTGTGTCACTCACAAATCCTTGACCTTCTTTTGTATGTTGGAAGTACAAACACCTGTCACATTGTTCACATTAACCTTTCCTGTATGCTGTCATGAGTACCTGAGATCTGTGTGAGGCTGTATAGTCATAGAATCATGAAATGGTTTGGGTTGGAAAGAACCTCAAAGACCATCCACAACGCCCCTACCTTGGGCAGGGACACCTTACAGTCATATAAGGCCGTACTCTGTTCCCTTCAATGGAGATTTAAACCTTCACTGGTGCTCACCATAAGCTACCTCCGTGCTCTGGAAAGCCAAGACCTATCCAAATCAATCATCTATCAATGTCTCATAAAAAACTCCATCCTCCTTCACTTGCATTTAATGCAAAGCTCAGCACTGATGCTATTTGTAGTTCTCCTTCCCATATCCTGGAAGTGATTTTTGATCACTTCAGACCTCATCTGAGTTACTTAAATGCACACAAAGAATAATCTTACAAGAAGTATTTACAAGTAGTTGAGCTTCCAAGCAAAAACACCCATCCACACTGCACAGATCTAACTGCACGTTGCCCAAAGCTCACCCACTCACTGCTGGGGAGAAACGAGCTGTTGAGGTGCAGCCAGCACCTGAGGAGACCCATCAGCTGCATCATGGGATGCTGTTAGCAAAGCCACAGCAACTGTGCCACACCCCAGAGAGATGCAGACTGCTGTGACTGCTGCGTTTGAGCAAGTGGACTTCCAAAATAAAAAGAGAAACATTAATAATGTTCATGTAAAAAACCTGATGCAATGAGATAAGGTGACCTTTGTTTTTTTTCCAAAATAACATCTGGCTTTTAAAACAGCCTCACTGAATTTTAATCTGCAGCGACGTCTGTTGATGTTATCTGCTGATCCACTCAAAGTGCAGCTTTGTACAAGAAGAATCAGAAGAGGAAGGCCAGTGCACACTGCTCCCCAGCCTGGCCTGCTGCGCCCACACAGCTCACGTTACCTTCTCGTGAATCTCCTGAGTTGATTGTGCGTCACAGAATGCAACAGTTGCCAGGTCCTTCAAAATGGGCATCTCCACTGTACAGTCTCTCCCGTCCAGCAGTGCCACCAGGGGCCGGGGGTGCATGGGGCCGTTCATGATTTGGGGGCGAATACCTGCAAGAAGAATGAGCACGGATTTCACATTGGTGGCAGCAGGAAGGTCCTCCTGGCAGCAGCGGTACCTGCACTCGGTTCCTGTGTTGGGAGAGGGGCAGTAGCACATGGTTTCAGCTTATACAACGAATTTTGGGGGATGACGACAATGCAATGTGAAGTTCAGCCTAAGGTCCAGTTTTCCTTCTGGGAGTTTGACTGTGGATTTGACCTGGCTGGAGAGAAAATGCAGCAAGGCTTGCTCCCAGGACAGGGATGGACAACCCCATTTTATCTACCTGTGATTTTATGGAGGTGCATCTGTGCCGATCCTCACTGACCCAGGCCATGTTTCAACCAAACCACCTAAGCCAGCATCGCCAGCCACTTCAACTCTTCTGTTTAGCATCTTAGGAGCAAAACACAAGCCAGCAGTAATTCAGCAGTAATTTTTTTCTCCTGCCAGCAGGAGAGCCAGGAGTTCATTCCACAGATGTATGCTGGCACTTGGTCTTTTTTTTTTTTTTTTTTTTTTAAGGAATGACTTTACCATTTTAACCACCACAGAAAGACAAGTCCAGACAGATATCCACTTAAATAAAAAGGATTACTGGAAAATCACAGAAAGAGCAGGACACCAAAGACCTCTCGCATGCAGGCCTATACTCTGTTACCAGCTACCAAAAGGCTTAAAAGGTGAGAATGGTGAAGCTCAGCTTGCTTTGTAAAAACAAACTCAGTCTATCCCCATATCCTGCAGGATTCTCTGGGATATGTGGCTGTAATCAGTGTGTACAACCTGCATATAAAGGACGAAACAGCTGTAAATCCAGCTCTGCCGTGGCAGCGAGTGCGTTTGTGCCAGCACAGGACACTACTCTTCTCACGCTGATACACACCTTGCCATGGGCTGCTCCCCTGAAAATATGTGTATTCAGGGGTCAGTTCAGTCATGTTGTGTTTTTCTTGTTCCACAACAACAGGTTCTTCAAGCTGAGATGAGGAAAGGAATGGTCACCACCAAGAGCCCCAGAAGGCTGGTTTTTATATCCTATTTATTGCTCTTCTGGGGATGAGCCAGTTCATTTTTGGACAAGTCACTTGGAAATTTCTACATCTCCATTTATCACTCATTAAAGGCATTTCTTACATTACAAAATCTTAAAAAACATCTCAGCTATCTTTTTCAGCTACTCAGGTGGTTTCTGGGGCAAGTGTAGTAGGTGGGGAGAGGGGATGCTCTGGGCACAAAGTGCTGTTTTATTTCCCCTGCCCCACCATGAGATGGCCAGGCCTGAAAAGTTTGCATTTGAACTATCAAACTCCCTCACAAGCAGCCTCAGAGAAGCCCCTCTCCTTACCAAAACCTTCACAAGAACCTTCCAGGGCTATCAGCCAACATCCATATCGCCTTTAAGCACAGTGGTTGTGTGATCCTTTTACTGAGGGGCTAACAGACACAGAAAACGCCTTCACCCTGCTGGATAAGAGCACTTTCCCCTGTCACACTACATCACAGGTATCACCACTGACTTGGAGTAACATTGCTGATACTGGTGAGCTGGAAAAGCATAGAGCTTGGCTGAGGGAATTCTGTGGAGTTGATTTTGGGTATTTTGCGATGTCAAACATCTCATGTGGAGTACTACAGAACAAATGATACTGTCTGTTTGAGTAAGTCGGACTAAAGCTGAGAGCCAGAGACTCCTTTGCCAGCCCTCGTGCACAGGGCTGGGTACTGCTCCAGCCCTCTGGACTGTGGTCAACACTAGGAATCATGTCGCTGCAGCCCCCTGTGCCGGAAGAATGACAATGAGGGAAGCTAATGAGAAGAGCAATGCACTGATTTTTGGTTTTTTAGAGAAAATGAAATTTGCCTTTTTTTCCAGATTGCTATCACGTGAAGTATTAGCAAGATCTCCACCAGCTGATATGTACATGACAAACGCAGGTGCTACAGGGCAAAGCGATGCCTCCCAGACTGCAACAGCACCAAGAGCATCGCCCTGGGGAGGGATCTACACTGCTGTGTCTGAAACGCAGGCTAGCACATAGTTACAATCATTTTACATAGGAAAGAATAACCCCACAGAAACAGGCAGGTTTAATGGAGGGGGGTTTAATGCTCTCCGTTCCTGTTTTATTGAATCCACTTTAAGAAATGAAGAACCAAACATCCCAGTAGATGCAACTGAAGATTTTCAGCACGACGTGAATGTTTCTACGATAGGTCTTTCTCTCAGTCTTTCCTACCAAGATCTCTATTAGTACGTACTGGAAGTAATACATTAATTTTGCATGCATTTTATCCAGATGGAAGTGCAACTGTGTCAGTAGGCAGGGTAAAGCGCCAAGACGATTTGGACAACCAAAAGAAGCTTGCCATAAGCAGATAAGCAAGAATAAAAACACGTACAAATCTCAAGAGTGCTTACACAATCCACAGCTAGACCACAGCTAGATTATTTTCTCAGGTTAACAAGAGAGTGAATTATAACACTGACTTAAACGCTTACTAACGTGTATGATGTCCAAGTCTTAGAGCACCACCCACCAGGCTCACATTGTAACTAAATAAATTTGAATCTGATGCACAGGCAAGGTTGCTGTGGTGGTCCCAGCCCTGACGGCTGCTGGCATCATCCCCACGCTGTGCAGCCCTACACTGAGCTCAGAGCTTGGTGCCCATCGAGGACCAGGACCGTCCTCAGGCAGGGCAGCAGGCACACAGGGGCTAGTGGTGGCTTCCTGTGAGCACAGCACATGGAAGATGAAACCATGGGTTATCTGAAACTTTGACATTTAATCCGAGCCCCAAAATAACGGTTTTATTATGCTGCCATTACATAAGCTTCTTTGAAAGTCAAACGAAACGCAGCTTTTTTTTCTTTTTTTTGAAACAGCATCTGTGTCTTTGCTTGGGATTAGGGATGTAATTGTGCATGATGACACAGGCTTCTTAGGCATGTCGCCCTCACCCGCACACAAAAGTGCAGTCGTCGAGGGTGAATGCTGGCTGGAAAATGCGAGGTATTCAGAAGAACGCCTCTAATTTCTCCAGCTTCAGTGAGGGAATTTACCTCAGCCTGACAAGGAAAGTTTTGAAGCAAATTGATATGAGATGAAGTATATAATGTATGGAAATTACATTTTAATAAAAAACATTGGAATGTTCACAACTTAAACCGCGGCGTGTTTTCCTCGCCTGCCTCTCTCGTTACCTCTCCACCACCCTGCACCTATTCTCCCCCATCCTGGTTCATACCTCCTGTACAAACACATTCAAACCAAAACACTTGGGCTGACAAAACCAAGCTGAACTCGGAACGTTTTCTTTTTCCCCAAGCTCATATAGCACGTGTGTTCTGCGTGCGACTGCTTCATTAGGAACGAGGTATGCCATGGATCAGAAAGTAATTAAATAGCCAGACACAACCCCCCTAAATTCTGATAAAACATTGCAGCCATTAACCCTTCCGCTCTGCCATGCGTTGCAAAACCACCCAGCTCACTCCGCCGAGGGGCAGGGTGCTGTGTAAGCCAAGCCCATCGCTGCCTCCTCGCACAGGCAACAGAGCAAGCGAGGGTGCCACGGGCAGGAGGCAGGGGACCAACTCTCCTTGGGCTGGGGTGGGATCAGATCTCCCTCCCAACAGTCTCACAAATTTGGCAGTTCCCCTGCCATCTGAAGCTGATTTTACCAATAAAGCCCCATCCGTTCTTGAAAAGTTGTGGCAAGTATTGTTTGATATGTAATTTTTAGCTGTTTTCAGCTGCATGCAGACCATTGCCAGCACTGCAGGGAGAGTTCGGTAAGGAAGAGGGAGAGGAGGAAGGATTTAGGGGGAAAAAAAAAAAGGAAGAAAAAGAAAAAATAAAAGAAAGGTTTTGCAGTCACACTGAGAACTCAAACTCCACCCCTGCTCCCAGGCTGCGTCGCTTGTTGCACGCAGCCCTGCGCATAAAGTGCTTTTGTTTCATTTTTAATACACAAAGCCTGCTTGTCCTCTTCTGCCGCTCCTCCCCTTTGCCACCCACTTGTATTCGATCCCAATGGCACCCCTGCCAAGAGAATTAGGGAGTGCTCCCTGCTAAATGGCAGCCTTTGTGTGACCGCAAGACGGCTGGTACTATCTCACAGAAACAAAAGCAGAAGCCATTTGCTTAATTCTTATTAATCTCAGTTGCCTGCACCACGCAGCATTAAATAAAAAAAAAAGACTTTAAACACGTTCACTTGCAGTATATAAAAGTGCATCAAGAAGCGATCCTGACACTCGCCTGCGTTATCCATTCACAACAAAGTAGCTACAGTTTTACAGTCAACTACACACTTTATTAAACAAACAGAAAAGAAACAGGAAATTTCCCCTTGCCTGGAAAATGTTGCCTCCACATTCTTCTTCTTATTAAAAAACACACATGGCAGGGAGGGAGGAGAAGGGGGGGGAACCCACACACGATAAAATACTACCACTTTTCAGTGCGTTGCCTCTCCTTTCGTCTACGAGGGGGTATCTTCAAACAAGCAATCCCGTGGCCCACAGCTGCAACATCTCAAGACAAATGTCTCTTTGAACACGGAGGGAAAAGAAAAGGCTTTTGTCCTGAGCCACGGAAGAATAGTCTGAAATTGCGAGAGGAGTTACAGTCACCTCTGCGTGGCTCCCAACTCTTCAGAGCACTCCCTCCAGACTTTGCCGAAGCTTTTAACTAATCGTAGTTCCTTCCCAGCCCTTGAATAAAATCATGTGAGTGCCAGCCAAAAAATCTTATGCTATGCACACTAAAGGGTTTGTATATGTCACAGTTGCTTTTTTCCCCCTCCACTCCCCTCCTCCTATTGACTTGCACATACGGCATTTTTTTAGAGTCGTCTCAAATGGATTTAATCTGTGCCACGCTGTGTTTTATGTTTGTTTGGGTTTTTTTGTGTGGTTTTTTTTTTTTAAACTTAAAAAAAGCAACATGCCTTTCCATGTGCAGTATATTGAACGAGGCTCCAGGAACAGGCTGATAGCTTTTAGCAGCAGTGGCGGCACCACAAAAGCAAACACAAAGCACTGGGGGAAAGCAAGCCTATGCTGATCTCATCTAGCACCCAGAAATGAAGGGCTGAGTTCTTTCTTGATGTGGAAACCAAGTGTTTTTCAGCATCAGAAATGGAAGGATTTATATTTTCTTGGAGGCATCCAGCTCCAGGTCCTGCCCAGTTTGTCCCAGACAGGTAAAAGCAGCCCCGTAACACCGTCATCCCAATCCCAGACTCCTGCAAAGCATGGCAAAAGAGGGAAGATCATGCCTGTGCAATGCCCTGTCTCCAAAGCATGCAGTGGTTCACAACTTGGAGCAGTTGTTTTTCTCTCTTTCCAGTTGCCATTGTCATGGCCAGTAGCAGCAACACCTAGAGACAATCCTCACCCAAGAAATAAGGAAGAAAAATCTGCATCTCCCTCCCAGTTTAACACCACTAGTGCTGCATCTTACTATTTGGCATCCCCTCACTAAAGAGTGGTGCTGGTTACTTAACAGAAGGATCTAGGTCGCCTTTATGCAAAATACCTTGGATCCATGAAATTGATTTTCAGCCATGGAAGCCAAAACTGAACCAGAGCACTACCAGTGCACCAGCGGTACTGGCTACTCTGCCTCACCTGGGAAAAATATGGCACACGGGGAAAGCTGTCAGCAACAAGGTTAGCCTGCACAGACCTGTTGTTTTCCATCAGCATTTCATCACCATCCTGCTGGTTCAAACAACATCATCCCTCCCATCCGCAGACTAGGGGAGTCTGAATCACTCAGAACCAGTCCGAGGGAAACACTCAGGAGGAATCAGCAGCAGTCCATGGGCATACACAGTCCTCTACCAGGTAAGGGTCCTGCTGACCCCTGTCCTATGCTTCTGGATGCCCAGGAGAGTCCTAGAATCAGATGACAAGGTCAAGAATGAGGAGAAGAAAGGTTTATTACCAGAAGCTGGAACTGACTTGCAACATAAACACCAAAAGATCTGTCATCCTCCCTAAAATCCAGTCTCCAAATACAAGACAAGGGAATTTAAGTACATTTTTCTCTTGAACTTACATTGTCATTTCTTTATGATGTACTGTCCCAGCCATTACTCCTGCTTTACAAGCCAAAAAGCTGATGTCCTGAAGTGGCTCAGGGGTCCTCTCTCCCCAGCAGCCCTGGGGCATCTCTCTGCAGGTGCTGCTCCTACTTCAGCGGTGCACAGAGGAGAAGCCTCTGTGGTCACAGACAGCAGATGGTATGGCTGGGACAGTAAATCCGTGGAAAAGGTTTGCAAGCAGAAAGGCATAAACAAGTTGTGAAGGTTCCATCAAACAAGCACTGAAGGAAGATTCCGGTGAGGACAGGGAGATTTTTGGAAAGCACTGCAGATGCTGTAGGACTGAAGACCACCCTCCTCTACTGCAGCATACTCTCAAGTGATGCTCTTTCTTTTGCTTCACTTTTCATGTTAATAAACGCTTCTTATAATAAATGCCACAGGAAATAATTAAATAAGACACAGCCTTTATCTCACAGGCAGCGGAAAACAGATATTTACTGTTACTTCTATTTGTAAATACGCTGGAGGCACTTGGTAGTGTACAGACAGAAGACACACAAATACACAGCCAGTTTAGAAAGCAACATCAAATCTCTTTTTCATAAATAATCATAGTGTGTTTCTTTTTTAAAGCAAAGCATCTTTGAGACTGCCGGCATCTTTCTGGGAAAAGGCTGAGAAATCTTCTCATTTGGAGGAGACCTGGGTGTTTGAACCAATGTCCCTAATGCAGCTGGAGCTGACGGGCTCCAGGCTCACAGCCAGGGTTGCTACAGGGAAAGGGGATGATGGAAAAGCAGAGGAAACTTGTAGCCGACTGGGAAAACCGAGAGGTCGCTGGCAGTCCTCTCTGGCAAGGGAAATCATACTTCAGAGAAACTTCTGAGCTCCATAAAGATGGACAAAGAGGCAGCAAGGCCCATTATCCCCTGTGAAGGTCAGGGTCCCTGATGAAAGGATAAAACTACCTGCCATCAGGAAGCGCCTGTGCAAACTCCTGACCTCTCCAGCAAACTTCTTCCCATCAGCACATAAAAACTGGCTTTTTGTCAGGTCCCTTTTCAGATAACTTTTCAGGGCTTCCTTTAAGAATGTATTTTTATAAATTCATAGGAAATTCCCGTAAAAAACAATATCCTTATTAGCTAATATGAACACCATGATTAGTCCCCAACTGAACTTCCGAAGCAGACAGCAACCACAAAGTAAAAATACAGGGAGTATACGTACATGATATTTTCTTAGTGGTATTTGAATTCCTGTAGGCACACACTTGAAGCAAACATCTTCACCTCCTTTTGTGTACCCCTTTAAAGCATCAAGATACGCATAACCCACTGCCAATGCCATAGGGATGCAGTCTTAGGGCAGGAAAGCCAAGCACAAGCTTTGCAAAACTCTAGAGCACTTTTCTTCTATGAAATCTCTGAACTGAACCAAATCTCACCCAGCAGCACTCTAGATACAGCCACAATTATATAAACTGATGTAATACAACAAAAAAAAATAGGCAGCCCCTGCTGTATACCTGCCGTATGAAATTGTCAGTGTTTTGGTTATTCCTAGGCTGTCAGGTGGGTAACTATGTGTCTACAACCACCAACCTGTGACTTTCCACCCCAGGTCACACATGGGTTAACAGAAGTGACTTCAAAGAAAAGCTAAACAAAGGTCTCAGGGTGAAACTCCTGAAGGCCACACAAGGCAATGGGAGATACGGGAGATGAGGGGTGTCTGAGGGATGCACCGGCTTCAAGGGCTGGCCAGGGACCCTGAGAAGCAGGAGTGCAAAAGAGGAGATGAACGGATGGGATGGCAAGTCTAAGGAGGCAGCGGGAGCTGCCAGGGCACACGTGAGAGACAGGAGAGCAGATGGGAGAGGTCATATGGGGCAGTGAGGGATGCTACTAAGAAAGCTAGAAGAAGCACCTAGAAGAAAAAATGCTTGCTCAGAGGAGCTCAGTTTCTTGTATTCATTTCTTCTTTAAGAGAGGGATGGGAAGAAGAGGGGAAAAATCGTGTTAGGCTTTGTGTTGTGGCTATGATTCAGGCACCACGCAGACCCTCAAACCATCCCACCACGCAGGGGCTGAGCTTTGCAGCTTCTATTAAAAACAGTATAGAGGAAGTAGCAGAAAGTCCAATAAATTCCCCTCGAATACGCTCCGTTAGCAAGCCCAGTGCTGAAAACAGATTGTATTTGTAAAGCTTAGCGGATGGCTTTCTTGGTATTATCCATCAACCTGAGAAAATACCTTCTCTCCAGTGCTGCTACTTCAGCTGCAGGATATATTCTTTACGTTTCATACATATGATGTTCACCACTGAGACATTCATTCCAGCCATATGGCATCATGCAGGAGGGGTGACATCCCGTGCCAGTTCCCTCCCTATCCTCTTTATACATTTTGGTTTTCCTTCTATCCAAATGGAAACAAACTACAGCAGCAGAAAACAAATGGGCTGCTCCAGGAAATGGACACTTGCATTTTTTGTTTTTAAAAGATTAAATAAATAAAACCAAGGACAATGATGCTGATGCTTTACACAAGTCTGCAGGGGAGAGCTGCTGATATTAGCCATCTGGGCAGGAGGCTGCCTGGACTTCAAATCACCCCAAGGGATTTGGAATCTGTAAAGACGTTTTGGAAGATGAGATGTAAAAATGAAGGCTAAAGATGAGACTGCTGACCGGCAGTGACAGCCCTGGCATAGGGACAGCCTGAAATGCCGCTGTTTGAGACCCCCATGAGACCAGAACCAGTAGTGGGGCTACCAACAATCTACCAGTATTGCAGGGTGCAAGCTTGGTTTTATCAGATGGACAACTGACAGCCCTACAGTTTAGACTGGAAATTTTCCTCAAATTTAAAAAAAAAAAAAAAAAGGTAATCCATCAAAGCAAACACTTGGATTCAGCTTTTGGAAGGCAAGAAGGGTTCAATCTCACTGGCTGTCCATGTGCCACCAGCACCTTTTGAGCTTATATTTGCACATGGATAATGAGTGATTCTGAGCAGAAAATAAAGAAAATGCCACGTTGTGAGATACTTGTCGGAATTAAATTGTGCTGATGTTAACCACTGACATGAGTTCTTCCCATTATGCTGGACAGAAAGTGCTATCAATCTTTTAAGTATGATACACATAGGGCTTTCAAAACACTGCTCTGCTATGCTGATGGCATTTCTGAGATCTGCCAGAGTGTTTCTGTAGATCCCAGAGAAGGGCTGAGAGAGTGCTGGAGGAGTTCACGTGCTGGGGAGGACAGCCGTTGCTTACAGTGTTCCCTGCATGGCAATGCTTCTATTGCATAGATGAGCAAGCTGGAGAGACAGGACCACTTTGCTGGGCTGGGAGCCTGGGCAGCCTTTGGGAAGATAAATCCTCCTCTCCAGAGCTACCTGTAGCTGTTGTCATCTCAAATAATTTGTTTACAGCAAGAAGAGAGAACGATCCACTGAGGATCAAGCCCAGGCTTTACCTAATGTTCTTTCCAGGAGAGCAATGTGGGAGCCTTCAGTAAGACTGACTTTAAGGCCCTCCCCAAAGCAATCCTTGGCCAAGTGCAAAGTGCCAAAAAGGGCTGGCAGCTGCCTTAGTTCCTTCAGCAAATGCTGCAGATGGGCTGTGGAGGGAGCTGTGACCACCCAGGGAGCATCTGAAGCCCTGGCCTGGGGTGAGGAATGGTTTCAATCCTTTAAATCCACCTGGACATCTCCAGCATCTTCATTCAAGGTGGTAAAAGGCACAAAACCTTCAAGCCACAGGCAATGAGTGATGCTGTTCGCAGTGACATGCATGAGCAGAAAGAGAAACATGAGGGTTGTCCCTGAGCCCTGCAAGACCCACTGCGTGTGCTCCTGGTGGCTTTTACACAGCTTGAGTGACGCTTGCTAACTACTAAAGGGAAAAAGACAGTGAGCTCACTCCAAAACCCACAAGTTTGCCAAGTCCCCGTCCCTTGTAAGACCTATTAAAATAGCTCCTGGGCACTTGCCAAGCACACAAGCCCAGCTGGAACCGTCTGTTTAGCGACCCTGATGCAAGGTCATCCCTACTGGAGACCAGAATCAGACACTCTTTGACCTATGAATGTGGAACATTTCTGCCAAGGGTGCTCGACCTTTGATAACATTCTCCCTTATTATCGCTGCTCCTGGCCACGATGAAGATCAAATAAAGGAAACCTTGGCATGGAGAGGAAGCCCAACAACCACCAGGTTTCCAGCTTTTCTGCAGCACTTTCGCAGCCTGTACAGGGCTCCTGTTTTTGCATCCCAGTTTCATGATACACCTTTTTTCCCCTGTGGGATTTGTACCCAGAGCCCACTCTGCTCTCTTATGGCTCTTTGAGAAATCTGAGACCAATTCTGCTTAGTGCAGAAAGGATGGCAAAATGGAAATATATGAGGCAGAGAATAACCCTGGAAGGTTCTGAGAGGTGCCAAATGCCTGCAAATCCCACTCATTTCCCTAAGATAAACACCTTCACTTCCTCGCAGCACTGGATCATAACTAAGCGAGAAAAAACTCTAAATACTAATATTCAAAAGCACTTAACTACAACCTACTTGCTATTGAAGCTGATTTACAGCTAATGTTTTACAAGTATATCGTTGGATTTTATCATGGTTACACTAAAAAAAGGGAACGTGCTGAATTCCCATCGACATTTAAAGCAGCCCAGAACCGTAAAAAACTTATCAAACAAAATTTGGGGCTCAACACCGATGACCAAGCTCCACCTACTCCCCACAGGTTAGCAAACAAAATCTGCACTGCACTACTTTTGCGGCCCCGAGCGTGGCCTCAGCCTGGGCAAGAGTTCCCCTGGTGGGCTCCCCAAAGGCAAGGTGCCCGTCTCCAAGCTCCCCAGCTCCCTGTCCTTCTGCTTTCACTCAAGGAAGTAATTTGAGGCCACCAGGAGACTCACCGTGGTGGAGGACAACCCTCAAGCGCATCCTTCAGCTTAGCATGTATTTCAGCACATGTTGTCCTTAACAGAAATGTTTTCTTGGATCAGGTTGATATCCCCTTGAGGTGCATCATCAATTATTTGCCAGACGAGAAGGCGCACTGTCATGGGAGATAAAGAAGATGATTCCACTGCTCAGCACTGGAAAAAGTGCATGAGAATTGATTTTATCCTTCGGAGGAACAGCATACAGAGAGAGGCTCTTTGCCTTGTGGGTCTTCCCAGCCACCAAGGGTAAGTAAGCGAAGCAGCTCATCTGGGAGCATTGTTTCCTGGAGGCTGAGCCCAACAACTCTGCCTGCAGACCAGCAGCTCTGCCTGGGCACAGCCCTGCTGGCAATGGCAGTGCTGGGGGAACAACCAGCTAGCTCTGACTTTCCTCTTAGGTTATACTTTCTGGCTCTTACAGATCTCCAATATTTTCCCTTTTTCTTTTTTACTTCCTATTGGAAAAGACTGGTTCTACCTCAGGCAGGATTTACTGGTCATAACAGCACTACGAAGGCAGAGATCTATAGGTAATGTCCTAGGAAAAGTATTGAAAAGAAGCCCCTTCCTGCTTTGACTCATGCTCTTAACCAATATATTTTATCATTTTTAATGTTGCAAAGCTGTCTCCCCAGCTAAATCAGCAAAATGAAGAAGGATTCCACATTGTTCTTGCAGCCACCTTCCCAGAGCAGCATTCCCAGAGAGGAATGGGGTGATGTGGGGTCCAGCAGCATCTCCCACTCTGGTGTCTTCTCGCGAGTCACCTGCAAAGCTGACCACTCAGCTGGAAAAAGTAAACCCATAACCCCCGCCCCAAGGAAACTCAATCTCTTTATGCAACTTCTCTCAAAAAAGATTTGAGAGATGCCACACAATACAGTCCTTTTCAGCTATTTGTGCCCTCGAGCCATGCATTAACGCAGTGGAGACTAAACTGGATT
The DNA here is from genome assembly GCA_033558185.1 of Dromococcyx pavoninus. Classification (NCBI taxonomy): domain Eukaryota; kingdom Metazoa; phylum Chordata; class Aves; order Cuculiformes; family Neomorphidae; genus Dromococcyx; species Dromococcyx pavoninus. Next base: position 73,725 of record JAUMJL010001049.1, read on the forward strand.
GAGAGAATTTTAAATTGATGTATTGCACAACATAGAAAGCACTCCAAAAGGAAAAAGGAAAAACTCAACACAAAACTGGATTGTAAGCTGAAGATTTCATGAGGTCAGGGTAAATGTACAAAACTTCTCACTGGAAATGTTATTAATAACAGCATCTTATCTCCTGTCTCACAGAAAGAACACTGATTAATAACAATACACTGATTAGTAACAAACTCCCAAATCTTAGAATACTATGATTTAATCATGGCTTTTTTTTAGAATGAGGGAAAAATGTGATGGTCAGGGCAGAGAAAACTCTGTATTTTAAACTCACCCTTTTTAAAACATTCTGACTTTGCACCTTTGTAGAGCCTTACTAGATGCTCACTAATAATTGCTGTATGCTGAGAGCATCCTGCAAAATGGCATCATAAGTATCTCAGAAAGAAATAAGAGCATGTCCATACGCTTACAAAGACTTCTCAGGTGCTTGAAAGAACATGCTTTTGATACTGCATGTAGAAATTTTGACTGCATGTATACAGATAGAGGTTTCTACTAGTACACTTCAAGCCAGAAAAAAAAAGTCTTTTGTAATTCAGGAGTATTAAATCTTCCTTAAAGTGTTCAAATCAAATTAAGAGAGATGAGTTGCTTTCAAATCCTGTTCTTTCCAATATCCGTTAAACCTTTTGAAAATTAAATGAATTTTATTTATAATGCAATGTGCAATTGTGGAGATCTGAAGAAAAGCATGTGGTCCCAAAAGCACGCGTGTTTTCCTAACTGTACAAGTCGGTCTAATAAAAGATACTATCTCTCCCTGCAAGCCTTGCTTAACTTCAGTTTTCCTGGCTGAATAAAGATAACAGAAAAAGTTTGATGATTAACTTTCACGTTCTCTATTTTTCCCCTTTATCAAACTTTTCTTGGCTCCTCGCATTCCTCACTGCAAAACACAGGTTGCAGCTCTGGGGGATGCACACACTCACCTGCTGGCAGTGCTGGGGACCTCAGTCCCAGCCTCCACACACCTCCTCCCAACATATCATCACCTTGACGGCCTCTGTACATGAACACTGCCAGAACAACCCAAAACCTCACCAAAAAGATCTCAACACTTGAGATCTTTGCCGCAGTGAAAGGAAGCTCTGGGTAAGGTCCCTGGTGGAGGCTGTGGTACCTCTGGCCACAACACCTTGCCTTCTTGATCCTCTCAAGGCTGTTGAAGGCTGAAACAAAGCCCCCCAGAGCTTTCCAGTCAAGCTATTCTTGGGTGCTGGATGAGTAACACACACTAGGAATGGACAAGAACATACCTAACATTTTTTTCTCATCCCTGATCCTAAAAATATTCTTCTCTGGAACTAATCCTGTCGATTAGCGATAATCCACAGGCACACATTTCACACCTTAAATGAAGATGTTGGACAAAGCACTGCCTACTAAACATCACTAACTTTTGACACTGAAAGTACCTATTAACCCTGAGACACTGCACCTGCCAGCACGAGTGACAATCACGCCATTGAGGGTTTCCACACAGGCTTTCCCTGTGTGCCCAGAGCGGGCTTGAGTCAAGGTTAGGTTAAATTCTTACCATTTTGCAAATCCAACCCCTGTAACTGCTTCATCTCCACCTCTCCCACACCAGCTGGAGGGCACTCAACCACACACAAATGCTTTCTGATTTATGGAAACAACGTTCAATGTCCAAATATTGCACAGTTCCTTGAATATTAGAGCTTATAACCTCCCTAATTTACCATCAGTGTTTAAAATAGTATCACTAACCCTCACAAGTAATGATAGATAAAAAATTTATCTTAAAACTGAGCTATTTAAGTCATGATAATCTAGAAAAAGAACTTTGCTAATCTGCCACATCTTTGAGCAGAAGAAATACACACTCCCTGGGATTCGTAATAAAACAAATATGAACACTGACAGAGCAAACAAAATCATTTACAAATAAAAATCAACCTTTTCTCCTTGTGAGCCAGAGTAGCCCAAGGGATAACGGCACGATCATGCTTCTGATATATTTATACAGCACATTTCACCTTCATTAATCTAGATAATGCACTGGCACATTCTTATTTTTCGATTCCAAGAATGACAAGCTATTCCTGTGCTACAGCATTTCAACACCCAAGTCTCTCCCAACCACATGGGGCTCCTCTCCATGCAGGTCTCTGACCACCACCCCTGGAGCACCATGAGTGCCTCCTTCCTACCCTCCCACTGCCTTAGGAAGAGGCTGTAGCGCTGCAGCCCTGGCTCATCCTGGCTCCAGGCTGCATTCGCAGCAGCCCCCAAAGTCCACCACACTCACCTGGTCACAGTGTGGGGCTTTAAGGACCTTACTGAAGCACAGGGCAGTCCTAACATTGCCTTCCTCAGCTTTGACACGAGGTTTTTGTCATGGGAGCAACCTCAGCAATGCAACAAAAGCTAATGGAAGGGGATGAAAATGCCGGAATAAAGTGTTCCTGCAAAGATCCATATCTTTCTCTCTGCTTTTCATGAGTTGGTACTTTGGTCAATCATCTTCATATTTAAGGTGTCTTATTTTCTTGTGCATGCAAAGGATAGCTACACTGCAACTCCTGCATCTGTTGGGAGGCTTTTTGTACAGACATCCCCAGCACATTAAGCAATGAATAAAATCCAAAGCTGTAGAGAAACCGACTGCTCTTGAAACCACGTTAAACTATAATGGGCTGAAAATGTCTTCATTTGTATGTCTCTTCACTGTCACAGAGAAGAAAGTCAATGCAGATGTGCGTAAGCACAGGTGATGGGCTTGCCTAATAATGTATACTAAACATAGTGAAAAATATTTCAAGTTTCCCTACAGTTACAAAAGTGTAAATGACACTGAATGACAGCTCTGCAGTAAGCCATTTTCCTCTAATGGTTTTCTATATTGTATTGCTTCAATAAAACCCATCACCTACCAACATAAAAGCTGTAGTTATATAACCTATGGTTATTCTCTATTAAGAGATTTTTATAATTTTAAAACTGTGCCACAAGCCCACAAGAAGACCAGCCACAAGAAGACCAGCCAAGGCATGCCACATCTCAGTTCTTTCTTGGGAAGGAGGCAGGGGAGTCCATGGAAAGAGACAGCCTTGAACTGAAGTTTCAGAAAGTTGACACAGTTTCTTGCCTTGCAAGTAGAAAGCAGCTGGCAAAGATGGATGCTGATGCACCATACCCCTGCCTACAAATTTATACACTTCAATACATCATACAGATTACAAAAATACCAAATGAACCAAGTGGGCTGAGCAAACTTTCTGGAATCTTGAAAAAGAAAGCTCCTTCAGCAACAACGATCATACATTGTGACTGTATCCTGTGTCCCAAAGCCCCCTCATCCATTAGCTGCCACTGACACAAAACCACACTGCTAGCTGTGATCAAGAGGCACAGTCCACATGGCAGAGATGTGAACTAAGATGTGGTACTCATCAAGAAACCCAGCTAAACAAGCATTTTACAGTTTCACAGACAAATATGTCTGTGTTTTCATGGTTCACTCCACAAATACCCAAGAGGTAAAACTGTTCGGTACTCAGTGTAATCTGTTCCTCTAATTAATACCTTTGATGGTACAAAGAAAAACTCAATATTGTGAAAAAAACCATCATGCATTCCAGCTGACTTCCTTAAGAATACTTGAGAATAGAGACATGGCTTTGTAATTACCCCAAATCCCTTTCCATTCGTGGCACTACTTTCAGCAGAGTTCTTTCCCTGGTTCTCAGTCCAAATCTGTCATTTTTCTTGACCTGTTGTTCCTCTTTCTGTCATCAAGCAAATTCTGTGCCCATTTCTTTCCCTGATACCCTCCTTCCATCAGAAGAAAAGATGTGATTATTCTGCAGAAACTTGTTAGAAGTTGCTCTCAACAGAGGAATCACCTAAAAGAAGATACACAGATCTCAGTCATCAGGTCTGGAAATGATCCTGTGAGTTTTCTATCATAAGCTATTTTATTGCTCCTCAGAAGAAGCAGACCTTGAGAGGTACATTGAAGCAGATGCCTCTCAATGCCTTGTTCAAGGTCCAGCCAACTGGAGTTGATGGGTTTGAGACTATTTTTTCTTGCCTTGTATGTAATGCAAGGGTCAAAATTCTTGAAGGACTTCTCTTCAGGCTCTCATCAAATGAGCACGATGGATCTTCTGCACCAAATGCAGTCATGCTGCTGTGCTCCTCAGCACAGAAATCGTTGGAGAGGACTTTGCAGAAACACCCACAACAGAAACACGTCTCATCCTCTTCTGCCTCCTTATTTCAGACTGAGCGGGTGAACCATGCTTGCTGCCAGTGCTAGGTAAAGAGTGTGCATCAGGACTCCTTTCCAGCACGTCTGGATTCAAGCATGCAGCCAACTTGAGACGGCTTTGCTTTTTCTGCCCCTGTCAGGCACATAAACAAAAAGTAAGTTGCAATTCACGTGGAGAGTGCCTGGAGTCAATGGGTTCAGTGTGAGGATCATTCAAGCCAGCTGCAGGCAGTGAAAAGAATCCATTCTTTATTCCTGCGTCCAGGCTTGCTAGAAAGTAGAGAGCAAATGTTCCACCCAAAATACTTTTGGTCTGAGCACAAGAGAAGCTATTGGCAACAACAACAATGTTGAAAGAAGGAACGTTTTAGGATCAGGCTCAGATGCCTTGCAAATGTATTTTGTATCCTCTACCCAAAATTGTATTTCTTTCTGCCTGTAACAGACTACATGCTTTAATCAGCTTTGGCAGATTGCTGGGTATCTTTATTTTGGCTAGTACAGAGCTCACTTCCATATGGGATCTATCTAGGATGGAAAGCAGATCTAGTGGGATGGAGAACCCAAACCCAACTGAGCACCAGACCACCACAGCTCTCCACAGTGAAGTCAAGTTGTGCAGGAGTCCGTAGCATAGGATGCAAAATCAGGCAGCTCCCTGGCTGCTCATCTTTCCCTGGAGCCACACAGCCAGGTAAGGGTGTGTGTGTATTCCCCCACACTGGCCATGCAGTGTACTACCTACACGATGCATGCATCTGCTGGGTGTACTGACTTGCCCCAGCGTTCCAGTCCATCCTGGACTAATGGTGCAGAGTAGGCTCTGGGCATATCCTCCTCTGTGTTGTGTGCACCCATCATCATCCCTTCATGCACCCAGTTTTTCCACGGGGATGCTCTGATAGTACTGCAACAAATGCTACTTTTCTCAAAGAGCTGTAAACTGCCCCAGCGACCAGGTACAAATGCCTAGGTCTCTGCAGTTTATTTTTAACCTACAATGAACCAGGAAAGCAGGAGGTACAGCTGTTGCTAGAGATGCAAAGGTAGAGTAGCAGACATGAAGAGTTCCCTCTGGGCAAGCAACCAGGTCTGATCTGAGCGTTTGCTCTGGCTTGACTGGCAAGAGCAATTAATCCTGACACAGTGCATATGTTCCAGATTTTGTCTACTTACAAAAAGAAACGAGAAAAAATGTTATTGTGCTTCACTGGGAAATATCAAAAGCACTGAACTGTGATGTGTTAACATGGCATTGTCTTCAGGACTCTCATCCAACTCAAGGCTGACAAGAGTTGCTGGCACACAGACATCCAGAAGAGCACATATTCTTTCCTCGCATACCCAGGTACTTTTGCATGGCACAATAACACATATGACTATGTCTCCATCCTCTTCCTACAGTTATCAGTGCAGCACAAAACAAGGACAATGCCTATTAACAAAAGATACAAGAGAGGATAGCGACTAAGATTAAAAAGATTTGCATTTACAAATGTCACAATATAAAGGAAATGATAAACCCCTGCGAGCTGAGTTTCTAATTTGGTCTTAATCTCACTGGGTGTAGCTGCGCCAGTGCTGGCTGCCTCTCCGTCTCCTTTCCACTGGACAGGGCAAGCCTTTTCCCAAATCACAACAGCTGGTGGGAGTAACCCTCCACCTCCTCTTTCTCACTAGAACTTTCCTCTAGAGTATGATGACTTTTAAATCCTTGCAGGCTCAAAGCCCAGTAAGCAGTAAAGCCCAGCACATAGTCATATTTATTTCTCATAACTGTTACTTTTCAGGTAAGAGTTCAATAGAAAAATAACCTCAGCAGTATTTGTCATAGCCAGAGGTGGATCTGAAGCTCTTATGAAGTGACTATGCTGCACACAGTGCTGCTTGGTGCAGTATGCCTGCTTCTTAATGGAATTCAAGGAAGAGCCTGCATTAAGCCAAATCTCCTATCTTCCTTCAGCTACAGTAAGAAGTGACTTAAATTCTTCCAGGGAGCTGGAAACTTTGGTATCAACAAAGAACTCAAATGAACAGCCACAATGGCTGCAGAGTAGTTTCCTTAATTAGGAAGTTGGCTGCGTTCAGAAGCAGGAGGAAAACAATGCTACAGACAGCCAAGGCAAAGAGCAAGTAAAACGGTAACACATACAGCTCCAGAGGAAAGAGAAACCAGCTCCATCAGCCCCTCAGATCCTCCAAACCCACTTGTAATTATTAGACTGAAAATCAAGCATGGTCCTGCTGCTGAATCAGAGCAGTACAAGCTTGTGAATGTGACTTGGCCTTAATTAATGCATTTTGACAAGGCTCAAAACACTCCCCAGGCAATTTAAGACACTGTAAAAAATCAAGGAACTGACAGTTCTTGACCTCAACATGCCAAGTACAGAACTGTCTAGTTTTGATGAGCTGTCACTCTATCCTTCAGACATCCCTACTGCAGCTAAGAATTTCATGTCATGGGCTGCAACCACACAAAGCGGTCCACAAGACTACTGGCATGTTCTCAGAGCATCAGTCAATCCAACTTCCAGTGTCCAAGAATCCCTGTGGATACAGCAGTGGTGTTGGTCTTCTCAGCCCTCTGTCCTCCTCTGGTGCTTGGCAACGGGCAATGAGAGAGCACAGAGGCACCCAGCACTGCGAGATCAACTGTAAAGAAACCTGAGAAACCCACACCTCTTTGCTCACCTGTTGGTCAGGTTTGCCCAGCTGTCCTCATGAAGACCTGGTGTGCTGTTGCAGGAGAACTAGAAAGCAAACACAAAACACTACCAAGAAAGTTTGTGTGGGTTTTTTTGAACAGCAGAGCAGATCTACCCTGAAAGCACAATAAACTCTTTAAGAAGAGACATTTCAGACTGTGCAAAAGTCTCAAGCCAGGTCAGATGCCAACAGAGAGATGGATAACTACAGAAAAGAGCAGAAAGCCTTAAGAAGAGAAACTGTAGCTTTCCCCTGTGCTGGTTGCATGTGGATCTGCCAATCCAACCAGCACCTGACACCTGTGATCAGAAAGAGGCTGATACCTGTCATGATGAGACAATTGAGCACCCCACTATGGAAATTCAAATGGCTGGTGCCAAAATGTGCTCCTGGGGAAGAGGCAGCTGTGCCGTGCATCTGGGGAGGCCAGGAAGGCAAAAGGAGAAAACGATTCTTGGCTGCAGCAGAAAACCAACATACCGATATTTCTCCTAAGCACAAGACTCTGGCCAAGGAGAAACATGGGTCGTGGAACACTTCCAAGGGTGCACTTGAGATGTTCTTACTGTAACTGAACATGAAGCCATGGCCTCCCAGGGCTACGCATGCTCCTCACCATGGCAGGCAGCCATCCCATATGACTGAGAATTGGGTGTTTCTGTTTTCCTGCTTCAAACCAGTGCCAGAATGCAATGAAACACGGGTGTCTGACATGAGGGAGGCCAAGGAGCATGCCTGCGGTCTGCAGACGGGGTGACTGGGGAATGATGGCAGCAGGAAGGCTGAGTTCTCAGAGTGTCACTCCAAAAACAAAATCTCCAGAGGACACCTTCATGATCCACTTCTATGCAGGAGATGAAAAAGAATCATCCCACACTGGACAGGAAGAGGTGCAGCTCCTCAGAGGGTCTCTGCCCCAAACACCTCTACAGCAGGAATGTGGTCACTACCCTAGGACAATGGTAGAATTACCTTACATCTGACACCCAGGAGCTCCTCAAGCTCCACGTGGATTGATACAAAGCAGCAAAACACAGGTTATACACTCTGTTTATCAGAAAATTAACCTTAAATGACATGGAGTGAAATCTTGGATCTGGGAATCAATTTGTTTTTTTAAAAAAAACAATTTTAACTTGCTATTTTGCCAAATTCTTATTACAAACCACTCCTCAGACCCCAAGGGCTCACGACCCACTTACCAAACATGGCACTGCTGTATTTGATGGACTTGAGTCAGAGTATTTCTAACACTATGAAGGGTAGAAACTAGAGGCAAACAAACAAAGCATGTAACTATGCCAACTTGAGTGGAGAAGCGTAGAGAAAATTTGAAACACAAAGATTTTGGAAATGTAACCAGTAGCATAATTCCCAAGCACAGAATACTTCCCTAGAAACTGGCTACTTTTAGGGCACTGTCTGTTCTGTTGCAGTATTTTTCTTGGCTTACTGTTGTTAATTCCGGTATTTCCCTCTTTCTTCTGCTCTCCGATTTTCCTCCTTCATCTCCCACTTCTCCAGATGTGTTTGCACTGAAGGAAAGCTGCACCCTTTGAATCTGCAGGGCAGCTGCCAGCTTTGCTTACGCTCAGCAGAGTTTGCAGCCTGGCTGCTGCCTGGACTGTCTGGCATTTCTTACTACGTACCTCTTGTTCAGTACTGCGGAGTGTTGGCCACGTGCCTTATGAATGGATTAAACAAACAAATAGGTAAGAGGCATATTAACTCAGCATGCCTAATAACTTTCCAGAGTGGGAGTAGAAGAAACTGGTGATTCACCAGAAAGCTGTCCTGGTATGCAGAGTACAGGCAGATTTGTCTCATTACAGGGGGAATTGTAGAGAGGATACATGCACTCTTGGCACCTGGTGCAAGCAATCCACAAACATAAAACCACCAAAAGCAAGACAGGAATTGCATTGCAAACTGCTTATCTTTTGAGTTCAGCTGCAGCTCTGGAGCCTGAGGGCTCTGGGAGGGGTGTGAGAGGCTTTCTGGAAGGAGTTCAAGCAGCACTCTTCCTTACTGGCATCTGATGCCTCTTCCTTCCTTGAGCAAAAGTGGCTTGTTGTCCCCCTGGGAGAACGGAGGAGCATCTCCTTTGGCTCTCAATAAGTGCTCTGCAACTTGCTGTGCTATAGACCAGTTGCATAACACAAATCTGCACTGTGTAAAAACCTTCCGAGCACCAAGCCTTGCAGGAGCCAATGTTGTTTCTCCCAATCCTTCTGTGAGATCTGCTTTCCATATGTCTCTGCCGATGTGCCTGCCTTCTTCACAAATGCAAAAGACCAGTCCCCCTCTCTGCTGACCACACCCCTCTCTCTGCTTCAGCCCGCCTGCTGGCTGCACACGAATGCACACAGAGGGGTATCAAATCAAATCCACTTTTCTCAGCACCACTCTTCTCTCTAATGTCACCACTACTAAGGACATAACACCATGGCTATGCATTGCCTCCAAACTCTGCTCAAGCAGTCCCACTACTGTTCTGGGAACAGAACCCACAATAGGATGGGATTTTCCTTTGCATTTTGCAGGACAAAGCTCATCTACTGCCATGAAACAGCTACCAAAAGAAAAATTCAGTTTCAGAACTAAGCACGTTACAAAAGGGATATATACTACCTGCTTCTCAAACTCCCACTTTTCCAGGTGCCAGCTTACAGGAATAAGACAGCCAAATGGATCTACTCTGGATTTCTCTCACACACCTCTCACAGCCGCAAATTCTTCAGAAAGGGCTCTTTACTTTGCAAGGCACTCCAAGCACTACTTTCACTCTGATAAATACCTCTGTTTACACTCTGGAATTTCATAATATTGAGCCATGACCAAATTCATTATCTCCACACACTTCTGTTTTGTCAATATTGCACAACTGCCATTTCTTTTTTTCCTCCTCAACTGCTGCCACAATTTACATCACCATTGGCTTTCTCAAGTGACCTCTTTTGGTTTATTATAGTCCATAGTGTCATTTATCTTAAAATTACCCCAAAATACAGACAGACACACACACCAGTTTAATGCCTTCTGCCACCTCTGAGGATCTTCTTCAAATGCCTCTGTGAAACAGCCAGCTCTACCCTTCCCACGGACCCTGCCCCTCCTTGTCCAGGGAAGAGCTGCTGGATCCTGCCCACTACTCAAGTTTTTCCAGTGGAACAGCCAGGTAAGACCCTTCCATGACTCCTGCTCCGCAAGGGTTGCACAACCAGCTCTGCTTCACTGCCACCACAGCATGTCCCCCCGCTCCTGCTGCAGGGGGAGCTTCTCTGGGACACCTCTAGCCCAACTCTGGGACCTCCCACAACTCTCCCATGACCTCCCACTTGCTTCCAATGAGAAATCGTCTCCTTCTGCATTCTAAGAGATGAAAAAGCCCCCATTTTTCCCCTTTTTCCTTTAATCACCTCTAACTCTGTAATGCTTTTTCTGTTTCAGGAAGTTGGGTGCTTTTTCCAGCCACCTTCCAGATTTCCATGCTAATGCTATAGACTTCAGATAGATCAATTGAGCTTTAAGTCTCAGTTTTTGCTCTTAGCACAGATGTCAACCATGCCGAGTGAAGCATGTGTGGCAACCCAGCCATTTATAACGGTCAAAAAGCCACAACATCAATTACTTTTGTAAAGTACCCTCTCTACAGCACAGCGGGTCTGTATCTACGAATAATTTTCATCTTTGGAGGTTTTTTTTGTCTTGAGAACATCGCAGTGAGCTATTCCAACTGCCTTATCTGTTCACTGATACAGGCAGAGGCCAGCCTGACATATTGCAGTTAAACCAAAAATGTGGTTATGTTGCCCGATCAGAACAGGAACAGGAATATTATGTTTTCACGTAAAAACAAAATATCAGGAATGAAGAAAACAGAAACATTCAACCACACGCACAACTAAATCACTTTTAATTGGCAAACATCCAAACCAGAACAATAGTTCTCAACGCACAGCCAGTACTGCACCTCGAAGTCAGGCTGATCATGCAAAAATAACTGAAGAGAATATAGTCCACATCAATGCTTAACAGCACTATATTATAAAGCAATTTGAGCTTTAATAATTCAACCAAATTTAATTTGCTGAATTAAGAAAAGTGGATTTTTTTGTTTCCACAGCAGGATGCTGATGGATACTCTAGCTCCGTAAGGTACACCCCAGGCTTTAGCATGTGTCAGGTGTGGACGGAGAGACACAGACACACGTTCACAGATGGACAGACGCCACCTCCTCATGCCCCCAGTGTTTTCTGGATCAGGCCGCAAACCCACAGAAACCAAGATAAAGCAAGAAATCCATTCATAGATTCGTCATGTAACATTTGAAATTGAGCAATATTCCCAATATTTATGTTACCCGTTAGATCTCTATTAGAATTTTGTTTTGGTAATTTTCAATTTCAAACTTGCAAGTGTTCAGTGAAATTCCTTTTCATGTCTTGCTTCAGACTGTTGATAACAGCTCCAGTGCTAATGACCTAACTCCTGAACGCACAGAGGGAAAACAGCACTTCATGAAATATTGATACACACTTGGAAATTTGACAATTATCTCCAGAGCTCCTTGGTAAAATCTGAAACCAAACAAAAAGCAAACATTTCCTGTACTCATTAAAATACTGAAAAACAGAGAAAGAAACCTACTCATTATCCATTTGACAAATAAAACCTATTATTTTTAATAATACACAAGCATTCAATGCATAAAATTTACAGCTTCTCTTGCTTAAATAATCCATTGGTTTTGTAAGATCTAATTTTCAGAAATGGAATAAAATTAAGTTATGCGAAGCTGGTGGCTTTTCCAGGACAGAGTAAATAATTCTTCTATTGAAATCAATGACAAAACTACCATTTTTCAGATGGAAGCACAACTTCACTCACTGCCTTATTTTCGAAGCTGCTTATCTGGAAATAAATTCTCCAAAAGTTAGAAATATTAATTTCCTTGGTCTTTCTCATGCAAGCTTGGGACACTGAAAACTGGAGTAAAAAAAGAGCTGATGAGCCACAGTGCGGGGCTGCTAGTCCACACAATGTATCTCTGCATCTTGCTCACCATATGCCGGCGAGATGATACACGGGCTCTCCCTCTGGGCAGAGCACAGCACGGGAGATGCCGTAGTGCTGCTCAGGAACACATGCTTTCAGGATGACTGGCAAGTACACAGAACACCTTCCTCTTCTGAATAAATAAAGGGAAAAACTTTCAGTGGAGAGCATGACAGGTTCCTCAGTACTGCGTTACAGTGCAATCATCAGTGCTATTACAGTAACTCTGCTTTCTGGACCTTTTAGCCCTGACTGCAGATGAAACAGAATCACAACTGTTGCCAACATGAATGAAATGGAAATGTAATATTCTTAAACCAAATGCGTTACCACTTCTGCTTTTATGCAGGTCCACTCAACATGAGCAAGAATTCGAAGACAGGAAAAGCTTTAGATCAATAGGAAGTGGAACTGCTGGCCAGGTGGGATAACTGTTACATTTCAGCTGTGTTTTGTTGAAATGCAGCTTCAGCGTCCCAACAGGACAGTCTAGATACTGATAAGCTCTCTGTTGTCCGCAATGAATAATCTCTTTCACCTTTCATAGATTACTTTCACCAACAAAGCAAAATATATCCACTTGAATGAACTACTGTACTTTATAGTAAGGCATTTAGAGGGAGGCAGAGAACACAACAAATGACCGTGCGTTACACTTCTGTTCCTGATTTCTTTTCCAATCTGTGGGTGAGATGCTCCAATAAGAGACTGAACCAACATAAGAAAAGGCTGATAATCTAGGGAGTCAGTACAGCAGTGCGTAGGAGGCAGCTTGAAAGTGCTCAGGGATTTGCAGTGTTAGAACAAGCATCAGGAAATGTGTTAGGGTTAAGAAGACGAGCAAAGAAGGTTCTTGCATCCCATCATCAGGTTCTTGCATCCCATCACCCTATGACTCCCGATGTGGCTCCTTGGCATGGAGGTAATCCACCCTCAGGTACCACATTCACAGCTGGAAAATACATGCCAAGTGTTTCAAAGAGTTTTGATCCTCTTTTTCTGCCTTTTTTTTTTGTTGAAGGTACATCCTAAATCACTACTTATAGCTGTGTTTGCTGTCTAAGCAAAGTCCCGTCTGCTTATTTACTTGCCAAGGTAGTACAACAACCTAGGAAGTAATAAATTGCTTGATAACTAAAACAAGTCACTTTTGGCAAACGATGAAGACTCTGCAGAAGTACTGATCCAAAAGGATAATGACTAATATTACTGGTTATATTTTTGAGAGTTTTTCTTCCCATTTTCAAGTGTATATGTATCTGCATATATACATAAAACATGAGAATGCCATCTCAGCTGTTCATAACAGTTCATATCTACCAAGGACTGATCTGCACTGGCTCCAACCACTCCGGTAAGCCCTTCTGGTTTCCTTCTTACAGTTACAACCTGCTTATCTCTTGGATTTTAGAGCCTAAATCACTCTCCTCCCAGAGACTATGATGCTCCTAGAAACTGCAGGGAGTACTGTACTCTCACTTTTATCCCAGCTCCTTCTCAGTTGCCTCTGCTTCCATGTGCAAGATGTGGTGAAAGTCCTTTTCCCTTGGCCACCCTGCATTTGGTGGTTGAGATGCAGCCCCGGGGTGTGGTGAGCTCCTGGGAGGGAACACTGCAGAAGAGAAGGGACCACAAGCCTCCACCACTGATCCCACCGCTGGCAGCGACAGCACCAGCTGTTCCAATGTGGCACACACTGCTCATGGATCTGGCAGTGGGGTCTGCAGACACTCCTTGCAAAGAAAAAAACTTATGCCTGGTGAATGAGGCTAGGTCAAGGTCTTCCAAACTACCCGAGACATGGTGCTACACACTGGAGAACTGAAATAAATGCAGGAGCCTCGCAAGGATGTTGTGTCACATAGAAAAGGGCACAGGGTGGCTGTGGGCAGGCAGGACTAGGGTTGTGTTACATCCTGCCATGGGACCCACGTTTAAGCCGATTGCTGGCCTTGACACCTTTTGCACTGGGGGAGGGGGCAGAGGAAGGAAAGCTGGGCACTAATCCGCTCCATCTGCTCTGGAGCACCTAATTGGATTGTGAGTGCAGAAGGCAAGGCCCCCAGACAGGATGCTAACGGTCACACCGGCCACACACAGGCACTCGGAAACTTCCTATTCTGCTGAATAAAGCTGCTCCAGGGCAGAGGGTGAGGGTCCCACCATGCTGCTGAACAACACCTCTGGCCAAACCCTTTCTAAGGGCTCACCTGGTTGTGCCAAGGCAGGGTTTGGCTGCCCAGTACCTCTCCAATGGAGAGGTGGCATTAATACCACCTAGGAAAAACAACATACGCAACCCTCACACCAAGTAACATTTTATCTTTAACAGAACACTAGTAGCAACAGACAAAGGAGATTAAACATTAGCTTTCTTTACCAAAAGCCGTAGAATGCTGTTAATGTTGGGTTTTCTTTAGGTGCAAAAGTCAAAGGGTTATCTGCCAGTTGCTATATATAAACCATACCAATATACATCCTACATCTGCAACACTTATTCTAAATCAGTGGTTTAATGATTTTGGTCTGCTGCTTTTTAAGGATTCAGCATCTGCTTCGCTTTTTTAAATAACAGACAACTCAGTTGTGCAGCATTTTCATTAAACTGGTCTGTAGCGTAATGCCATGAGAAGGACAAGGTGGAGAAATATAAAAAATGTTTAATACAATAATGGTCAGAAACCTTTAAATTTATTTTTCCCTCTGTGAACACAAAGTTTGTAGCTATGGAAACTACTTATGAGAAAGCTATAAAAAATGTCAGCAAATATAGTTAGAGAATGATCTGGATATACAAAAGTACTAACAATGATCGAGAACTACAGACACAGGGTAAAAGGAAAGTGTAAATTGAAGATGACAACACTCGTGCATCTGACAGCATTTTCTCCTCCAACAAGCCAAATGCATTTTTACTGCCATGGCACTAAAGTCAATGAATTGCAACTGGAATGAGTTTGACACTTTATATTGCTTTTGATAAAACCATTATAAAAAAACGTATTTCAACCTTTAAAAAAGTATTTTAAAAGTGTATTCTCTGCAATCAGTGAATCGTGCGTGCATATTGCCCAAGATAGTCAATATTTTATCGAGGTAGTTTCAGCCCGCCTCTCACGCACTCTGTTCTTCAGCCATTTACCATACTAATACGAGCAGTTCTGATGACTTCAATTTTAAGCTCTACATCTGCAAATTCATCTACCAAACTGAGGCTGGTGAGAGTACGTACATGCAAATAATGCTCAGCCAGGTCGTTGTGGGCCTTTTAAAAGCCTTCCCAAACTCACTGTGAGTATTTCCAGCTAATACCTTTATCATATTGCATGCTGACATCTTGCAAATGGTGCTGTGACCATCAGGACAGCAGACTCTGGCAAGACATGCCTGCTTATTTCAATCAAGTATTTTTGTACAGAAGTTATAAGCCCAGTTAAATTCACTAGTTTGTGGATTTGCCAGTGAATGCAGTGCAGGCATTACCTGGAGTAACACGCTAACTGGGAATGGCTCCAAGGACTGGCTATGGTCTGTCAGTTCAATGTGCAAATTAAATCAGATTTTTTCAGTACACTGAGCTTCCTTTGGTGCTGTTTCAGTCTGGACTGTTAATTGAGCTGCCTTACATGTATATACATTGTTGATTACATGCTACAGTCTGTAGAGATACATAGTCAAGAAAAACTTAAGTTGATTTCTGAACTGTCTGCTATATGGTACATTGGGCAAAGAACAAAACAATCTCAACAAATAGTCATGGAATTTATATTGTGTATGAAACATCATGCCTAAAGTCTCTCTCTGCCTATAAAAAGTTACGACAATTTCAATGTGGTACTCTTAGAACAATGTCACTATTTTAACCTTCCTTGAACAACTTTCAAGGCCCTTGGTCCTGATTACGCCCTCTGCTCTTTAGGGACTGCCCACGTGATGGGCTTCAGTCTCCAACTGATGTGCGGTTAACACAATTTTTATCTGTCACAGGGTGGAAAATACAAGTAGAAAGAATCACAATCAAGTACTAAACAGTATAAGCAGAGCTGAGCTAATCACAGTGAAAGGCATTTCTAGCTGAGCTCTAAGCTGATAAAAGAGAAGGTGAGTCCTCTTCACACTGGATAGAACTACTTGCCCAAAGAAGGCAGCTACCCTCAGCCTGGCTCTCCCTCCCCAGGAAAAGGTCAGACTTTTAACCAAATCTTACAGCCAAGTAGCTTTGCTCTTTGTTCTTTATGATACCCACCCCTACCCAACTTGTATGGGGAGCCCTGTCCTTCATCCCTGTGGGACGCATGTCGTCCTCTGTGATAATTTGTTTTCATATCATAGAAACATAGAATCATAGAATTATCCAGGCTGGAAGAGACCCCCAAGATCATCAAGTCCAACCCTTAATCCAACACTATCATGATTACTGGATCATGGCACTAAGTGCCACATCCAGTCTTATTTTAAAAACCTCCAGAGATGGTGAATACACCACCTCTTTGGGCAGGCCATTCCAATGCCTGATTACTCGTTCTGTGAAGAACTTTTTTCTGATATCCAGCCTAAACCTAAACCAGCCTAAACCTAAACTACATTGTATTTAACTACATTATATTTAAACTACAGTTTGAAAAAACATCCCAGACGCATATTTGCAATGAATCATTGCTCCTCATTGAAGTTCCCCAAGCCCATCACCACAAACAGAAATCTGGACAGACTCCTCATTTGGGAGAAGTAGGCTAGCTACAAGAATACAAGATTTCTTAGTAGCCAGCTGCTTTAAACATGAAAAACTGGATATAAAAATATAAATTTAGTAATCAAAATACTAGTAAACATAATAATTTGAAGATGCAACATTTTGGAGGTGGAACTCAAATAACCTGATTAATGACCATTAGACATGGTTTGCTCTTAGCAGCTTTGCTGACCTACACCTTCTATTTCCCTGCATTACCACCCACTTCAGCAACGAGGCTGGCTACAAACCACCCTGGCAGCAGACTTCTTCCAGCTGACAGTTTTGTCACTCAGACTTCACAGAGTTTATTTTTCCTGCTTGCCACTAAGATGACTTGGTGTGTTCAGTACCTGTGATGTCACGGATGCTCAGGCTGCAGGAGCAGCTGTCTCCGAGGATATTTCTCCTCGAGAAAACCATTTCTGACAGCTTCATAGACAAGGTCTCAATGACGCAGAGAGTGGCAGATTTGCCAGAGCTGTGGTTGGGGAGTTCCCAGGACAGGAAACCGGCTCAGCTCCAGAGACATTGCTCTCAGCTTCTATGTCCCACTCACTCCACCACTACAGCGATGGGTTTAGAGTGCTTATTCACCACCTTCTTTTCGTACAATTCTGCAATTCCCAGGAAAGGCAATTTATCGAACTTCTTCTTAATAATTATTTTATGAAATGCAAAGAATCTTGTTGCTCATTCTCCCTCATCTAACCTTACCAAAGGGAGAGGCCCATAGGCAAGCAGCACACGCCTATTTCCCTGCCTGAGATGCTATCTCTTACCACTGGAAATACCAGGCAGGAGAAGGCAACTTCCTCCTGCAAGTCCTCTGCCCAGACTCCAAAGTAAACAGTAGCTGTGCAGAATCCACTTGGGGCATCAAAGTTCAGCACAAAATCACAAATGGGGAATCTGTAAACAGCTCACTATAGAAAGACTGGAATACATAGCCCAACAAGACTTCAAAACCAACCAAAATTACTTATTTTAAACCCCTATCCATATAACAAACTTCAAAACATCAACACATTTTATAACCTTTCACTGACTGAGAAGACATTAACCCATACCAATAGAAAAATATTTGCAGCCACTTAGAGACAAAGTTTAATACTGAACGTGCTTTCACCTTGCAACTCAACTATCCACGACCAAAGCTACAGCCAGGAGAAGGCTCGTTGCTCCTCAAAATGCATCCTTTCTCTTCCTGCTAGCAAATACAATTTTCCTGGATTTAGTCAAGTTTCTGTCATCTGCTCAATATTTTAAAAACATCTTAACATACTTGTAATATTTGCTTATCACCTCGCGTGTGTGAGCACTCCTTAGCAATGGTGTTCCTTAAAGAGTAATTCCTCAACACAGGTCAAACATATACAAATAGCCACACCTTCCATTTTTAATCCATATCCATCCATTCGCCATGTGTCTTACCTTGGCTTCTACTTTTAAAATACAGTTTATCAGGAAGAAAACCTCTCAGGTTATTTGGAAAATAAAAAAGGGAAATAAAAAAAATAAAGACAATTTTACAGGTCCTACTTCAGCTAAACCTTTCAGGGACTTCAATGAGCAGATAATCTTTCTGTGATTATGGCCAAACCCTCTCGTTGCTTAGCAACACATAATTAAGGAATATGTTTTCAGATCCGCTTTGCAAGCTGGCCATTATCAGATGAAATTACTGGAGCAACAAATGTCATCCTCATGCAAATGAGTTGGTCTTAGGCAAAAAAAAAAAGGAGGACTGAGGAGGCAGAAAATGCTCAGCAGCTCAGAAATGCTGCTGGCTTCCTCTTGTTGAGCACCACTAATTCTTTTACAGGGAAGAGATAATATCTAGATTTTTAAAGATCAAGATTTTCAGTTTATATATGAAACACACAGAAGGAGAGGTCCACGCAAGTGCTCTGGTGGTCCCTTGCCCCAGGGCTTTCATGTCATCAGTACTGACCAGCTCAATCAGACGTACTGCAAAGAAACAAACATATTGGTGTTCCTCCTATTATGCCAATTTGTCCTTTTTTCTGGCTTTGGGAAGCTGTTGGGGTTTTTTTGTTTGTTTGTTTTGTTTTTTGTAAATGCTGCCTGGATGTGCTGCTCTTGCATCTGATCCATGCCAAGACAGAACGTGTTGCCTAATATTTAAGCATTTTTAAAACATCAATACGTTACATCAGCTGCATAAAGGACGCACAACCGTGAAAGAAACAGCATCCACTTCCTAGCTGTGTAATTATGGTAAGACAGGGAAAGGGGTGCGCCAAGCGTCTGCATTTTGACAACTTTATCATTTCCACTCCCCAAATTGTTCTTTATTTAGATTCCTCTGTAATGGCATCACCAGTTTGGCACTGTCCCTATGCCTATAAATGGTATCTTTTTATTAAAGCTTTCTGCATGTAAGCTGGTACGGCACATTGTTTGAGACTTGTTTGCACGGGACTTCAGCTTAATTGTACAGGGAGAAAATTCCCTGCTTACAGAGTCACTACCAGAAAAAATATTTCAGGGAATCTCTTTCCCCATTTTTCAATCGAGTCAAGCCACAAATGAATGGATTTGTCAAATTTCCTCTTACTTAGCTGTGTGGCTTTGGGGGTTAGTTCTGTTAGGTTCTGAGAATTATCATGAATGTACATCTCCAAAACAGAGGAGCGGAGCCTGCTCAGTTTATGCAGCTTCACATCTGAGCAGCCAAAAGCCTGAGCACTTCTAGAAGGGGAAGGGAAGATGAGGAGCCACCATTCATTTTTATTATTCTAGTGCTTAATGACAGGCTTTTAGTTTTACGCACGGACCTATTACTTTAACAGCTAAATCACTTCACTTACAGCCATCTCAAGAAGGAAATCAAGGGGGTTATTTTGTATGCCTGATAAAACAGCAAATTAATAATAATAAGAAAAGACTTAGGTAATGGCCAAAGGTAAGTCGATTCTCAAATAAAACCATTAGCCATCTGATGAATTTAGTCAAAACAATGCTATCCATTTCCTCGGAGAAACACATTTGTGCCTGATAACAGTGGTAAAAAGTCAATCTGCAACAAACCCTGTAGTTGTAACTGTTCAGCCAGTGCAGTATCTAATCTCCCATTCTCTACAAACAAAAGGAATAGTAAGATAACCCTAGAAGCACTATCCAAGATACCGCTCACTTTTAACTGAAGTTGGCTAAACAAATAAAATACTTGGAATTTAACCGCAGAGTGAGAATGAGCATCTTTAGCTCTGCGTAGCCCTGCGAAGAAATCCATTCGCCTCCTTTTCTAAATAAGAAAATGTCTAATATTTAGATATGAACACCAAATATACTTGATTGTGGGTTTTTAGGGTGTAAAGTAAGCAACAAAGCAGTTCTAAACTACCATATGGGCTAAGACCCTTCAGAAATTACTTGGTTCAGGTGATGCCATGGTGGAAACGATGACAGGGGGCCCCGTGCGCCTGCTGAGCTTCGGGTATGGGGAGAGCTGGGTAGGAAAAGTGGGTCCAGTGGGTACCAGGCTGCCATCCCCTGGTGCTCCCGGCCGGCGGAGGAGCTGTGGGCTGCCGTGTGGGCTGGGTGCTGGCGACGCTGCCGTTGTCCGCTCCCTCTTCATCAGCTCCATGGGGACAGTGTAGGTGGTGGGGTAGGCTGTTTTGGGGCTGGCATGTGGGTTGGCCGTGGTCATGGGCATGCCGGCTGGAGTGGAGTAGGCAGAGGCTGGACGTGAGTGGGTGTTGCAAGGCAAGGGGGTGTTGTATCCAGAACCAGAGAGGAAGTGTGGCCCCTGAGGAGCCCCCACAGAAGCAGGGTAGGCGGTGGTCTCCAGCAGATGCTGGGTTGGAGCACTGGATGGCCGGCGATGCATCTCCCCGCCTCTTGGGGAGACTGACTGCAGCTGAGGCGGAGGCTGTGGGGCAGCAGGACCATCTGCAGTGGGCCCTGAGCCGAGGGGCACCCCGTAGTCGCTTGGCAGCTCGCTGCGGTGGCTGAAGCTGTTGGAGCGGGTCCGGGGGCGCAGCGCCCCACTCCTCCGCTCCTGCCTCTGCAGCTGCATTTCTGCCTTGTAGTTGTGGGCGATGCGGGAGAGCACACGGGCTTGCCCCAGGTTTGGAGCCACCGACTTGATGTCGTTCTCCTCCATCATGGCCAGCAGGTTTGGGGAGTCGAAACCCTGCTGCAGCAGTGCGGCAAAGGTGCTCTCCGAGATGCCCTCTGCACGTAACAGCGCCACGAACTCGGGGTCGAAGCTCCTTTTCCCTTCCAGCCCAGGGAAGGCTGGGGGCACAGGTGGGTGGGAAGGGGTCACCACCGCTGTCTCATAGCTGTCGTAGGGACCTTTTCCACCAGCATTCTCCCGACCTGGCACGTATCCGGTGCCAGTACTGCTGATGGGGTCCACCACCAGGCAGGTGGGGGTTGCCTGCCTGCCCCCCGCTGGCTCGGCGGGACGCTCTGCTCCATCACCGTAGGCTTGCCTGCTGGGGAAGGCAGGTGGCTCTGCTGCATACCGTGGGCCAGGAGGGTCCACACCATATCGTGCCATGGAGACATCTCTGCCACGCATCCGCTGCCCATCCAGGGCCAGCTTGGGGTCCCTGTAGAGGCGGGCAGCCTCTGGCAGAGTGGGTGGGCGCCCCGGTGCTTGGTCCCAGGACAGCCGGCTACCAGGCACTCCGTAGCTCGCCAGTGGTCTGCTTGTCACGTGGTCACGGTAGCAGCGAGGGTCCTTGGGTGACCTGGCCGACAGAGATGGGTCACTGTAGTAATCCTGGGGTGGTAGGGAGCCCCGGCCAGCCATGACCGCCTGCCGGTCGCAGTATGTGAAGTCGGGCACCGAGCCTTTCCTGAGGGGCCCTGGGGCAAAGGCTGCATCCTGGTACGGGTACGCCTCTTGTTTCAGCTCCGCGCCGCCCTGCAAGATGATATCGTTGGCTCGCGGCGGCTCATACCAGCCGCCCTCGCCTCCATAGGTCAGGGAGCTCCTCCGGCCTGGTGGCCTTTGATACTCAAAGGCGTTCTCACTCTCCCAGTTGCCTTCGTACCAGCCAGCAGCATCCCAGCTCTGTGAGCGGCCGATATTGGGGTGTTTGCTGGGGATGGGCATCGCCACGAGGCCACTTGCTCCTGCCGAAATGGAGAAGAGGAGGTGCCTTCCTTCTCAGCGCTTCTCCAGCACGCATCAAAACCAGACTGCGCTCTGTGTGAGCCCTCCTGGGACTTCAGAAAGCACCAGTGGTTTTACCTTTCGAAGTGTTGCCTGAATTATTAATTCTTCGAAACCTTAGCAGGCAAAGCACGCAGCGGCTGCCGCCACCCGCTCTCTCTCCAGGTCGGTGGACGGTGAGACCCTCCCTGTGCAGTGCAGCCGCAGAAGAGGGCAGCTGCACTCAGCCCAGATGCTTTATCCTCTGCCGCTGGGGACGGCGCGCGCACATGGACAACTGGCCGAGCAGTGCGTGGGGATTAGGAGCTAAATAAAACCACTAAAGCCCTCGCTCCATGTGACATCATTTTAGCCCGATGAAATCTCCCGCACCGACCCAGCCAGCAACCTCAATGCAATTTCTCCCTAGGGAAACATATTTTTTTTTTGCATGTTGTTTTTTTAAGATGCGTTTCAAGATTTTCAGTTGTCTCCCTCCTCATTAGTTCAGGGCTCCCATCCACACCAGCACCCACCAGGAACTGGCAGTGAGATAATGGAATGGGCACACACCCGCTTGTCCCCACACGCACGCATGTGGAAATAAAAAAGAAAGCTTCAGTGTCAGCTCAATCTTAATCCACGCTGATGAAATGCTAATCCACTGCACACAGCTAAGGACAAATTAAATGGGAGCAAGCAGCCAGGCCTAAAAAAAGGCCAATGCAAGATACTCAAGAACACAAGAGCGATTAGAAATTAGTTAGGTATCTGTTTAACACTTTATGAATATTGTAATTTGCTTTTGAAATTACATTTTTTGTTGTAGTCTCAAATTAGCCATACTAACTAGGCTCCTAAAGGCTTCTTTACATTATTATCATAATACGCAAATCCTTTCATCATCCCAGGACAGAAAATTGTGGAGGTGTAATCTGGAATGTATAATTTTAAGACCCTGGCAGAGGTCATGGCAAAGGAGGGAAGGATCAAAGGATCTAAAGGCTGGTCTTACAAAGCAAAAAGGAACAGTAGACTTTTGCCTAATATCTGTGTCTTCCTTTGGAAAAACTACATGCTTATGAGATGGGAAAATACTCAGAAACATCAGACAAAACTCAATCTGTGTCTAGTGATATTTCAATATTCATTTGGATTAATTTTTTTTACACTTGGAGTAGGCAAAACGATTCAGATGGACTCATACCACAGAAAATTATTATTTGGAAATGTAATGAAAATTTCCATATAAAGTCATAGATATAGAAATTGCTCCTCAGAACACATACCTAATGCTGCTCATGTGCAAATATTCCTTTCCAAAGAAGAACAGGTCAACCGTTACTTATTTTGGTAAACACTGATCAAAGCAACATCTTCTTTTCTTAATTAAAAAAAAAACAGACGGAAAAGGTTTTGCCTTTCTCTGCTGCAATCACAAGTTTCTTCACCTCCAACACACCCCATCAGGATGGACCAAGTAAAAGGAGTAACAGTCACCTACCCTGATCTGTTTGCAAGACGACAGCTTGCACATTTTTTCCTGGCTAATCCACAATAAATGTTTAGTGCACTTGCCATCACATGATAGACAATTGTGCTATTACGATAGCTAAATCACTAATACAGTCTAATGCTTATACTTGCCTATCACACTAATACCTCTGGGCTATATTTCTGACCCAAATACTGACAGGATCTTTGAGTAATCCCTAAATTTCTTTATTGCAGTAAATATTATAAATCCTCTTCAAACACCCTCTCCTCCAGCTCCATCTCCAAGAACCACAGTCTTTAAAATTATGTTGGATATTACAAAGACAAGCAAAACATGGGCCCCAAAATATTATTTATGCAATTCTCAGAGAATATCTGATTGGCATCATATTGAATTAACTAACAAACTTAAGGCACACTGGAAAATTTCTTCTTTTGTGCAAGTCAAAATGGGAAGACACATTTGTGGCTTATAAATAAAACAGAGAACATTTTAACAAACAAAACCGTCTTATTACAACAACATTTTGCTAAAGAATAAAATGTATTCCCAACTGGATACAGTGAGATCTGTGCCATTTGTTTGTTCTGGGGTAGCAGAAAAAAGCTACCAAAAATGTATACAAAAAAATAATAAAATCCTCGTCTATAGATCAAGGGCATCTTCCACCATTGTCTTCAAATGAATCACTAATGAACATAACCACCATGCTAAACCCTGGTTCACAATGGGAAAAAAAAACGCCATTGAGAAAATACATTTAAAAAATGCTGGCTTTGAACAACTGCAAGGGAAGTCAGAGGGGACCTTGGAGCATTCACTACCTCCAAAAAAACCAAAAGCTTTAATAAGCCCTTGGGTTGCATGACAGACACACAGAAGAGACCTCACTCAAATCAACAGATCTATAACTAGAGGCTGTGCCCTGCCCAGCTCCAGTGCACAAATGGATGACAGCAGGATCAGAAGACCCATCTCCAAACTCCCCTTAGCCAAGCCAGAGGAGCATCTGCATGCCTGGGCTCCAAAAACCACTCCTGCACCACTGCAGCAGCCTGCCCTTGCGCAGGCGCAACACTGCAGCCCTTGGGCAGAAGGACATGCTTTTCTCAAGCCTGCTTTGCAGGAGCCAGGAAACTTTAACTTCAGACCTGCCACTTGGGAACACTCATGCATATGGATGATTTATCCCATACATGTTGACCTCAATGGAACAAATTAACTATTCCTGTGGTCCAAACTAAGCACAGGTAAATGCATGCAGGACCAGGGACTAAAGGATTTGTGCTTCTCTATGTAGCCATGGGGCAGATGTCTTCTTTGGAATGCTCCGCTGGCCCCTCTTCTTGTTGACCAAGAACTGCCATTAGCCCTGCAGCTGGTGAGAAGATGTGCCCAGCAGCAGTGGAGCTGGGTGGCCTCCATTGTCACCGTGGCAGCAAACGAAATATTACACCCCCAGTAAATCAAGAAATGAATAAGAAATGATTGGAATGCAGTATTTATGGATGGATGGTAAGGGTCTACTATTTTTCTTTTTTTTTGGTGCTCCAGAAAGCAGTGCCTATGCAAATCCCCATAATTCTGTAGCTATTGCTCAATTCAGACCCAGGCAGCAACACAAAGAGACGGGGGCACAACTCAATGTAACAAGTGCTGAGGCCAGTTGTATGAGGTTTAATAAGGCCAAGTGACGGGTCCTGCACTTCAGTCCTAACAACCTCACGCAACGCTCAGAGTGGCTGGGAAGCTGACCAGTGGAAAAGGACCTGGGGGGTGTTGGTTGACAGCTAACTGAACATGAGCCAGCAGTGTGTCCAGGTGGCCAAGAAGGCCAACAGCATCCTGGCTTCTATCAGAAATGGTGTGGCCAGCAGGATCAGGGAATGGCTTGTGCTCCTGTTTTCTGAACTGGTGAGGCTGCACCTGGAATCCTGTGTTCAGTTTTGGGTCCCTCACTATAAGAAAGACAAAAACTGTGTAGACATGGTACTTCAGGACACGGTTTAATAGGCATGATTGTGCTGTGCTGATGGTTGGACTGGGTGATCTAAAGGTCTTTTCCAACCTTAATGAGTCTGCAGTTCTATAACTGATCTCATCTGCTTTTCTTGGGAATGGAGAAGGTGCTGACTTTCCTGACATGAGAGGGAGATGAAGGACCGCAGTACAGGCAGAAAATTTATTCTCTCTTTATCTTTTAATTGTAGAGAAAAAAACACACACAAAAGCAAAATAAGAAAAAAAGGTTAAAAAAAAGCTGATCAAGAGATTAAATGCTCTGGTATTTCAGATCACATGAAAAACGTACAGTTCAGACTTAATACCCTGAGTTTCAGTTTAGCATTGATCTATGATAAAACAACTACAGAAGTCTGCTCTGAAAACAAGGTAACAACAGAGTAGAAGAAAGGTGGGTCTATTGTTTAAACACCGCATTCAAAACTGGACAGCATGAGATCTGGTTCTGGAAACCACTCACAGTGGACATGAAACAATTACCTTCCACAGTGCTGGAAAGTGTTGTTCCTTCCCATGAGGAGAAAGCCTGTTTTACACCTAAAACTTGTGATAAGAAATCAGGAGGCTAAATCTGCAACACAACTGTGTAAACAACATTTTCTGGTGTCTGTAGCACTAACTGAGGGGAGGCTGGACGTGAAGTTTCGTTCACATTGATTTATAACATATAATCTCAAATTTTCAAAGCAAGTTGCTGGAGAAATTACTGAGTGCAACAACATAGCAGAGATTGTTTTTAGTTTTGCTTTGTATTATTTTAAAATACTTTTCAATTACAAGTTTAAATCTTGTTTCTATTGGAAAAATTACTTTCAATGTCGCAAAAATGTTGATGTTTTCTCCCAAATTATTTCCTTCTGGGAGAGAGTGAAACTGAAACAACACAGTGAACACGCCAAATGTAATTTCTGGCAAAAGCAGTAAGGTGCATCAATATTGGAAAGGATATTTCTCTTTTAAAGGCAAAGGCATCCTATCTCCCTGTAGTGAAAAATCCTCTAGAGAACAAATACACCTTGTGGTAAAGGAGAGAGCAGGTACCAGGACACCCAGCCTTCATGCATCACTCCACCAATGTCAGAAAGTAAATTGCTTAATTTCTTACTCGTAGATTCCCTTTCCATCACGAGGGGTATAATACCATACACCTATCACATTCAGATGGTGTTAAGATTAATCAGTATTTGTCATATGTTTTCATGTGACAAGGTACAAAGCTACCAGTAGGATAAATGCTTCTTACCCTCACTGCCTGGGCTTTCAAGAACTGTGGGTGATTGTGTGTAATGACCCCCAAAGCTCGGGAAGCCTTTTCCGAACACCGTCCTCCTACATTCAGCTTGCAGGATGCCAGAGGAAGCAGAAACCAGTTGGTGTTAAACTGTACTGTGGCATACAATGGATGTTATGGAAAGGAAAAGGAACAGCACACACCATGAATGATGCACACGAACACGCGCATACACGCACAAATTGGAAATCAGAGAAGACAAGCAGGAAGAAAATGTTCCAAATACTTAGAAATTACTGCATTTGCTAAAATTTGGCTCTGAAAAAAACCTCTCTCACAGTGGAAATAAGCACTCTGCCTAGATGGACTTTCTAAAAGTCTCCTGAAGTTAGAGGAGTACTAAGAGAAAATTAGCAGGATTGTACTGGAATCATTTTTGATAATCAAAGGAACAGAACAGCATCTGAAAGCACTCAGCGTCTGAAGCCACGCCACATGCTTTTACCAATTTCCAAACCAAAAGTGTAGATGCTTTGTAACTTCAACAAAACACTCTCAAATACCAACTCGGTGTGTTACAACAAAACACTCTTAAGATTAGTCGATTATTAAACAACCATTGCATCCTGTAACTCTATATTTTGATGACTGTAAAGCAAAAAACAAAGCTTACGTCCATCTGTAACTCAGTCCCTGGTGCTGGGATAGCAATGTGCTGTAACCCTTGGCTCACATGCGTTACAAGCCACAGGAATGCACTAGCACACACTGCCTCTGAATGTTACTCCCAAACTGAAAACTGTAATGGGGTTCAGTTGATGTTCTCACTGGCTACACACAAATGGGCCCATGTACATGCAAAAATAAAGGTCAATATCATACCTACGCGCATGTGAAGGCACAGCAAAAGAGCCTACATCCTATACCAAATAAAGCAGATGTTTACTCTCAAAATGATAACATGGTATTGCAGTGCCATTCTGAGTTATTTCCCAAGAAACCTCCAAAGCCCTACACATCAACGTGACAAGAGAGGAAGCGAAGCCTCTTCCACTCACTCCAGCTGGTGTGCTGAGAAGGCACAGGGAGGCATTTCACGTAATGAAACTACAGTGACCTTTTACTTTATCACTGTGGACCTGACCACTTGCCTCTCCGCTGCCTTTCCCTGCCTATCTCTGCTCGGAAGGAGTTCAGTGTGGGAGGCTCCTTCCCAGCCTCACAGTCAGTCAGTGCTGCACCTCAAATCACTGCCACATTCCAACAACTCTCTGCCTGGAGGCATTTCACATGTCTTTCACTGAAGGGTACCCTACCTCCAATACCTTCTATTTATCACAGAATAAGGAACACACAGAAGCACCCCGATGAGCACTTCACGTTATCCTGCTCCCTTGGTAAAGCTTTGGTGATTTGCCATTCAGAGAAAATCAAATTGCAGGTAACAAGTGCAGGAAGATAGCAATCATCTAAAACACATTTGCAGTTAAAAACAAGAAGCCCAGCTGTAAAACACACTTTGAGCTTCTGGAATGAGTGCCACAAGCTCTTGAAACTTCAAATTTTGCATTCAAGTATCAGAAGACACCAATAAAAGTTAGCAGAAACAGCACAGTCACATTCCTGCATCAACAAAGGGATAATAAAAATATGAAATGCATCTCTACACAACAAAACTACACGCTTTCAAGGACTACAAAATAAAAATCAATCAGGATGCTGAGTGGCAGTCTAAAAGCCAGTAGACTAGGTTCATTTGGCACATCCCTCAACTATTTGCAAAGATCTAATCTATGCATGCTCTTAAAAATAATCCTCTAGAAATCACATCAAGCACCTTGTCTCCAAAACTGGGTATTAGACCTTGAGGTCAAATCTCACCATTTTTAATAAGAATTCAGGATCAAGATTTAAATGGCATGCATAATGAAAAGCATGGGAATTATATCTGTCCTAGAAAGCAGTAGAGAAAAGCATTGTTGAATATATATTGTAATTCTGAACTCTGCCATGAATGCCTGGGCTTTGCATAAAAAAAAAAATTAATTACTAGATTGCAACATGGTCCTGAGGAGATGAAGAGGCTGGGGTTCAGGGTGTCTCTCTGCCTTAATTCCCTTGATGATGCCAAGAGCTGGAAACACAGACTTCCCTTGCAGATCCAAGGCACATAAATCCCGAAACTAAAGAGGAAGAAATATTACTTTAGGTTAAAAATATGTATGTATTTCTTTTAAAAAAGATTGGTATTTTGTATTATCGTATTGCAATAATCAAATCAAATTATCAAATGTGGAGGAACCACATCTGCAGGTATGTCTTACTGCAGTCCCTCACCATCCACAGGGATGGCTGCTCCCTGATGGGGATGACCTCAAGGCCAAAGCTGCCAACCTTGTGTCCCTTGCTTAGGTTCATTTGCTGATTCAATCAAATACCAGTTACCATTAGCAGACAGGGACACCGTTTTCTCTGAAAAATGGATGTCAGTCTATAACTATGGGGTGTTTTGTGAACTGAAGCTGTTTATTAGTGAGTTTTGAGGTGCTAGATGGCAGACAATCTAAAGCAAAGACAAAACCAAATTAATAGTATTAAGCTAAAGGACTATTTAAAAGTGTCAGTAAGAAATGATCAATGCGATTTAATTTTAAGGGAAAACTTGCTCTTTGAAGAAAGCTCTCAGATATAAAAGAATTAATGAAAACCTTCACTCTCTTGGCACTTGGATCCATTACATCTGTTTGCAGATATCAAAAAAATATAAAAGAGAAGTTGTGCAATGTGTTTCTCTGCAGCTTTATTTTAGTACAGCCAGATGTCCTACTCCTGTCAAGATATTTACTAGTAAATATTTAGTAGAGTCAGAATCAAACCTAAAAGTCTGCTATGGATCCAAACGTTGTCACTGCTTGAAGGATTCCAACTTGGGAGCTAATTTTTACAAGTTTTTTTCCTGGTATTTTGAAGGAAAATCCATCCTGTTCTCATCTGTTCCTGAGGACTGATCATTTCCCATCGCATATCTGGAAAGAGGTAAAGCAGTCAATTTCCACTCCCTGGATGCTAGAGGCAGCTTCTGCAGCACTCCCAAATTCCGGAGCCTGGAACAGGCAACAGAGTTGTCCTAAGGCCTCTGTTCCAGTAATCCCTTAATGAGGGTTCTCGTTGCATATTCTGGGGATATTACCATTTTTCTGAGTAATCTTTAAGTGCAGGGGAGGATTTAGAGCAAGGAGAAAAAAAACAGAGATGATGACAACATGTTAATCCATAAACCAGTTAATTTAAATAGGAAATGTGGTAAGGATGACAATTAAGTTGATGGTATTAAAGTCATCAGCTGTAATTGTTTCTTAATTAATGACACGAAGTTATAAACTATGCTACATGGAATCTTCTCTTAAGGCTAGGGAAGCTGGAAAAATAGAAGGTAGAATTAAGAGTTAGACCCATTTTTAGTTACCATAAACATTGGCTTAAAAGCAAGGAGAACACAGGAAAGTATTTTTTCCTAATTCTGTGCATAGAGCACTAAAGTCTCAAGGAAAGGGGAATCCTCCTTCTTGCAGTAGCTTGGGCCACATATCTATTACAAAAAAAGTACATTCCAAATTAATGAAATTGTTGTCTGTAACCTCATCTAAATGTGTCTTACTTTTTACTGGATGCCTGTGGGGTTTTGTCAGGCTGGCTTCACATCTGGCTCAAGTCCTAGATCTTGTCATGCATATCCCCCTGTGGCACGTCACAGGAGATAGGCTGCACATGAGTCAAGTGATAGAAAAAAATCTCCATAGAACTGGAAGACTACTTGAGCAGCCTATGCCTCCATGCTGTAAGGACAACAGCATATCTGTGGGTGCAAGCTACAGAGCAGCTTCATCACAAAGCAGTTACAAAGAGTCCTTGATTCAGTACAGCAAAAGGGTTGAAAGTCATGG
The DNA here is from genome assembly GCA_033558185.1 of Dromococcyx pavoninus. NCBI lineage: Eukaryota > Metazoa > Chordata > Aves > Cuculiformes > Neomorphidae > Dromococcyx > Dromococcyx pavoninus. The sequence goes on from JAUMJL010001049.1 coordinate 104,336, forward strand.
AATAAGGCCAATAAGTTTGAATAATGTCTGTGAAACCACTAAGGGTGCTTGAACTTTCTTCATCCATAGGATTTTGTCCAATTTTCAGAAAATCTTAAAATTTTAACCAAACCTACTAATGGCAAGTGATCCCCAACCTGCCATGCCTCTATCAGTGAATGGATAATTAAGAGCACTGCTGGATGGCATACTTCTCACTGCCCACTTTGGACAAAGTGTAAGCCAGCTTTAGTGTGAAGTTTTCTGAAACTTCTACAAAGGTCAAAGATGTGCATATGAACTCTCAGAAGAGTAAAACACTAGGACAGATCTTCCATTAGCACAAACCAACCCAGAGTGCAACGGCAGATGATCTGACATGCTAACTCTGCCTTTTCTCTAGGCAAAATGTGGTAAGCAACCCTTCCTTAAAAGCCTGATGGTTTATGTGCTTTGAGGTGGAAACTTTAAAAAAAATACAAAAAGCTTTATTGGGGAGGGGAGAATCCTTTTATGGTGTTCTATATTCAAGGAACAAAGAAACTCATATCCACTAGGGAAAAAAAAGGGCTATATTTATTCTAAATAAGTCACTTTTACTCAGGAAAAGTAGTTTCTTCCACACTTGATATTATCTTTAACTCATTGTTTCTCATCAAATGATGTGGTGATAAGAATTTCCTGAGATAATAGGATTCTATTTCTAAGCAGTAAAAATAAGTATTATCAGATGCTTGGCATTCAAATTTGCAAGAATGGAATTCCTCCACCCAAATATCAAATGTACTCATTTTGGCCACTGCTATATTATACAAAGGAGAAATAGCTGGAGGCAGCTCCTTTCCAGAGTAGTCCAGTCACTCCTGAGACCCTCTGACATGCAATGGTCTGGAATAGAGATGCTGGGCATTAAACAATTCATTTTCTGGCAGTACATGTAGCACAATGTCTTATAACTGTATTTTCTACACAATACCATGTTAACAAAACACTAAGGCTTAGAAAATGAGAGGACAACAGAATTCAGGTTGCTTGTACAACTTTCATTTTGACTGACTTGTAGTTTTTAAGTACATTTTGCAGCCATGGCCGAGATAACTTTGTTGCTGATGAAACCATCCCTTCCCTCCCGAAATTCCCTCCTTGATTTCACAGACCCCTTCCCACCTTTGAAAATAATCAGCCAGCTTCAAGCTCTCACCAGTGCCAACACCTTTCTCTCCCCTTCTCCGCTCCCTGCTCTGCTCATCTCCTGCTCCCTAGCACCTACCCACACCCTGCTGGGCCTTCAGCAAGAGTGTGAGACCACTAAGCCAGCCAAAAAATCTCCAGGTTTTTTGGCTGCTGGGTTGTTTGTGGATGGTTCAGCAACTGCAGCTGGGAGAGGTCCCCAACTCAGTAATTTCAAGCGATGACCAGACACATGCATGGGTGTGCAGTACTAGGGCCACGTTGTCTCCCAACTGCTGTAGAACATGTAGATTTCGGCCCGAGCAGCAGCTACTGATGTCAGCTCCTTTTCAGATCATAAGACATTTTGTTTAAACCATCAGGTGCCCTACGAATGGCCACAACATGAATGAGGAAACATATGAGAATGGAGAAGAAACCACCATCCCAATTGGCCAGTGTATCATTGGAAGGTACTTACTCGAGCTTTTCAAGATTAACTGTGTCAAAGGACTCAGATCTATCCAAAAGCCATCAGTATCCACAACAGTGCCCCACTCCCACTGATGAAGGAGGGGATGTGGAGGATCAAGGTCACACATAGATACAGTAGTGACTGTAATACTCAAGGAATTCCTATAGGAAATAAGAATTATGGATAGCACCAGAGAAGCCTCATCCAAAGAGAACACTAGGGTGCCACTCTGAATATGTCAATAAGTCAAAAAGCCAAGACACTCATGCATTAAGCACTGGAAAGCGTTACGTGACTGTGCTGGCATTTATTGGCCATCAGACACATCAAAGGACCCGAAAGATAACAAAGAAGATGAATGGCTGGTTTGGTATCGCAAGCAGCTTTGCTATTTTGCAAAGTACAAACAGCTTTGGTGGCAGAAACTGACGTGTAAGGACATGATTTCCCACTGGATAACAACAAATCCTGAAGCAAAAACTATCAGAAAATGTCTAGACTCACTTGGCCTTGCAATTATTTTTTCTCTTCGCTTCTTGTTCATCTCAGGGCTGCTACTTTCAGGGTGTGCGTTGAAAGCTTAACTGACTCATACATGTCAGTGCAAACTTTAACCTATAAAGCCAGGCGTTAAAATTTCATGGCACTGGTGTGGAAGCCAGTAGGGTAGTGCAGTTGCAATGATATGGAGCAGAGGCAGCACTCAGGATCATCTGAGACAAATTCAGTGGAATTTGGAAAACCCTGTTTTACACACAGGCAAGACACTGCCATCCTGTATTCTGGATGTGCCACCACTACTGCCTTGTCCTCATTACGTTTCTAAATTTCATGCGGAAATGACAATGCAGCCTTGCACACTACCCTAGCACCTTCTCCTGTGGCTTACCAGCTAGACTGTTCACAAAGACACTGCCAGCAACTGCAGAGGGCTGCTCCTCACGCCCTGTCTAGCTCCTGCTATTATTTAATGTTTGTTAACCATATTCACAAAAGCACAGGATAAAGAACAGATGAGCAAGCAGCAGGCTGGGCAGCAGAAGCGATGCTTCAAGTTGTTTCCTTCCACAGGAATGCCTTGTGCAAGCACTGGAGCCCCACGGAGTGATGGATGCCGTGCGCCAGGAGTGCTGTGGTCCTCCGAGCCAGGGGTTTCTTGGAGGCACTGCTGCACACCTTGTTCTGCCACAGGTGGCACAGAAAAAATAACACCTGATCTCTCTCCCTTGTTTTTTCCTAAATGAAAGGCAGGTGAGCTTCTGCTCTATGTGTTACTGCTGCTGCTGATTTGAAATCCCTGCTGTGACAGTCCTGAGAGTCACACACTGCAACAAGCCACCTTGACCAGCATGCGCAGCCAGGGGCTCACATGGTCTGCAGCTGAACATTCCTTTCAGCAAAAAAGCAAGGAAAGCAGTGTATTGGTGACACTGCACATCTAGCCTACATTCTGTCATCTTCGCAAGGGCCTGCCACAGTTTCTCCTTAACCCAGAGCTTCATTTACTTTCTGCTGCCCAGAAGGAGGTAGAGGAGGCTGGAAGCACTGAGGAAGAGCAGGAGGAAATTGCCAGGCTTACAAGACGAGGATAAATAACACACATACCTGTAGGATCATCCAACTGAAGACCATCATAACAAATTAAAACCAAGGCAGCTGCAAAGGACAGAAAGGCAACCTTATTTCTTGCAGTGATTATGTTTGAGGGTCAGTTGTTTGAGATGATCTCACCTTTCTTTGCTGGCCCTGTCCTGCCTCCTTGCTCCAATTTAATCTGCACTCATCTTCACCTAAGCCTGCTTCTCCCACTTGCAAACCTGTGCTCACACTCCTGCCTCACACCCACCACGCCTGTGCCCAGGGAGCATTACAGAGCACACATCATGACCGGTGGCTGCACTAGCTGCACTCACTTCATTTCTTTGGAAGGCTGAGAAATTGCCCCAGATTGGGGAACAACAACAGGCGCTCTCTTGGCACCACAGCAACTCTGCTGCAAAATTCAGAGACTTTTTATCTGAAACAGAGCAGGCGGGTACTGCGGCTGCAGGATCGTGGCTCTGCTTTGTTTCAAACACAGCAAAACCAACATCCCTCTCCATCTCCTGCTCAGACACGCCTCCACAATTTTTGCTGGAACTTTTTTTTGTTTTTAATTCACCCCGAGGTAAACATTCAATATGGAATGGAAAATTTCAGCTCAAACAAATTTAAACTGTGGCAAAATTGCACACTAATAGGAACTGGATCTGAACTACAGGGTGCTGGACAAGTCTAACTAAACACAGCACCAGCAGCTCCACCTCTAAAGCATATTTGGACCCACTATGTAATTAGACACAACTCCACAAAGAGGAATTATGTAAACCATTCCACATATATTATTTTCAATAGCCCCAGCCATTCACTGGATACATCTTTCCATCCACATGGATCCAATTACAGAATCAGCACCCAAATGGCACTCTCTGGGACAACCAGAAAATAAAGAAATGGGTAAGCCAAGAGCACTGTAAGCACACCTCAATTTCATTTGGACAGGTATCACAAATGTGTTTAACTCTTAAAAGACCACTCCAAATGTCTTTAATGTAGGTTGTTGCCCTAAAATTCATTTATCCCTTCAATCCTGCACCTTTATCCCACCTGTATTTATTTCTAGAGCAAAATCTGTCACCTGATGCAAAAAGCTCCCCTCTTCTTACCAGCCTGCTTAGAGCAAAAATGAATGCTGTCATACAAAGGTGTCATAACTATATATTATAGAAAAAAAACAAACAGAGGAACTGCTCAAGCTGAGTAATGCAGTGAAGCTGAACTGCTTCTCTGTCTCAGAGACTCATAAACCTGCCTATAAAGGCTATGAACTGCTGTTTTCAAAGTTACCACCCCCTTGTACAGCTTGGATTATTTTTCCATGCCAGATGCACAGTTAACACAGTAATACAAACACTGGAGCTTCTTAATACACTCTTTTAATACCAGAGCAGTTTGTAAGCTATTTCCCTCACCACATGACTAGTTATGTTTTCAGCAAGCCCATATAAAGAAGAACCCTTTGGTGCAGGCCAAACAGTACAATGAAGACCTGAAGTGTACTATCAATTGACAGTATAGATGGTGATTACAACACAGAGCTTGAGGATATTTCACCTCCATACATGCCACCATTCTGCTGCACGGAATAAAGTCCATTCCTAGCAAATTCACCAAGGGTTTGTCTTGTGAACAGTAAAAGGGACAGTACAGTATATGTAACTATGAAAAGCACAGAAATCCACCTGCGTACTACAAAAAATTCAGCTTTTCATCAGGTAACTACAGCTTCGAATCCCATTCACTTTTTAAAGAGAAAAGCTGCACAAGTCCTTTCCACATAACAAGAATTCATTAAAAGCAACTTCTTTGGACCACACTGCACTTGGCTGGATAGAACGGTAGAGGTTCTTCTCACCAAATACCATTCTGTTGGCAAACACTCCTCTCCTCACTCTGCTGAAGTAGTTTCCTAATTTCTCATCATGTTTCACCAATTATTCCATGTACCTTTCAAGACAAAATTCTCTTTTTTCAAAGTATGTTTTCACAGCAGCTGGAATGGCCCCTCTTCAGTGCTTTACTATGCAATAATCCAAGATTAAGAGCCTCTAAAAAAAATAGCCACTAGAGATGCCAGTACAGTATACCAGTCCTACAAACCTACTATTTTGGAAAATCCTACACTTTCTGCATTTTTGTAAAACTTGTAATTTTTTTTTGTAATGTTGCTTACACTCCCTCCTAATCTTTTGCTTATAAATACAACACAACAGTGCCTTACAATGGCAAATTCCATCAGTTCAATCACATCACAAACAAGTGGCAAGCAACAAAGTATACTTTAAAAAGTTATGTCTTCTGCACATTTACAGATGAGGAAAGAATATCTTTTGACCAAGAAAGAAGAAAAAAGCTCATATATCAGAGGAAAATAATCTAAACTTCAATCACATCTAAAGCTCTGTTAGCAGGTTTGTCGTATGATCCTTTTGAATTTCTTGTACACTCAGCAACTCAATCTGATAGTAAACATCAAACTGGGAAGGCAGCTTTTGAAAATCCAGGCTCAGCTGATATAACTCTTTTAAGTTAACTTCAAAGTCAATTTTGAAGATGAGATAGTGTACTACACCTGAGTATTTATGACATTCAGTAGGAGAAATCTGCAGCTTCATGCTGCAGTGTACCCTGGATACTCTTTCCTAACTCGCACCTTCTCTGCTTCGCCTCCCCCCTCCAAAATTAACAAAGCACAATTAATAGAGCTAAGTAACTTAAGACAAGTTTAAATCAATAGGAAAGGAGTTTGACATTGGCATGATACAGTAAGCAATATGCAACCCACAAAAATCAAATCCCATTCTGCTGATCAGGATTTTACACTCACTGGAGACCCCATAAAGCCCCACACGTTCTGCTTGAACAGACACAGTGCAGCTCCCCTGTGAGCTCTGCACTTTCATCCAAGAGCAAAACCTATTTCACCTGTTGGCATTCAAGTAATACCGCAAATTGTTACCCTGCAGGCCACTATCCGTCTCCTAAAGAGCACATAAACACTGGAACTCTTTAAGAGATACGACTTAAGATATTCTTCTTAAAATAACACTCTTCTGCTTTTGCTGCTGGTGGTAAAGCTTTTATGAGTGTCAGTTTGCACGAGAGAATTAGCAGAGTGTACACCAAAACGTCAGAGCTTGTTTGCCATCACTTGATTTCTGTCATAAGTTACATAACTTACACTGTGAGCTGCAATACAAAATAGTACCTACAAAATTCTTCTGCTGGAAAATCGAAATAGAAGGTGAAAGTCACCTGTGCTGTGAGACTATACCATACTATTAATGAGTAACGATTTGCATCAAATCTGCATTTTCCCCACACACCATTCTAACAATTTTCCCCAAACCATAACAATTACCCCAACAATGACGTACATTTTCCATTGGAGGATAGTCAATATTATGGGAGATCATGTACTTTCATACCCATTGAGTGAAGAAGCAACTCTCAAATAGCCAAACCTCTGCTTTTCTTGGAGAAGCAAGTCGAAGCCCAACTAGGGGAAGGACAAGGGCAGCTGCATGGAAGTGGAACATGCTGGGTTTTATCCAAATGACTTGCACAGTGCTCCCCAAGCCCTGCAACCACCCTGAGGACAGCAGTGGTAGGGGCTTGTGCCCAAAGTCTTGGGCACTGGAACTGGCACAGGAGAGGGATGGGAGGAAAGTTATAGAACTGGCCTTTGTGTCCCAGTTCTTTCTCCTCCAGAAAGCGGCAGATTTAACAGAGCACAACCATTTTCTCAAGGCAGTATAAATTCAAGCTATGTTCCATTTCAGTAGAAACAAGACAAAAGGAGAAGACTTGACAATTAAACAAAAATCCTGTTCACAGGATCACAGATGACTTTCAAATGAGTAACTGGTATATCCTTTCTCAATCTTTTGACATCAGTATGACTGCATTTTGAGCCAACACAGAGGACAGGGGATTTAGTCCTGGATCTGGATCTCTTTATGTCTAAGTGCTGTAAAAAAATAAGGAAAAAATAGATGTTCTACCTTAACCATCTGTGAGGTTCCATAGAAAAACTGGAGCATACTCATACCTTCACAAATTCTGTCCAGTCGCTGCCGCTTGACTTTGTGTTTATCCACAAGTGCCATTCTTGATGGTATTTCGCACCTTTCTGGTTTAAAAAGCAAAGCAGTCCGCTAGGAACTTAGGAAAATTCACAGGAATCGGCGTGCATACCGCCACTGTCGATCCTGCAGAGAAACAAAGGACTCATTAGGATTTTCAGCACACCAGGTGAGACCTATCTGTCCCCAGCAGCACAGCAAGTTTCTGGAAGGACAGCTGTGACTTTAGTGCTTCCAACCCCAGCATCACATCAGTCACACATCTTATACTGCAAGTCAAGATTACAGAACCTTATCTTCCCTGCAATCAGAAAAACCAGCATTGTACACAAGAACTGCCGAAGCGCTGTATGGCCTTCCCAGTTTTATTTCTGTCTTAAAAATCTATTCCTAGCAGATAAAACCTGTTAAACTATTTTGTAGGGTCACAGACACTGAAAGATTATTAGAGAGTCTATAAGCAAGGAAAAATAGCTTTTGCTTTTCCAGTACTTTCACACACATACACACAGACAAGCCACTTGCATGTCTTATTTAAGCCTTGCCCTGTAAAAGTCATCAATGGACCTTGAATTTGCAACTAGACCTTGATACATATTCCAGTTGTTACCATAGCCTGTCCTTACCTTCATACTTGAAGGCTAACATTAAACTTTGGGGGCCAGAGCTGTCATTTCTAGCATGCACACTTTCAAACGCCGATGAAATAAAGCAATCCATAAAGCAGTGTGTGTGACTGATTTACAAGAACTACTCTACAAAGGGAAAACAGCTTCAGGCTGTTTTGCATTTTGGTGACACAGAGGAAGACCTTAAATGGATCCTCTCAGGTCTGATGCTTTTGTTCCTACAGAGAGCCAAGAGTTCATTTAATCCCTGAAAGCTCCAACCTGCGCTCGGGCTACAGACCCTAAACGTGTCATTGTGGCATTTCCACCCAACGGCTTTGTTGTAAAATCCAGGCAGGAATTTTTCAAAGCAAGTTCCATAGCAGTATTCATGAATTGAGACAGATAAGAAAAGATCACATGCTGGCAACCTAATTAAAACAATTCAACACTACCTGCACTCATTTTTTACCAAGTTATGCTATGCTACCAGTGATTCAGTATTTTCTTCTACATTTTAACATGAAGGCAGATGACTCTGATAAGACTTACAAAACTTCCAGGTATGGATCTTGTTCAAGGGGCTCATGTCCCCTACCAGCCATTCGCCACCCTTTTAATCCCACTTAAACGCATCAAAAGAGCAGAATTAGTGGAACGCTGTGATTTCTAGAAACAAAGCAAAATGACACCACCACATTTCTGGAGGCCTTGCAAGGACAGAAGGGGAAGAGGGAGAAAGCTATGAACACAAGAACAGCCAGAAATACTTTCCTCAGTGCCCATCTGTATCACACTGCAAAATCTCAACTACTCTGCCTATAAAGTACCAGAAAGTGTTAAAAAATGAAAAAAAAAAAACAAACCCTGAAAAGTCAGCAATAACCACAAACTTGGTACCTCTTATTCAAAATGCCCCCAGAACAGCTCCTCTGTGGCATGTGAAATTTCACACTGCATTATTTGCAAACCAAATTTTCATGACAAACTAAAAACCTGCCAGGTTCACATAATATAGGACACACGAGAACAAGACACTGAGAACCAGGAAAATCCGGGATGATGTCCAAAAGTTGACCTTGGGAAACGTCTTTACCCTTGATTTCTGCTTCCTCTTCTGCAGAACAGCAATAGCAACATTTAACCCATCCTCTCAAAACACTTCAAGTTCTTCATATTCACATAATCCAGCCAGGCGTTTCTACCTTGCATTTTATTCCTCTGCAATCCTGTACAGCTCTCCTAAAACCACACCAGTGAAGCAATAAATTCCCAGAAAACACAGTTAACAAACGCAATAGAGTAGGTTGAGCATGCAAGGGGTAAAGACTCTAACAAAGCTGCTGTATACCGAGATGACAATTTCATGGAGATTATTGTTATTATTATAAATGGTTATCAATTATGCATCACATTGATAGTTAATTTATAAAAGGAAAAGGGTTGTGTTGGTACAACTGAATTCTGACTAAGGGAAGACAGGCGATTTCCTGGTAGTTAATGGCCAATTTCCCAGCAGAACAACTGCAGCATAATCTCAGAGATTTATAGCAATAATTAATTGATTTTTTTTAAACATAGAGATGCTAAAGAGCACGATTCCCACTCACATTAATAATTAATGCAACATTTTGAAAGAAGCAGAAAACTTCCATTCCAGAGGCAGAAGCTTACTACAGTCAGAATATTTCTTACAACAAAAATGAAACTGCTAGTGTAGCTAAAGCCAAAGTAGCTAACAGCATTTCCATGATCAACATTTACAAGCGAAAACGTGAATTTTTAGATCCCACCCCACTTTCAGTAAGAAATACCAGGTTATTAAAAAGTCATATCAGGAGAGAAAAAGTTAGTATTTTGCTTTGAAAATGCTCAACTGGTTCATGATGTTGGGGCTGCAACTCTTTTCCCCGTCTATCCCCAAACAAAATCAATATGCAAAATTTTGGGAGAGTGCATTTTCTGATGGACGAATGCTTCCACTAAAATTCTTTTCTCCTGCCATCTCAATTCCCTGCATTACTCCCTCGAGGAAAACTTTCCACAAAAGAAACTAATAACAATCAGAGAAATTGCTGTTCATATTATCAGAATCCCACTCTGCTTAATGTAATGCCCATGAGTGAACTCCTTCCTAATGATGTTAACTACTCCGTCTTTGTTTGACAGGTGTCTATGATGATATCAACCAGCAATAAAAGCCCAACTCGGAAGACTTATTAAAAATGTAGCAGGAGATGCTGAGCAGGATTTGGCAGGGATGGATAAAATGCAGAAAAGCAGATGTGCAGGGCACAGAAACAAGCAGATATTCCCCAGCCTTTGTATGAAGCTGTAATTAAGAAAGCAGTTCTTCCATTTGTGGGATGAAGGACACAATTAGTTGCGCACCCAACTTCAATCTATCCTGAATGATTTCTCCATCCAACCCAATCTCAAAACAACTGCAAAGGTAAATGTCCTCCACAATAAAATAAATACAATCAGGCTAGGCAGAACAAAAATCATGGTCAGCAATTAAAATACAAGAAAACCTCATTGTATAAGGAAATTTGAGAGAGGGAGGTGAACACACAAAAATTGCACTTCATCTTCAGCAAGATTAGGAAACAAGTGAAGTGATTTACATACAGTAATTGCATGGCCGTGTTAGCCTCCAACAGTGTCTTTCAAAATGTAAATTTTCTCAAAAACCCTTGGACATGACGACAGCCCAGCAGTTATTTATTTATTAAAGAAGGATTGTACTTAAATACAATGTTTTAGGAAAAAACCACTACTGATGTAACAAATTTAAATAGCTTCTTAATACTGCCCATTAAATACCACAATCCATGAGGCAGAAAATGAGAGCAGAGAAAGCTGTATTATTTTTCCTGCTTTTGATGGAAGATGAAAAGAAAGAAAAACTAATTTTACAAAATAAAATGCACTGTTAGACAAAACTAAGAGAAAGGTGACCTCAGGAAGAATGTGTTGTCTTCTAAGCTCTCTCTCAGCTTGCATTGGTTTCTTCATGACACACATAGGTAGCACAGGAGCACCAATACAAGCAACGCCTGTTTTAGAGTATCCATGGCAGGCACCACCATTAAACCACAGTGGCACTCAGCAGGTGACTGAGAGACGCCCTTCCCAGCATTCTGTACATAACTGTTTCACATGTTCCCTCTCTGTCCACAGCCCCGGGGGGGCAGAATGGTGTTCTCAACATCCCATTTTGTGATGCACCAGAGCCAATGCAAGCATGCAGCCCCACTGCAGTACCACAAGTCTTGGTTAAGCATTATGAAACACCACCCGTGAGTCCTGCTCAAAATGCAGCTCATTGGCTAGGATCCAATGAAACCATGACTGCCACCTTTCAAGGTGTGAATGAACAAGTGGTTTCATCACACCACTTCTGCCAATGAATCCATGGTTGCAGATTAAGTGGAACTCCTCCCTAACTTTAAATACAAGCATCTTTCTAAACAATAAAAAAAAGCATGTACACGTTGCCAGACCTTTAGTGGAGTCAGCAACTGTTGCTCATAATTTCTGACCACATTTTCTATCCCCTGCAAAATACCGCATCAAAAAAATGGAGACTCCCTACTCCAGAAAAAACCTAGCTCCATGAACTATTTCCTATTTCCAAACAACAATGGAAAATGTCCATCCTTCCTCACATCTAAACTGGATTTCCACATGTACAATTCCTTACTTAAACAAGGGAAAATCCAGTCTGAATGGTTTGATGATGCCATCGGACATTTCCTAGGCTCTCGGAAATGAAGAGGTTCCCAAAGAAGGTTCTGTACTTGTGATTATTTGCAGGACATCAGTCCTCTCAGCGGGAAACAGACCAGGATGCCCAATCAGTCCGTAATTATGAAGTTAGTATCTGCTGATGCCAAGGACAGCTCTCCCTATAGCCTCCATTGCGTTAAGTTCCAGTTTTCCAAAGCTTGATCACTCTTGAATTGGTATTTCAACACAAGAACAGCCCTCAGAACTGTGAACTGTTCAAGCCCTGTATTAGCGTCACCAGGTGTTATCTCATCTGAACTAGCCAGCCATTTCCACGCCTGATCATTTCAGACATTGGCAGCTGCCGTGGAGAGGGCAGGAAGGGCTGAGAAGCAGAGTTCAGAGCAAGAAAGGGAATGTGGAGAAAAGAAAGAAGGAGACACACAGAGATAATGACAGGGGAGGGAAACGGACAAAGGAGACAGTACAATGCAGGAGGAACACTTCACAAACACTGTGTCATCCTTCCTCCCTATGCCAGCAGCACATCCTTAAGTGGGACGCCCTGCTCAGCCCCCATCACCTTCTCCTCCCTCTAAAGCCCTGGCACGACCACAGGGGAGGAGGGAAGCACATAGAAGGGAAGGGACAGACAACATGGTCCTTCTTGAGATCCGTTTTTGGGGGGTTTTGGGGGTTTTTTTTGTTGTTGTTGGTTTTGTGGTTTGTTTTTTTTTCTTTTAAACAACAACGAAATGACATGGGGAACTCACAGTGCCAAGACATCATTAAGCTCAATAGCCCAGCAGGAACCTAAAATGGATTAAACATTCATACAGGTAGCAAGAGCAAACATAGACTTTTCATTAGCCAAAAAAAAAAAATCCAGGGTAATTTTTTTTTTTTTTTAATACTCTCATACCTGGGAACAGGAATCACACAGTTCCTGTGTCGCCAGGGTTTGGACTGCTCTGGCTCCACTGAACAATCTCAGCCATTGCGTGGCAAATAGGATGCTGGGGGGGAAAGAAAAAAAAAAGCATTTTTCCCAGTTTCTGGGAAAACTACCTTGACTGTAAATCAAATCTCAATGCCAGGCTCCCAGCAGCCAGCAACCCCCATGGACCTTCAGCACCTTTAAAACAGTGAGGGCAGAGCTCTTGCTACAAAACTATTGTTAATTAAGTTTAATGCTTTTAGTAGTTATTAGTGTGATTTTGCTGCTGCAGAACGTTGAGCGATGTTTTGCATTAAGGCCTCTCCATGGGAATGACTGGATGACACCATAGCTGGCAACAAGCATTATTCTTCTAGCTGACTCATTTGTTTTCTGCCCAGAAACCCAAGAACCAAAGTCTTGCCCCTCCACTGCCTACCTGGTGCCTTCCCCTGACAACTGCTGGGGCAAGTGCCACTGCGTGCCACAGCGCAGCAGGTTAGATGTGCTTCACAGAGAGCTGGAACTCCCACACTAGCACCTGCTGATGGCAAATAAAGAGTTCTTCTGCTCTTCACTGTACAGAAAAGGAGAATAACATACTGTAGGAGTCTTGTGCTGAGGAACTGGTAGCAGTTTTGAGGAACTTGCTATTATATGAGTGAACAAAATGTACCATAACAGCATATGAGCCTGCACATCTGCTGCTAAATTAAACACGCTACATAATGATGCAGACCACATCTTAAAACATTATGCAACTAGATACAGACTGTGCTGAAATAATAAGGCTTCAAAGATGACACAGTGGGCCTGATCCAGCATTCCTTTCACCCGTTGAAAGTCACGGTGAGAACCCCAGATCAATTCTACTCTATGAAAGATACTTGTTGACTCAGTAAACGAAGAATCACAATTATATACATATACATGCCCTTCAAAGGAAAAAAGACATATGGTTTTGTAGCATTTTCCTTCCTCTCCATCTTAATCACGCAAAAAGCATGTGAGAGGTTTTTGTTTGGATCTGGATTTTTTTTTTTAAGTTTCTTTAAGAATTGTATTTCAGGTTCCAAATTGTGCTTCAGATGGGGTTCTCGGTAGCCAGAAAGATGTTACGAAGACCTAAGGAAATGACAATATTCAAGTTGCCACAACGGCCATGGTACAAAAGAGAATACCTATTTTATTTTTCAACTCTTTTATCCCAATTTTGTTTTCCAACATTACTGACTAGTTCTTGGCTTTGAGAAAAGAAGACCCAGGCATGCTCCCTTGCTAGGCAATAACAGCCCTTCGCAGATCCTCTGTGAGCTCTCAAATAAAACTAGATAACAGCAGAACTGGCACTCCTTTCATTCCTAAAGCTAAAATACAAACAAGCAATCCAAACAGACAGCAAGGAAATCACTTTAAAGAAAATAACTGTCATCTCTCTTTCTGGCATCAGAAGTGAAGCTGGTTGATGCTCTGCTTACCTTGCACTAACAGCCTTTAGGGGTCTGGTGGTGGGCAAAACAATAACCAGGAGCTGAACCTAAATTATCCACTTGGCTTCAAGAGTGCCTAATCCATCTACTAATTAATCACAGGCCTCCTTCAGCCTCTCTTATCTTTTTTTTCTAAATATCTGATGCTGATAAAGCACATACTGATACTGCCAGAGCACATAACTGGCAGGGAAACTACCCTTAACGTTTCAAATAAAATAAGAGGAAACGATACATAAGTAATCTTACAGTCTTCAAAAGTCCCTGTCACAGGGAAAAATAAAATCTCATTCCACATTTTAGCAGAGTACTTTAAATTACTTGTTATTTATTTTCACTACTCGCAAAGATGAATGCAAGAGCGAGGTGAACCTTCGCTGTTGCCCATCTGGATTAGCAGAAGCTCTCCTTTACTTAAACTTTTTTTTGCTCCTGCACCAGCCAAATTAGAAACACCGAGAAAAAACACTATTTGCTGGTTTGCTATGCAGTTACTTGGCCATTAGAGGGCATTTCATACTGCAGAGTGAAGCGCCGGCACACAGCTTGTGAACAGCATCACTAACCCCCATCTGGACCTGCTGGATAACAGTTTCTCTCTATTCTCATTTAGCAGTTGCCGCTTTTCAACCTTTCCATATGCTGTATATAGATGAGCAAGCAAGAGCAAGGACAAGAGGAAAAGAAGATTAAGTAGATATGAAAAAAAATCCTAGTTAAATAAACACTTTGGTGCACAGCTATTGTTGCTTCCAAGGTTTAGTTTTGTTCAGTTTACTCCTTCACCTCCGCTAACTCCAACACAGCAAACTTCATCTTTTTCACTCTCACAAACAGCAGTTTGTGTTTTAAGTTTTGAAAATGATTAACCAAGAAAAACTGTAAATTGTGCCATTGCAGCACTACCTGTCTCCAGAGCTAGAGGGTAGAGCTGAACAAAGGCAAATCCAGTTTCCTTACTGTCAGGAGTTTGGACGCGGCCACTTACCTTCAGACCTCTCCTTCTACTATAGTGCTAAATGTGAACTTTAAACTGTTTTCAGTTTCTGCTGGCTAGGAAACCTCACAAAGCCACCCACTTCCCTGTGTCGGTGGTTTTCCTCTCTCCATCTAAATACAAATCAAATTAGAAAAGAGACAGATATCTCTCTATACATCTCCAAATATACATATGTTTGTAATCAGGGTGGCCAAACTTCCTGAGTATGAGCTGCATACCAAAATCTTCATGTGGCTGAGAGCCACATCCTCCCAAACCTCCATACACTCTTCCACGAGACACGTACCCCATATCCCCCGTAAAGCCTTGCATTTCTCCCATCCCCATAACTCTGTGCGGCCAGTTCACCAAGCCTATTTCCCTCGTGAGTCTCTAGCTGAGTGCAGAGATGGTGACTGCGCATTTCACATCTCACTGCAGCAGCACCCAAGTGTTCCTGCCTTGCAGGATATGGTTAAACATCTGTAACATAGCATATACTTCCACAACACTCACAGCTTACTCCTGAATTCCTCCTTAACAGTAAGTTCAAAACAGCAAGTACGGCAATAGTGAGACTACCAAAAGGACCCTGGATATCAACGCCTTCCTTTGGGTGCCCAAGCTAAACAACCAACACTAAAACCAGGACTACCTGTGTCTGCAATTCTTGAAAGTCCTTGGCTGTGTATTGCTGTAAATAAAAGAAATAATAAAAGAAACAACTAGATGAGTGTATTCTTGCAAGTAAATAGATGCAGGGAGTACAGTGCTTCCTTCCTCTGTGCCATTTCCGCCTAGCAGTCTGTCCATGAAGGTATTGCACTACCACAGTGGCACCTTGTGTCCTAAGCTGTAACCAGGTGCTGCTGTATCAGTGGGCTGACGTAAGACCAGAACGTGACAGCACCCTCATCCCAGCCACCACAGTCCACCTACAAACTTGCAAGACATACAACTGAAGTACCTCCAAATCTGGACTACTACCTTTCACTCCTAATTTCTTAACTTAATCAGGATCAGACACTTAAATCTTAAATGAAGACCCAAGTGGCTACAGTGATGAGCAGCAACACAGGATGCTCTCCTTTGACCCACAGCAACCAAGCACTACTGCAGGGCAATGGCTACGTACTGTGGAAGGTACCTTGGTGGCCTCAGCCCAGTTCCTTAGAGGACTGTCACAGTTTAGCCTTGACCCAATCAAATTTTTGGCTAAACTTATGCAGTTCGACTCTCAAATTCCATCTCCCATCCCCAGGGGAAGAGAGAGGAAAGAGGCTTGGGGATTGGAAACTAAAGCTACAGCTTTAATGAAATCATGATAATAATAGTAATAATGATTAATCAGAAAGTAATGAAAATATGTACAAATATCCAAGGTTGCACCCCCACCCCTCAATGACTCTACATCACCACAAAAGTTGTAGAGCAGACATGGGGGAATGGTCCACAAGTAGGAGGGTGTTGAACTCAGGAACTGGATTTAGGGATGCGTGGATCCAGGGTCAGGAGCAATCAGACAAAAGAGGTTCTCATTGGATGTCGGTCATCACAGAAAAGAGCAAGACCCTCGTCATCTCTCAGTTTTATACCTAGTGTGATGTATATGGGATGGAATACTCTTGTTGGTCAGTTTGGGGTCACCTGCCCTGTCCACCTCTCCCTGCTGGTGTGGCCACTTTTTACTAACTCAAGGATGGCCTTGGTTACTAGGGAATTAAGTATAAATATTGGCCTCTCTGCATACCAGTGTTCCATGTTATCACTGCTAGAGAGAACCTGTCTGAAAAACAGACAGTTAGTTTTTCAGAAAACGCAGTTACTTTAGACTAAGGCCGAGCCAGAGCCAGAAGCATCCCAATTAACTCAAACCATAACAGCATGCCCATATCCCAGGAAAGATCACAATGGTGGACACCAGCCCACACTTTTATGTCCCAGGAAAGGGCCAGAGGAGTAACTGTAAACATTGTCTTGCCCGAGACTCCACTCCACTCAGGATGGACCTAGCTCACCTGAAGAGTAGAGTTGAAGCCCCTCATGCCCAGGTGTATCATGGTCCAGCAGACCAGGAGGCTCAGTTCCCCACTACCACACCAAACTCCCCCATGTGGAACAAACTCTCTGTGTTTCTCCGTATATCACAGATATCTCAGGCTTTTTTTCTGTCAAATCTCCCAGTGCTTGCCCTTGGAGCTCTGCCTGGACTGGGAACAGTGAAAGTGACACTCTTCTATCTCCAGGAAATCTTCGTGGAGTTCTAATTCGCCCTTATCTTACTGCTTATATTTACAAGTCACTCTTACATAAAAAGTCCTCATCTGCACAGACTTATTTAGCAACATGAAATAAAATAGCCTGAAGCTATTCATGTTCACGTACTTTTTTTTTATATAGATGATGCTCCGTGTAAAAGCATATTCAAAGGGGAAAACTGTCTTTTGTTTGTAACACTTATTACTATCACCAAAGAAAATACGTTCTAACAAGTCTCTGAAGGGGGAAACACATGTAATACCTTTAACAGCTCAGCTAATTCATCTTTTGCTGCCCAACTCCTGGCGAAGTCTCAAATGGAAAGTCTGAGAGTGGAAACGTGGAAAATCCTGTTTCTTGTGGTCTGAGATCTGTTTGCACTATACAATCTCTTTCCATCGGAGTGAGTCCTATTATATGCAACAAAAAGAAAAAATAAAGGGTTCAAGAGTTCAAGGCTACGTCTCCATTCAGTCGTACACTCACAATGCAAACCAGTCTCTCCGTCCTGTGCTTGAAGGCATTCCTCTCCCCACCACCTACCTATAAAAGGCCCTTGTCTGAGGAAAACGAGAGAGGAAGGAAAGAACAGGATGCTAAGAATGGTGGGGCAGAGAAGAGCACAGCCAGGTGTTGTGGCGTCAAGGACTGATGAGGAGGGCTTTGACCAAAAAGGGGTCAGAGATGAGGATGGATGGTGGCTTTTGGACTAAGGAGGCGACTGGGGAGCCCCAGGGGATGCTCCTGCCCTTGGGGTTTCCCTCATGCAGAACCCATGTTCCAGACAATATTGAGCCCCATGTGGTCAAACAAAAGCACACTCAGGATGGCAATGTGTGAGTGTTCCCATGAAGTCCCGCAGGAAAGCACTCATCAGGATGTGGGGAAGGGCAGCTCTGGAACAGCTCATCCATAAAACTCCTCCATCCCCATCCTTCCCTTCACATCTCGCCTTTGCCTCACACAGTCTGATTTCCAGAGGTGTGAAAGGAGAGGGAAGGAGGAAGCCAAGTGAGCAGAGAGAGGTTTAGATAACAGTAATAAATAAGATGAAATAGTTCTCCCACCACTGACCTTTAGCGGTAAGTCAGAGTATCCTCTGCAATGACCACGGGTTTGCATAATCTACACATCTTTCTTATGAGCCTTGCCAGCTCGCTGTGGCAAGGCTATTTTGGGATTTAACAACACTCAGGTTATTGACCTAAATTTATACAGGCTCATCTGGAGCCATAACGGTCCATTGTGTGCTGAGGCCTGCTCCGGATGCCTTAATACACAGATTATTGATGCAATGAACTGTGACGGCTCCTATAGAGCGGTTATGTTTTATTGTAGCAGCACCTGCTTGGGGTCCCTTTAATGCACAGATAAGTGACACAATAGACAGAAATGGCCACTACTTGGGGATGCATTATCCCACGGATCACTGATAGGATAGACCACAATGGCTCCAACCTCCTGTTTAATGCAGTGAGCTAGCAAACATGCCGAACCCCCAGGTTCCCAAATCCAGGGGAGCTGCGGGGGGACGGCTGAGAGGTGTGGGGTTTAGCAGTATGGGGACGTTGACCTTCTACCAATCCAAAGTAGCCGTCTCTAAGAAGTGACATTCGCAGAAAGCAACTTGCTACTGAAAATAAGGATTTATAATGAAAGCCCCGATGGGACTAAACTTTTAGCAAGAACAGCCACAGGCCTGCATTATAGATCAAGGCTAAAATCCTGTATGAGAAATAGATGGAAATTAGCCAGGAAAAAGGATAAAAAAAAAAAGGAAAGGAAAACATTTTATGTTCCAAGAGAACACAAAGAAAGCAAGCACAATAGGAAAGTGCAGAAATATCTACATTTCTCACTTCTTTTCCTCCTGAAGAACAAAAATAATCTTAAGAGGCTGAAAGCTAAGCAGAGTTTAAAGAAAGTCCCTTGTGTAGAGAGACCTTAGGCTGAGGAAAGGAAAATTAAAACATTAACACTAACCAAGTGTTCACAGCTCCTCACAAACACCAGCGAACAGTTCAAAAAGCTGCAGCTGGCTTTCCACTATTGCATGCATCTTCACTATTTACCAGGAGCTTTTTTTAACATCAGTGACACTTCACATTCAAAACTGCAGTTAAAAATAGAGTGTTGGTCCTCCCATTTTAACCCTGCAAATTCCCTCTCCTCTTTCATGCCTCCCTAAAACCTGCTGGTCTCTCTCCTGCTCCTCCTTGCTTCACCATCAGCCGTGGGGTGATGCAGGTTGAGGTGAGGCGACCGCCCAGCTGCAAGCCCAGGATCCTGCTGCCCCAGGATTTCATCCAACACTGGGATCATCCCTCTCTCACTTCTTCACAAAGCTATTAGCAGGCTTTATTTGCAGAAGGCAATGGGTTTATTCCGTATCTCGATTTTCCTTCCCACCTGCTCTTGCAGATGACATAAGTCTAAGGCTTTAAAAAAAGCACCCAACACTAATGTTTTCTCTTTGGCCTTAAACCCTGCAATCAGGAGCTCAACTGGAAGCACAAAGAAAGAAATTCTTTTGTTATCCTGTAGCTACTTAAATACTGAACCTTCAAAGCCTCCTCTGGAAATAGGCCTGGTGAATGGCTGCTGCTACTACAAGGAGCCCTGCACAAGAGAGACTCGAAAATCAATATCCTTCACCCAACTTATCAAATTTACTGAGGACATTTATACAGTATAATTAAATAAAAAAGAGATACAAATACAGAAGAGTATTTGCACAGCACTGCATAGCAATTGCATTATCTCTGGAACAGAGGACACTTTGACAAAAAGGAGGGAAAAAAACATACATCAACCAAAAAAGCCACATGGAGCATGCGGAAGGTCTCTGCTATCACTCACAGGGAATGTTTAACACTTAAGACAGCCACAAAATATACATCAGCATGTATACCTAAGGCATTTCTGCAGGTCCTGTTCAGTAAGCCAAAACGATGCCATCAGAATTACGTCTTTGATTAATATGGTCCAAAACACTCAGCCTCTTCTCAGACTCACGTAGGGTCTCCAGCTCATGTTGGGCCCCTCATTGGTGTGGAAGCAAAACGGATGCTATTATGTTGCTTTTCAGCATATGAACGTACCAAGTAAAATCGATTTTGCCCAGTAATCCACTTGGTAAATCAGTGATGCTTTCCACAATCAGAAGTCATCTCTGTAGGCTCACAAGATAAAATCTTCTATGCAAGGTCAAACCTGGGAAAGGCTGACTGCCAGCGCAGGGCAAACTAAACCACCGCAGAAAAGGCAAACTAGATTATCTGCTATTTGTTAAACAATTCTTCTCACAAGGGTTGTGTTACAAGCGTGCTTTGTGAATGCTCCTTGCTTTCAGGTACAGCCACAGAAGCTGGCTCCTTGCTCAAAGTCACGACAGGTGGCAAACTGCTGTAGATGCAACATGTCTCTTGCCACACTGACCTCCAAATTCAGAATAGCCCAGTGCAGTGCTGGACAGCAAGCAAAGGTCCAAGTGCTGGTGAGTGAAAGCCAGTCGTGTTTGCAGGCTTTCTTCTACTTCAGGCTCAAAGGTTTGATATTCTCAGTTGCCTACTATAATTAGGCACTGCCTAAATACGTTGTCCAATAAAATTCAATAGACAAGACCAGCAGGATTCCTGTCACTCAGGTGGGGCTGTTTGGGATGTAATCATTTCTTCCAACCAGCCTGCCCAGGAAGACGTTAGCAGTAACTTGCAAGATGGAATCAATGGAGGCTGGCAGAGGACGTTCACCACTGGAGCAGGGGCAGATTGCACTGTGCAATGCTCCCACCACGACTCGACCACCCCAAAAGCAGAGATGTAACCATTTAGTAACATCCATCGCTACTCCTTCCCTGCATGCTGCTCCATCTGCTGCCAGACACCATGGGCAGAAGGGAAATCTCAATCATCTACTTTGCAACATACTCATGTGGAAGAGTGAGTATCAGGTTAAAGGCTCCTTTGTTGCCTCTCTTGTGTCTTGATTTGTTAACGTGAATCACACCCCACTCTATTTTGAGCAATCCTTTATTAAAAATGCCTGTGAGTCATTTTCTCTAAACTTGAAACTATAAATATGGTAATGTTTGGGTAATACTTGGGAAATTTAAAGGCTTTGCATACTTCTCTTTTTAACTGAACAGGAAAAGAAAGGTAACCTGACCCACGGAAGAAGCTTTTTTTCCCCCTACTTGTACTGCACAGACTCACTGGTCTGGATAGAAATCACAACTCATAGAGTATAACTTCTGAACATCATCCACTAAATACATCTGGAGAGTAGAAAGAAAGAACAAATACAAATGAAAAGATTTCTTTAGAGAAAGGACAAAAACCCAACAAGTAACAAGCAGGAAGTCTTTATAAACTTATGTTCAGCATGGTATTAAAAAAAGTCTATAAAGTAACTCCATTACCTTTAAATTAACATATATCCCTTTCCAGATGGCATAACTCAATAACTAAAATCATACTGGTATTTAGTTGCACCTATAATGTCCCCCAACTGAAACCAAAAGAAGGGTGAAGGATTTACTCTCCAAACTAAATGACACTAATCCAGGAAATTAAGCCCTTAAGCACCACCACTGCACTTTTTTATCCCAGATATAGAGACAGTTTGCCCTATTGATGCCACCTGAGGAGACACTACTGCAAAGCCAACTTTGGAAAAAGGCTCTTCACTAACATGCTAAGGTCTCAAATGATTTCATGCCATGCACACCAGCCTGCATCCACGTTTTTCTCATCTATTACCTCACTCCACAGCTTGTTCCTGTGGTCTTCAAGTAGGACTGTCAAAAGAAAGCAGGCTCTGCCCAGGAGAGCCAGCAGAGAAACTTCCGTTAGCTGCCTCCTGGATGAACAAGGCATCTCTGATATTCTTAGAATTCTAACTCATGCTCAGACTTACAGGTCCCTTGGCCCAAAGCAAATCAAAAGACGACAGGAATGAGGAAGCTTTACTGCTCGTTGCAACTACATTTGCTTCCCAAACTGCTTTAGTTCCTCCACAGATCCCATCCAGAACCATCTGCAGTAGCAGATCTAGGGATGCAGCAGGGAAGACCATGTGGCAAAAAAAAGGCAACACTCAGGTGATACCCAAGCAGAGAAGCCTGTGACAAAGCTGAGATCACTTTGACTCCCTTGGGCAGAAGGAGGTACCAGCAAACGCTGGGATGGTTCCAGTGATGCAGGGAATGCTGAAGGGAAACCACACTGGTGAAAGACTCAGCTCCAGCAGTGTCAGCTTTTTACTTTTTGAGCCTGGAGGTGACTCCAAGATCCCTTTCACTCTGCTCAACCACTGCAACAGGGATATAGGTGATGGACAAACTGCTCAAGCTGTGGGGTTGCAAGTCAAACCTGTGCAAGGACTGCTAGGAAAATATTATAAAGGGAAACTCATTCCCCTGGGCTGCCTGATAGAGCCCATCAGAGGAAACATCTGCCATCCTCCACAAAGGACAAAAATGAGGAGGAAGTGGTTGGTCCATCCAGAGAAAAGAAATTCAGAAACATTAAAGGTATAAGGTTCCCAACCAAGGCAGGAGACCCACTTCTGCAGGCAACTCTCAACAAAACAAGTTAAAAAAGCAGTTTTATAGACTGCCCAGTATGAAAATGGCAGCAGCCCACTTGATGAGGTCAGGGACTGAAGTGGCCTACGGAACTCGTAAGAGAAAACATCTGTTCATGTTAAAAGGTCAGCAGGAAATGAATACTATTTACTTTGTCCTCATTGGTTAGGCCACCGCTCCTCGAAAGAGAACCACACATGGCTTAACTTAGTAGCATTAACGGAACAACAAAAGCCCTGCAGCAGCCATCCCACCAGCTGCCCACCTTCAAGGAACTCAGGAACCCTGAGGGTGGCCGTCCCCTCACTGGGCTGCTGCCAGCAGCCCCTGGGTAGCCTCCCACCAGCTCCCTGCCTCCTCATGGGCCACCACCCTGCACCCTTTGAGGCTGGGGAATCCTTCACACCACCTCAGGAACCAGCCATTAAAATAAATCCGTCAACATAAAAGCAAAAAAACAAGAAGTCTCTTCTGAAAAACAGGAAGCGTTAGGTACACAGCAGCTTAAAATAGTGCCTGTTTCATTTGTTGACGAAACCTGGGTCCCAAGGGGCTGTGCTTTTCTTGCATTTTTTGTACTTTTTTGTGGACGGCCAGGCTCCCCTCCCCAGCTGCCCAGGGGCTCACCTGCCCTCTGGCAGCATTCTCCATTGCCACTCCGGGCTGCTGGAAGAGGTCAATGGTGGCAGGCCTGGCTGCGCTTCCTGCGAGCAGCACGGGGGCTCCCACAGGAAACCCTGACAGAAAACAACCACCAGCGTGAATCAGGGCTTGCTCGAATAAACAGAGGGAATATTTAAGGCTGGCCTCCCCTCATTAAAAGTCAGGATGAAGTTTTAAGTGCGTAGGAAACCGGTTTCAAACTTTCCCTCGCTGGCTCCCCAGTGGGCTCTTTGTGCATTAGTGGAGTGCAGTGTTGGCCAGGCAGGACAAGCCACCAACGCCTAAGGACAAACTTAAAATTACAAGGTTCTGATCCAACGCGCTATGCTACCAAGAAGTTCACAACCAAGAAATTACAGGATGCCACCTTCTGCAGAACAGTGGAGGGAAGTAATTTTACACTCCAGCTTTCTTGTCGCTCAATATCTGTCCCAGTTTAGGCTCCGCCTCTGCTTCCCACCACACAGCATATTCCGATCCTCCAGATCCCACAACATACCCTGCCTTCCTAATTCAGTCCACAGAGGTGCAAAGGAGCAGGTTTTTTTGCCTTAATTTAAAAATAATAAAAAAAATAAAATAAGAACTACACTCTGATGATCTAATGTACACTAAAATGACCATGCTGAAAAGCAGGACAAGATAGTATTCCTTTCCACAAGCCCTGGTCTATAGACCAAGGTTGCCTCTAGTCCTGCCTGCTTGCCCTCTCCTCACACTAGGTAAAACACCACACCAGGCGTAAAGGGGCCTCTAACATGAACAGCTAATTATTGGACCACATTAAATTATTACTCAAATTAAGATTTGTGGGTTTTCCTCTAGCCTAACAATACGCCTTTGACAGTAGCATTGCTAATACATTAGAGTAGGAGTAGCAGTCTAGCTCCATGTGCAATTAGGCCAGCATGTGGATCTTATTGCTCCTAAGGACTCTTATTTGATTGCCTGTACCACCAACTGGTGAGAAGTTTTCAAGTCTAAATACAGAAGAATTAGATCACTCTTTGGGGTGGTCGCATCTGGGGTTGGAAAACCAGATGGAGAGCATTTTTCCAAGTCCTTTGTAATTGAACCAGCACACAAAGTTGCTAGGAAGCAGGCAAATACAATCACTGCTTTGGGGCAGCTTGCAGCAGAGTCGGTGCCGTGTCTGCCAACACTTGTAGACACCATCTTAAATTCTAGCAGGGAAGAATGGTCTCATGGGCTGCGTTTTATAAAACATCGTTGTGAATGTGAACCTACTGCAAGCGTGCAGGAGCTCTGTGACTTCTGAACATAAACACCTGCACCCATGGTCTTCTCACAGTGCCACCCAAAGAACCTGGGAGATAGACGATTTCTTCAGTTCCCTGAAAATGCAAAGCTTGTAAAAGAGGGCTGTGAAACTAGGGGATGAAGGGGAGTGGGACAGAAAGGAAAAAGGAGTAATAAGGAAGCATCAGCATTTCAAAACACAGAGAACCAACCAAGAACAGAGCTGGTCACCACGGATACCAATACGTCTTGCAGGCTGGACGGAGCTTGTGATGGGATAAGCTGCCTTTGGAGCAGCCAGCTACAGCAACCACTGAAGGAGTTTGCTTCTGGAATGGCCAAATTGCAGGGCTTTGGGAGTGCCTCATAGGTGCAAGTGTCCACCCTGGCTCCGCAAGCAGCATCAGATAAACAGCTCATTCCCTGACTGGGGACTAAGCCATGATTGCTTTCCTACCTGGGGACCAGAGCCCAGGATGGTCATAAGTCTTTCCTAATCAAAACATGCTTTGTAGACCAAAGAGAGTGAGGGATGAAGTGGTTTTCATCAAAGTCTGGCCAGGAGCACTGCATACGGACAGAGAGATATATGGCTTAATAGGACAAGTAAATCCAAATCTCTGCAGCTGCCTGGGACCTGTCTGGGAATCCGCACCTCCACAACATCTAACAGGATAAAGAGCAAGGCAAACTGAGAATAACAGATGAAGGAGCCCATCCAAATTTTCTGATGCAGACTGCATTTCAATCCAGCTACCTAACACACACCAGCACAAGAGTGTCCTGCCCTGCTTGGCTCTCTGGAGTGATTGCTGCAGGAAGGTGGAAAATGACAGCTGTGCTCCAGCATCTGCTGCTTATGAGTCCTCACCACTTCTTTATGCCTCTTCTTTGCATGGAGACAGGAGCCTGGCGATCCAGGAGCTGCTGTGAATACCTGTGTCAGTCCTGAGCTGAGGGTTATTTCTTCCCTAGGGCCAAACAGTATTAGCATGGACTACTCCAAATTGGCACAGACTTGGCCAGGGAATGGCTGTTTTAGAGACAAAAAAGGCATCTGTTTTCCCTCGTGCTTAACCTCTGGCCGGGTTTTAAAACCTGTGGGTTTAAAGACCTCCTTATCAGCAGCTAACACAGAGCACTGCTTCCCAAGATGCAGGAAGTGTACGAAACCCTACTTTCCTTTCCTTTCCTGCTATTTTTTTTCCTCCTTGGAACGCAGAAGATGCAATAATAAAGTCACAAGTCAAACCATAAAAATGACGCAAAGAGAAATTTCTCCACCAAATACTGAATTTACAACTGGAGGAGCAGAAGCAACTGGCAGATGCCCACATGGCATCCCTTGGGCACAGACAGCAAGGGAGGGTTGCGCCTGCTCCTCTGACTGAACATCCCTGAAGTGCAGCAATTTAAAAATTAATTAGCTATTCAAACCTAAGCAGAACACCTTTAAATATTTGTTCGGGACTTTTTCAGAAGGAAGTAACAAGTAGAAAAACAAATACACGTCCACAGTCAGCACTTCACAACTCAAAAGAATACGTAAGTGACTCATTCTTAGGAACATGGCCTGCACATAAACATTCACCTCAAAAATAATCCTGTGTGCAATACGGAATGAGAAGAGCAAAGAGGATGGTGGGGAAATCAGAGAGCTTACCAGTAGAAAGAGGAGGCAATGGGTGGTGAGGGACCTATCAGGAAATGAGGCTCTATAGAGAAAATCCCCTTGAAAAGCACATGCAAACACCTGGCTCTACTTTTCTATCAGGTTTTTGTTTTCCAGACAGCCCACAGGTTTTGTGCACAAACCCATAGTAATTTTGCTGTAGATTTTTATTTTTGCAAATTGAGAATTATTGGCATTTTGAATTGGTATTTGAGGAGTACTCAGCTTTTTAAAGGGTATTATTTTTATAGGCTTTTTAATCTTTTTTTAAGATTAAAGAATAGTTCCCTTTGAAGTCACAAAGCCGACACTTTGGTACTGCATTTTTCACATCCAATTCTACATTGGCTAGGCTTTTTCTTCTCAAACTGGTTAAGCCGGGCCAGCCTTCCTTTCCGCATCCAGATTTCTGCTGCCTAAATAACTGTGAGTATAATGCAAGCTAAACAGTTACACCAGATCAATTTTTCGAACTGCAGCTACAATGAACTCCTCCATGGCCTAGGAGCATCTGGAGCCACTGGGATTTTTGAAATAACATGATGAAATATCTGGGTGACTACATAGCCAATTTTAAGCAGCCAATTTGAAATTTCTGGTTGGTAGCGCACCAAGGGAGTGCAAGGTTCAAGAGCTGGCCATCACACAACATGTTTCACAATGAATTTGGACCGTTTTTCTAATCCAGTTGTCTTGTTTAAAAACCAATGCAACCCTCCAAGGTATACAAATAATTAATTTCAACCCAAGCTCTAAAGCAGCAGTTCCCAAACTTTCTTTCTTGGCTGTGACCTCATTTTACAGACTGGTAACTCCGTGCAATCCCAAACAGCAGAATAAATATAGGACAAAATGAAATTTCTGTCAGGCTCAGAGCCTTGCTCGTAACTTCCCCAAACCTCATTTCCAGGACATCACCCAACTCTGGGAACTGACACAAGTTGTAAAATGAATGGTTTGAAATGCCTATGCTGGTAGCACTCACAGAGCCACCAATAGCTCCAAGGTCAGAGATGAGAGACCAACACCTGAAATACAAGGCTCAGGAGCTATATGCACCATCCCCACTCATCCTTTGTGGGACTGGGCTTCCCTCACAGACCTCCGTGCTGCTGCAGCAACGGTAAGAAGGATGCCTCAAAACATACCCCTTGTTTACCCCACACGTCCAACAATGTCCGTGAGGGCTTTTCCAGCTATACCCAAACGTACTCTGTAGCCCAGCTCTCTTCAGCTGGTTTCACGAACGACATAAAACAAAATATGGATGTTACTTGATGACATCACAAATAAATCCCCTTCGAATAACGTCCCTTGCTATTTTTTATTGCTACAAGACAAATTTTAGCTTTAGGGGAACTACGCTGCTTTTTGTACACTGCTGAGGATGCAGTCAGTGTTACAGACATAAATTACGAAGTGACCTGCTAACCACTATGTAATTCTGGTAGCAGGAGTTAAGATTAGAATTAAGGCATTTTCAGTTTTCAGATTGGATCCTACACAATTAAAGGCTTGCAGCCAACTGTACAAACGGGGCCTTTTGAGGCTGAGTATCAGAGACCAGAAAGAGGAAACCCAACGACCAGAATGACTTTAGAAAAACTTATCTCCTCGTCTCTAGCTCCAAGTTTAGGATTTTGGCATCATCCCTGATGGTGGTGACTTACACAATAAGGAAGACAACAAGCAAGCTCATGCAGAAGAGAAAAGGCGGATCCTGGGGACAGATGTGTTTGCCATCCGCCCTTATTCTGACATATATTTTGAAAGAACAGAAACCTGCAACTGGCAGGTTGGATTGTGAGCTGGAGCAGCACAGCTGTAACACCTGCAAAGCAACATTTCCCCTGCACACGCTGCTTCCCAGGTCCACAACCTGAATGTTAAACATTAGGATATTCCCAAGCATGTGCAGAAAACCAAGAGTAAAAATTTAGTCCTGTGGCTCCCTATTGCCGTTAAAATTAATTGCCACATAAAATTGCTGATTCCTACCAAATGAAGCTATACAATTTATCAACTCAAGGATAGAGCAAACTCACTAGTGGTTTAAATACGTTACCTGAGTTATTACGAAATTTTGCATCAGTGACAGTTTTATGGATAATGTAGGTTTTATAAATTCATTAGTATGGGACTAACTTTCAAAGTAAACAAAGACATTAAACAAACATTGCAATACTGTGTTTACACGCAAAATAGATTTCCTTTTCTTCTCCAAAGCCACACTGGGATACTTGGAGGAAATATATGAAAGCTGCTCTGCTATAACATTTCGTGAAAGGAAAACGTGGCCATTCATTAGACCCCAAGTCAGCGAGGGCTGAATTCAAACTGGTATTTCTTCCCTGCAGCTGACCTAATACATGAACGGGTCATTCGTCGTGCTTCTGATTTAGCCTCCCCAGGCTCTTAAATCAGTGAAGCACCATTTCTAAACTACAAAATGAGACTGGACCTGCTCCAGAGCATTTTGCAGTCCATGGCATCTTTCTATTATTTCAGTGGGCTTGAAATCAATGGCATTATATTGCTTAATTAAAGGGATGCTGTCATCTGGAATCTCCTCCATTTCAACTCAAGTTAAAACCAGTTTTGAGACCTACACCTGGGTGAATCCCTCTGTCCTTTTCCTGTTGATTGAATGTTTTCCCTCCCAACAGACATAGGGAATACCTGCCAAGCTGACACAGGACCTAAAAATGTGGAAGAAAGAGAAAAACTGTAGCTATGTGACTTGCTGTTAAAATCAAAGGAGAAACTGAAAAAACGAGGAAAAACATTTTTCGGTCTTTCTTACAACTTACAACAAGAAACATGAAAAACAATTTTAGAAGGAAGTACAAATTTTAAGCTGATATTGCTTATTCTGCAAGAATTCTTATGATAGAAGTTGTTTTAACCTATACTTGCTGGAAGAAATGAGTAACATTGCTATAAAAAAAAAGAGATAGTAGGGAAAAAAGTTGTTTTTCTCCACTTTTCCATTCTGTTTACTCTATGCATTTATCACCAGCATATGTAGAAGCAGTCTCACTCTTTCCCCCGTACAGGCAGTGAGTTAGTCACACTTTCCCCTGTTGTGTAGCTCCTTCAGTCAGCAGCAGGGAAGTGATAAAGATGAAAAAAAACTAAAGAAAAATAGGAAAACACAATTGTAAAAAACACAGAAATTAGCAGGAGGTCCTTGTAGGGAAATGTAATATTCAAATAGATTTCGCTTGCTTTAATGTAGGAGATTGCAATCTGGAAAGGAGCTCCATGCCTTTCCATAAGCCTTTCACTCAAAGGAAGTGCACGTAGGGCACAGAAGCGTGAGAGAGGACAAGGATAGAGGAGAGGCAGCATCTGGTAGCTACAGGAGTCCCTGGGGCAGAGGTCCAAGACTTCCACCCTGCAAACACAGCAGGCTGTGAGCAACAGGAGGAAATGTCTCCAAGCCCCAGCATCTCCTTTCTGGCAGGGCGAGTCAGGGAAACCCCTCGGTCTCTTCTCCTCCAGCCTCCCACTCTCCACATTCACACTGGGAGCAGAAGGCAGGACAACAGGAGCCAAACTTCATACAATGCTTAGCGAAACCTCTCCACGCAGCACCTTAACTGGAAGATAACTTTATGATAATCTCCTTCAACAGACATGGCAAAAATATTTGTTAGCTTTCAGAAATTAAGAGAAATTGTTACCAGAGAATAGATTTTGTAAAACCAAGAATAAGTCATAGCTTCCAACCCTAGCAATCCATTCACTTACGCTCACTGGCTGTTAAATGATCAGCCTGCAGAAGGAAGAGCCCAAGTTTTGTGACCAGTGTAATGTAATTATGCACCATTGCTTCATTCTTGGGGGTCTACTTATTTAAAATGCATTAAAGAAATAAATCACTGTTGATTATTCCACTCCTCGTCCCTTTTAGATAGGCTGGGGCAATTAAATCTATGAAAGAGTGACTCCTACTTTAAATAAAGCAAACAAAAGCAATAACAATGGGAGGCTACCAAACTCCATTTTCAAACTCACAGGCTCTCTTATTTTTCCATGAAGTTATTCGCTACAATAGATACAGGAAGTGGCAAGGATACCAACTGACCCTAATATACCTCTACAAAATTATCATCCTAAACCATCTGGAACCATGGTATTCTGGCAGTCGAATGGTTTTTCAGTCTTGGGATTTACACTTGACTCTAAAAAAAATAGACTGATCGCAGGCAGAGTCGAGGGAGGTTGGGACTTCACATTTACTAGTTGCAAATCTGCACTGACATTCTTTCGTGCAACACAGAAACTAAAAGGTAGGATCCTGCCTGGAAGACTTTGAGATCCAAGTCCCACGGACACCTGCTGTGCATGACCATAACTGGTTTCATCACCACAGAGAGGAAGCACGTGGAACTAGAACACCAGCAAGTTTAGCCAAAATCCAGAGAAGAAAGGACTCATTTATAGACACCATGAGACAAACCCACCGGCTTTACCACAGTTTCGCCAACACGTGCACGCGTGTGTGCACATACACCCCTAGACGTGCCTCTAAATGATGGAATTGATGTTTTGATGTGTTCAGGGGGAAAAAAGAGGAGGTGAGGATATTCTGGTTCTGCTTCTGCTGCACTGTGGCTTTGGGGAGCAGCACAGGGTGCAAGTCCCACCACTCTAACCCAGGGCTGCCTGCACCATCCTTTTTTTCCCCCAACACAAAACACATTACTGGAAAGCATCCTCCTGGCTCTGCAAGGGCAAAAATCAGGCTGAAATTACCACCAAATGGACCTACATTTCTACATTAAAACCACTAAAACCAAACCCGAGATACTCCCAGTGCAGACCTCAGACAGTTGGGGTTTGGAAATGATTCAGCCCACGCTCAGATATGCCTTCCCGAAACGCAAACAGCTCTGACCTCCTTCTAGGAAAGCCCTAAGTAACCAGCAATATGATCTGAAATAAAAACACAAAAATCCTTGTACAGAAAATTGCTTCTCAGATACTTTTTTCCTCCTCTGGTGTTGGTCATCAGCCTCCAGATGTATACTACACCGACTGAATTTAGCCTGGCAAGGCATTTCTGTCAAATATTTAAAGAAAAAAATGGCCAACAAGAGGCTGAGCAATCTCATGCGAGCACTTCTGTTGCTGACACAAATCTTAATTCTCTAAGGATCGTCTCATATGCCAATGGGAAGCTCAGTAAGGGATGAGATTTTTAATCTAATATGCTTTCAAAATAATTTTGTTGGCATTGATTGTGCTGAATTTTATCTATGGGAAAGAATTTAAAGTAAGAACAAATATACACATATAGTACTCAGACTTGTAAGTGTCTCTGACCATTACAATTAGCTGATAATAACAAAGAACAACCCCAATATCAGGAGCCAGCACACAGCTGTGTTTTTAAAAATTATTCCAACTTACACATAATTAAGCAAAATTCTCAAAAGTGGGCCTGGATTTAAAATTCTTTTTCTTGACTCTACTCCTAACCCCCCAGAAAACAAACCCCTAAAATCTCAGCTGCCTTTAAGCCCAGCTGTTTCCTGGCTTTTCTATGCAAATTGTTCTCCCTGGATTTTATTGTGTGCATGTATATGTCTTTTCAAATGCACTCAAGTTTGAATTAGGGGCCTTACTTCCATCAGAGGGAATTCTTGTAAAATAAGCTTCACTCTCTCAGTATCTGACACGGAATTATTATCCCATAACTCAGAGGTGTCTTAGGGGTCCTGCATTAAACATGATCCCCAAAAAGTCCCAGAGGGAAAAACAAATGAAGGGACAGAAGAGTCACTCAAATGTAAACCTGCAAAGCAAGGAATTTCACATCTCCTTGCCAACCTGCAAACCACTAAACAGGTATCTGGGTGAGGCCATGCCTCCTGCCTTACTTCTGAGTTTTTACCTGTCAGGATTAACTAAACATCGATTACATTATTGTGTAATTAGGTTGAATTAAAATTTAGCTGAAAGCAGGCAACACTTTGTTTTCAATTACAATCAAAACCATTTACTTAATTCTCAGTTTGATATTGGCATCTCCCTCCAATATGACAAATTTACAACCACTACTCTGTGACAGCAGGGAAACCAGAAAGTAAAAGTTACTGTGGTAGGTGGTCAGAAAGCTCAGGAAAAATGGTCAGAAAATGATGAGATTTCTGCTACTGGTTTTCACTCATGTTCTCTCCCCAGTTCCCCACTGGCTTCCTGCCTTCCTTGCATCACAATGAACACAAAAACGAAACTCAAATGGTAAAAAGTTGCCCAAGTTATTTCCCCCCACCCCCAAACCTGCTATTATACTGCCTCAGTTGAATGCCATGCCAGCTGCACCAGTGTGGTTCCCGACCATCCGTCCTCACTGACCTTTTCTTCAGAATTTGCTTGAGTTTTGTTTCCAACATAAACATATGCAACTTCCACAGCAAACACTCACAGAAACTCCTGAAACCTAGAAATATGTACAATTCTTGATTCTTTCAAAAGACTGAAGATTCTTTAACCAACTGTGCCTATTCAGTTTACCCTACAAAATAGCTTTCACTATTGCCCCTCTCATTTGGATAGCCAAGGATGCACTGTATCTCAAAATACACGCAATCATCAGCAATGAAACAGTTTAATTCATCTTATTTATCAAATTTCAGCTTTAAGACAAAGTATTTTTATGATAAAACCAGAAATACCATTAGATTCATAACAACTGCTGCCCCAACATGCTGCTATGTGCCAATCTAAAGAGTTTTCTTACATAGGCCTTGAATATTTTATGCACAGACTTTGCAGTATCGGACCCAAATACTGTCCTCAATCGCAGAAACAAACTTGTATGATATTTGTGGAGTGCAGATATCATCCGAGAGCAGAGTCTGCCCCATGCTGTTTAGTAACTAACTAACAGTCTGTGGTAATTAAGTATTTATTACACTGTACACAATGCTGCAACTGAATTGATGTCCTTCCTCCCCTATCCATCAGAGTACACTGAAAGCCCTCTTTAACTTCTATGGAAGAAGTCTCAAATTACACATCTTTTTTTTTTCCTTACAGATTTTCCTATAGGATTGCATATCTTCAAGGAAGCATTTGCTAGTTAAGGCAGTTTATCCAGCAAGGCAGAGTGGTGTTTGATTTTTTTCTCCCCATTGTCTTAATTTCTCTGGAATGACTCCCCTGGCAGAGTGTCCAGAATCAATTTCTTAAATACAAATATAAACCTACAAAATACACTGAATGGAGCAAAAGGCCACATTGCACTTAGTTACTCAGTCCTGTACCAGTCTCCAAAAGAACCCATCATGTGGCAGAAGAGGAAAATAATAAAAGCTGTGTTTGTTATGATTTCTTAATCCTGCTGCCCAATACAGATCACTGACACACTCTTCCCCTCTGCTGTGTAGTGGTGACATTCCTGCTTCAGTGCTCTCAGAAACACCTCAATAAACTGGGAACACACTTGAACCAATAATTCCTGCCGTCGCCCATGAGGTAAGGCCAGCTGATAAAGAGGCAGCACCAGTGGGATCCTCAGTTTGGGTCCCTGCGAATAGGCAAGGGCAATGCCAAGAGATGCTCATCAAAGAGCTCAGTGTCCTTTGAGTTGCAGAAAACCCATGTAGCAGCGGGCGGATGGGATTGCTGGGAGGAGAAGGATCACACCCTGCCCTCCCTCAGTGGGTATGTTGCTGTTGGCACCAAAACAGAGAGACCTGCAGGGGATGCAAGGAACTGAAATGGAAAAATCAGGAAATAAAACGTAAAAAGTATATTGTGAGCAAGTGATTGAAGGAAGTACAGAGCCTTTAACAAATTGGTTATTTGTCTGGTTAGCTGATGCAGAAGTGGAACAGGAAATTAATTCAATATGCTGCAGACTTAGAATCCACTATTATTTCTGTTTTCTTTCTTCTCCCCCCCCCTTTTTTTAAATATATATACATATACACATAAGCCAAAAAGCAAACTATTTCTGGGCAAGCAAGTAATTGAAGCTTACGAGACTCTCACAAAAAAGACCTAATCATCACTAGAGCTAGACTACAGACAGGCTTGGAAATGAAAGAATAAAATAAGACCAGTTAAGGAGAAAAGACCCTCTTCAGAAACCATATGGCTGCCAGTGGTTCTTGGTTTGTTGAAAAATAACCCAAACCAATAGGGATTATTACCATTATACTCATATAACCTTTATGAACAAGTTACCACTTTCTGTTGCCTTATGGGATATGGCAGTTTGCCAGTAATTTAGTTTTAAATATGAAAATGGATTTCAAATCCAACTTTCTAGATATAATAATGGCATGGGAGATTGATGGTATCACTATGCTGCACAATGACTACTTAAAACACTTTTGGCTGCACTTACAAAGCTCCAGTGACCTCCAGAACTATAGAAACTGTACATAGTGTTAGGAGGAAATAAAATTAGCGATTCACGGTAAAGAACTACGGCAATTCAGCGTTTTTCAAAGAGGTACTGACTGCAGTTAGCATTTTTGCAATGACACTGGCACACAGCATCGTTTTTAGAGAAGGAAGGAAGGAACACTTTGAATTTCTATAAAAGAAATGTTCGCTGCCGAGATGGCACTAATGATACTGAGGGTGCCAAGGAACTGAAGTGAAATGGAAACAGATTTATAGTTAACAGAAAAGTCAAGTTCTCCTAAGCGTTGTGGGGAATGCCTCTCCTCCACTACATGGTCACATGACACAAGTGGGCAGTATGAAGGTGGCAAAAGGCAGAAAAGAAAGATAAAAGGGAATGGAGTCAAAGGAAGAAAACAGGAGGAGAAATAAGAAGCTGAGACTCAGCTGAAGGCAGAGTGGATGGACTAAGAAAAGCCAGAGAAAGACAGACAAAGCAGAGGAGGTACCCTCATCACACCTACTGCTGACTCACACATTTCGCATTACTTTCATTATTTCTTTGTATTCCAGCAGCATCTGGCATCTGCTGCTGAGATCACAGCCATCTTGCACCAAGCGTGAATCAAGACCTTTCTGCTCATAAGCTGAAAATCCAAACAGACAAATTGGAAAATACAGCGAAGGACCTCACCACTTCTGTCCAGTGTGGCCAAGAGCTGTGGCACCAATAAAACCCATTCGCTTCGCACCCGACTACCAACCCAGTCATGTGAGGAAGACACAGGGTACATCAATTTTTTTCTACAGCAAGAACAGATTCTTTCAATTGCTTTTTTTAAAGCTCTCAGGATACATCGCCCTGTAAGGATGAGTCAGGTGTTTGGGTTCGTCAAGGACCATCACTGCACCTGCTGCTCTAAAAAAAACAGAATGGTTTCCCTGTGGTGCCCGTCGCCATAGTTTGGTTATTACTGCATGGGTCCATGGAAGATGTTTTCTATGAACCTACAGAAAACTGCAAGGAATGTGACCAAAAGGCACAGCCCCAACTTTAACAGGCAGTAGTCACAAATGCACTTAGGCTGCCACCAGGAACCAAGCAGGTTCTTCTTAGCACCCACATGCGTTGCAGTGCAGGTCCATCACTGATGTTTAAGCTCCTTTCATGCCTGTCAGGCTAAAGCTGAGACTCCCGGGCTTGCCCTTGGACTGCCTTGCACCCTCCAGGCTCTGTAGTTTCAATTAACTTGTGGCTATAAAAAGTCAGGAGAGCATTCCTCTTCTATTGTACCATGGAGCTCTGCAAAACTAATTATTTTGCAAATAGAGTTCTAAATCATTAACAAAAAAATGTTGATTATAGCATCTGCAATCATTATTTGGCCATTAATTAAAAAGCTGGATGCAATAAATAGGATGGGGAATAGCTGGAATTGCACTTCCAAAGCTCAAGACTATGGGATGTCAGAGAACAAGCACTGCCTGCAACAGTTACACTTGGGCTTTATGAGTACTTTGTAATCAGACCAATACAATAAATCCTTCATCCCCAAGCACTTAAAAACTAGCCAGATATCATTAAAAGAATCAAAGTACTGTGGTATTTTCTTCCAGGCTTTTTTTTTCTTTTCTTCCTATTCTTTGGAATAGTCATAAACTTACATTTTTACATTTTCCCATTAGATTTCTTAGATAAATATTTTAACTAAGTCAAAAATACCACAACTTGAATCAGGGAAGACTTTTTTTTGTTTACTTTCTTCCTCATCACCTGTCAGCTCTGGGAGTTGTTCTTTCAAACAGCAGCTGCTGCAAAATATGCCCCGCACTTCCCACTGCCTTCCCCTCCCATGGGCAGCTGCAGGCACACCACAACCTCAGTCTGCAGAAGAAGCATTTATATCAGGATACCATTTGCCCATGGCCTCCTCCACGCCATTTCCAGTGGCATCAGAGTGCAAAGTCAGGCCTGCAAGGCACCTTCCAATAAGAACTTCGCTGCATTGCCCTTACAACAGCCAAGGAGAGCACTCTTGCTGCAGTGCTGCTGCTGTCAGAACCAAGTACCCAGATGCTCATCCTCCATCCAGGAAAATCATGTGTGCATCTTGGGCTCTGGCAGTAACTTTGATCTGGAGTGGCCATGTGCTGAAGCAACCGGCCACTGGGAGTCGTGCGAAGCTGCCTCCCTCACTGGCAGTTGATGACACAGACAGTTTACCTCTGGATCCTTGCTGCATGACTACAGGCTACCTGCTGCAGCACACACAGATATGCTCCATCAAGTCCAAAAGGATAACCCAGAGCTCCAGCTGGAAGATACCAAGTCTATGACTGAAATATAACGAAGGTGCCACTCCCCCAAGGCAAATGCCTGTGATCCACAGCTGGAACAGACCTCACTGACTCACTCCTTTGGGCCATGAAGTTCAAGAAACTTCACTCTTCAGTTGAATAAGCTTTTTTTTTAAATTCAGCCTAAATTTACCGACGTGGTGGCTGGCAGCACAAACGGCATCCTGGGCAGAGTGTCCCAGCTCTGCGCAGGCATTTGTAACACCTTTCTCTGTCAATTCCCCACCTCAGACACACATCTTTTCTTCATGACTCACCCTGCACCGGTAGCTAACTTACATCCTTTGATCAAACATCTCTTGTTTGCCTCCAAACCTCCACTATTTCTTCCTCTCAGAGATTTTCTCCAGCCTCACGTTCCTCACTGTGGCCATGTAATCCCTTCCTTTCTTGCTTGATCAGGGGTTCTGTGTTGGCTCCTCTCCAACTCAATTCTTCAATGCCATCAATTCACTCAAGAGCCTGGAAAGCTGGTTTCTTTTCCATCCCACCCCCCCCCATGTCTGTTTTACACAATTTCAAAGCAGTGAGGGTAAAAAAACCCCAACTTTTCTTCCAGTATGAAAAATAAAAATCCTACATTGCAGCAGCTTAGCTTGCCTATAAACGGATATTTTTTTTAAATAATGAATACAGTAGCTGGGATGGTAAAACAGTGCATGACAGAGGCACACAGAAAGTGCAACTTCCTTCCCTAAAGAAAGATGTCAAGTGAGCCAAAATGAAGTAGAAAGAATGAACTTCTCAGTCTTCTCTGAATTTTGATACAGAATTGCTAATGAATTAAATCTCCTACTTCTTTTTTCAAACGTTTATCTCTACTATGAAAAAAAGGGAAGAAATGAAGATAAATGGAGTATGACACACAAATACAAGCAGGCAGTGCTAATTGAAGCCATACACTGGTAGCTTGCAATACTGGGTATACTGGTTATCACCAGGACTGTGCACCCAAACAAAAAAAAAATCCCTCAAAAAAGAGAATGTCCTTTTGCTAATTAGATCATTTCATAGAAAATGATCGCACATCATTGCAATCACCAAGTTTAGAGAGACTCAGCTCTGTTTTACCGCTAGTTGAGATGGGCCATGCCCACATGCCACAAGGTCCCTGCAGCCACACTGACCACCACGACCTCCCTGCCCCGTGCCACCAGACCCGAGCTGTGAGTCAGCTCCCCTCACAGCAGCACTACTTTTCCTACCACTGGCATAGCCATTAAAAGGTTTTTTCCCTGTGGTTAGTTTATATGCTCCAGCTCATTAACATCTCTTAATACCAGAACTTGAGGCTAATTAAGCATGGCAATCCTGAAGAACATATTCTCTGTTCATCTTCCCAAAGCATGATGCTCCTTGGCGGCCCAGCTGTAGCTCCACATGCTACCATGAGGGTATCACCCTGGAAATAAAAATACTACAGGATCCCACACATTACGCAGCAGGGATCCTGTACTTGTTACTTGATGGCACAGTTTACAGGCTGTTTTGCTTAAAAATTGGAAGCTTCTCTGTCATCAAGGCAGATTCCTGCGCAGCAGCCTCATGGAATTTCCCCAATAGTTATCAATACACCAGGAATTTCATAATAAAAGCTACTGACTTGAGAATGAAGGGGCAGAGTGGTTAGAAAACTTAGGAGACTTAAATAAAAAGCATTTGACAGAACAATGCAAGTGTAGATTTTCTCACCATGGCTACAAATGCACAGGAACAAACAAGCTGTGGGGTCTGAGACACACTTCATGCACACAAAGTACTCTTAAGAGCAGGCTGTCCATCTACACATCACCTAAGCGTAACACCCAGTACACCAACAGGTATCCAAGAAACACCAACAGACAAACAATGGGAGCTATGATCAACACCAACCACTTCTTTTGGCATAGGACTTCATGAAACCTTGTTTCCCACGTATCCTCTGGACCACAAGTGCTGACCAAAGCTTGTGATATTTTGAAGTTACTTTTTAAACCTGGGACATTTTAAAGCTGCCTTTGCCTATTGGATGCCTATGTTGCAGGGTTTACTTCAGTGTCAGCACGTCTGTGGTTGTTTTCTTCTGCTTGTTTTCAAAGAACATTACTTGCAAAGCCTTCACTCTGGATCTGCTTAAAATGGCTCCAAGGGTTGACCAGTTGTGAAGGAAGAAGGCACTGGCTAAACTGCTCTGGTCACCATTTCAGCTTCCTGTAGCTTTTATTTCAACACCTGCTTTTTATAACTAAAGGCACCCACACTTAAACCCCATATTTTAAGTAACTACAGCAAAAGGTACATACAGATACCATATTTTCATCCTAAAGCACCCCACACTTCCCTTTGTCAGACACTAGAAAACAGGGATCTCTGACGAATCAAAGTGCAACTACAGACATTACGAAGAATGACTCCATGCCTTCCCACTCTTGAGAAAAATTTGTAGCGTCTTTACTGATGATAAGAATAGCAAATGGAGGAGCTGTGTCCATGGGCAAGGATGCAATTTGCCATTGTGAAAGGAGATAACAGAAGTAGATGCAACAGCAGTATGTCCCTCTGAATCACCTCCAGCAATTTCTCTGTGGTGGTTTTTTTTCCTCCTCCTTTTCAAAATCCTTCATCTGACAATTGAGTGAGTCTCAACGTTAGAAACATGAGCCAAACTCACTGCCCAAGGCAGCAGAGACCTGCCTTCAGCTGCCCTCTGACTTTCATTTTTGGAACGGATTCATTTCTAAAAGCTCCTATAAATCTGTCTGTATTGGTCCACAGATTACGAGATGGAAATGTGAAAAAATCCTGGACAGAGATGACGCATCCACCCAAACCTCTAATTTGGAGGCAGCCTAAATGCAAACTTCCCCTCACTAGACACCCTGACATCAAAGTGTTTATCTGCTCATTCTCTGAAGCTCTTTCACATCACTAACATGCAGCTCCAGCCAACTATAAAACTTCATGTGGGGAAAATGTGCCCAAAACTCCAGGAGGAAAAACAACACAAGGCATTTCATTTTGGGCCAACTCAATCCAAACTGGAATTTTGTTTGTTCTGAACTGACCGAGTCATTGCCATGTTGGAGTCCAGCAAAGCATTAACCCGCTTTACTGAGCAAGCAACGCATCCAGCTCCTGGGCACAACAGCATCGGGCTTGGCACTGAAATTAAAGCTGGGGTTCTGAAGCTTGGCTCTACACACGTACCACGAACCATGGTGTGGGTCCCCAAACCTCCGCAGGCTCGCCAGCCTGCTCCCAAAGAGAACCAGAGCTTTCGAAGGACCAGAAAACAAAGCAGACTGTCATCGGCAGAGGTGCCAGGGTTTTGTTTACCTCCGAGCAAACCTGGCAGCGTGGGCCAAGCGTCATACTTCTGGGCTCTGTGTTTTGGTGTATGATCCTTGGAAAAGCTGTGTGCTTAGTGCATAAGCTATGAAAAATATAGTGTGAATTTTGCAGTGATATGGGGTTAATATTAATTAGATTGTGCTTGAGGAGTAGCTGCGCGAGCAGCACAGTTTTGTTCCCATGCTCTTGCAGGGGATTAGCTTTTGGCAGAGTGGTGATGCCGGCAGGAGACTCCACCATCCGAGCTGTTTCCTGGCACCGGGCTGGTTTGGCTGGAGCTGCTTCTGACTCTTTGGAAAAGAAGGGTTTTTTTAAACATTTCTGAATTCTTGCAATGGCCTTGGAGCTGTTGTTCATCAGATGCTCAGCCAACCCTCCTGGAGACTTGCAGCCCTTGCCCCCTGAGAGCCCTCCATCATCTCACCCGCTACACACAAATTCGAGTCCCACTTCGTGGTGATGGCTCACTAACACACAATCAGCAACCGATGGTTGGGGACCCTTCTTTGTGTCGTCAGGCCAGACATGCACCTACCAGAGCAGACCACAGCAAAGAGGTGACACATGTACCTGGGCCACAAAACATGACCGACCTGGGATAACACTCACCCTTTCTCCATCATCAGTGTCCCAGAAGAAGCCCTCCAGTCCATTGGAGAGCTCTGCTTCTACAGGTTTTATAAGGATTAGATTAATTTAATTAATCTTTTACTGATTAAGGCTCAGATGTAATTATATAGCCAGCATATCAACATCTGCCCTCTCTTTGACAACTCCCAGACCGCATCTCCCACTCACACCACTGATGTACTGGGGTGATGCCAGAAGACATGCCCTAGCTGCCCTGTTCCAGAGTCATGCTGATACACTGCTTCTTAAACCTTTGGAACCATTTAAAAAAAAAAAAAAGAGACAAATTTCTAAAATGCAAAATGCAGCTACTGAAGCTGTCTCTGCAGTGAAAGCCACCTTCGATGGAGCACACTCTGCAGATATGCAGGACTGCTTGCTACCACTGCCACGCTCAGATTTAGGGCAGCATTACCAGGGCTTTAAACTGCGCAGGCACTTCTCTCCATCTTTGCTTTAAACAATATTGTGCTGTTCAAGTACTGTACCAGCGAACTCGCAGTGACCCTGTCAAATAAATATTTTTCCTGAGGTAACACTGTTTTAAATATATCAATTTAGTGTCCTTATTTGAAAACACTGGATGAATTAAATGACTGTAAAATTTGACTTTCCAGTATTTTGTATTCAGATAAACTCCTACAGCACCCACTTCCATGGCAGTCAGCCCATATTTCCAAGTAACTAAAATTTTAGAAAGCTGGCTACACTTTTCAGTATCTGCACATTAATCAACTCTCCCAGTTCAAGAACTCTTTTCAAGCTCAAAGAAAGAAGTGTGAGGAAGAGGGATGTGTGGGCGACACACTCTCTTCCAAAAAAGCTTCAGCCTAACCATCCCATGCAGCCTTACATGCTCTTATCATGTACCCCCTCCCCAACCAGGAATCCCCCACCAGCTACATGAAGCTTCCCTATTGATTACATCAAGAGTGAACTGTAAGAAGCATTTCTGCATGACAAAGGAAAATAGTGAAGCTGGTGAAAACACTGTCGAGTGAAGTCCTGGGCTCCAGAAGAAGTCACATTAATTGAATGTGACTTTAAAATATTTCAGATTCTCAGCAAGGATTTGGTAGCAGAGGAGAACACGCTGTGATAGACCGCATTGCTAACACAGTATGAAAAGCAGTTTCAGTACACACTGCCAAAAAATGTCAAAAGACTAAAATATGCTTGTCAATAGATAAGCAGACGATGCTTCCGACGGCAGGAGCAGGGAGGAGGGAGTGGGGTGGCCACGGCCGCAACCAGGGCAGTGTAGGGGGCTGCCCAATGACCCCAGTATTTCAGTGAGCACTGGGGGAGAAACAGCGCCTTGCAGAGTGCCCAGTGCACGCCTCTATTTTTACTGGATTTTCCTTTGCTCTTGTGTTTTGAGAAAGGTTAAATACGTCAAGCACCAGTTTACAAAACCTCTCCGATGAATCCTCTTACTCACACGATCTTTCTAAATAGTTCCAATCTTTTCAGCTATGCAGCAGTGACACTATTAGCTTTGACCATTTTAGCTGCTGCCTCTCAAAGTCCATGGGTTCTTGTGCCTACGGAGGTGAGGGGCCGACCTCCACACAATACCCAGATCAGGACATTATGGACACCCGCATAAGAGCATTATCATATTTTCTGTATTTTCTCACCCATTCTTGCTATGGCCTAACATCTTGTTTGATCTTCTGTGACTGCGGCTGCACACAGAGCAGATGTCTTCATCAAGCTTGCCCACAGTGACCCTCGGGTCTTTTTCCCCACTGGTTACAGTTCATTTCAAGTGCAGCAATGTGTACAAGGAGTTTGGACTGCTCCTTCCTGAGCACCTAACCTTGTGTTTGGCAGCAGTGACTTTGATTTGTCTCTGTGGTCCTCCTTTGCTGAACTTCATATCTGCCACCTCCTTCAAGGGGCTGCCTCCCATCTGTGATGCTGTGCCATATTCCACTGCCTCCTTGCCACCAACTCACTGTTTACCTCTTCTTTCCAGGTTATTAATGAAAATATTCAGAGATGCAGTCATGACGCTGATACTTAGAGCAGCCCAGCATCAACATTTTCCATGAGAAAAAAGCTGATGCTTGTTTTCTGTTTCTAATCCAATGTAAGCTTTTTTACCCCACAATACTTGCTTAGACAGAGGCTCTTTGGAAGTCACAAGCTGTGTATGCTGGTTCTCTGAGATCCATCACTATCCTAATATATTATTTAAAAAAATTACAGATACCTGATTTTTCTGTTTTTCTCACATCCTTGTCACATAGATATCTCTAAGTGTGTGTTTTTCAGAAGAGCTGGTACTCAGATGAGGCAATTGATTGTCCTCCCCTCTTTTTTTTTCTGTAAATACCCCAAGAAGGTAAGCCACATGGAGCTACACATGTTATTTACACCCAGGCAGTCAAGACCCTGGCTACCTGCATGTACTGGAGGCAAGAAAAAAAAGAGAAAGAGAGAA
This sequence comes from Dromococcyx pavoninus, assembly GCA_033558185.1. Taxonomy (NCBI): domain Eukaryota; kingdom Metazoa; phylum Chordata; class Aves; order Cuculiformes; family Neomorphidae; genus Dromococcyx; species Dromococcyx pavoninus. Next base: position 147,965 of record JAUMJL010001049.1, read on the forward strand.
AGAGAGAAAGAGAGAAAGAGAGAACATGACCCTGCAAGCAGCAGACTAAGGAGGCTCCTCTGATGGTGCTCCTGCACCGGTAACCCAAGGGACACCCAAGCATCCTGTTGTATCCAGAGAAGGAGAGGCCACATGGGTGGAAAAGGACACAGTCACATCAGCAGTACCCTGGCACACCTCCTGCAGCCACAGAATTCTAAAACTAAAGATTTGTTACTCTTTTTAAGTGTAGAACAGTATTTTAATGATAGGGCACATTTTTTGTTTGGTTTCTAGAGAAGGTTTATGAACATGCCATAGCATCCACAAGCTTCTGTCCCCCGGGAGCAGGACACCAGCACCTCACCGCAGTCAGTACATGCTGAGACATGGGAGATGTCATCAAGCCCACAGGCACAGACCTGCAGGGGCACAGGTCATGTTGGCCCAGCGCCTGTGGGATGAGGTTGCCTGCTCGAGCCTTTCCAGTGTCCTGCTCCCCTGTACCTGTCACTCCTCATCAGCATGCGCCCACTGCCCAAGTCCCACGTGTTCATCTCCGACACTGCCACTTGAAAAAAGCTGATCTGGTCTAGACACTAACTAGGTCTAGCCTGTGGAAAATGCTGACACAGAAATTTCACGTCTTCTCTATCTCCAGCCTCATTAACGGTTGCTTTTAACCCCTAGAAGCATATTCGAGCAGACAGCCTCTTCCCTACAGCTTTGCCACTTGTGAGTTTTCTTTTCTTTTCCCACACCTTCCTACAAATATTCTTCCACTCCATCCTCAATCCCCTGATTTTCATAGCAGATTTTACCAGTCCACCTCCTGGCTTTACCTGGGCCACTGTCCATTTTCTGGAGACTAATCCATTTGGTTTCACCAGTTTTCAGCTGCTTTTACTTCCCCCATTAGCAGCACCATCCCACTCTCCCTAGCACCTACCCATCCATCCCGTTTTGGCCAGCAAAATAACAACAAAGTCAAGCAAGAGCTGAAAACACCCTGGCATTAAGATCTACTTAATAAGTTGTCAGCCAGGCCCCACGTATCTATTCTTGTGGGCATAAAGATCTCTGTCAGCAGTCAAAACATGGATTTACACTCCCAGCACAATTCCTAGCAGCATTTAAAGATTTTTAACGACCATCCCTTTGTCCCAGGGAGTTAAGCACTGATCGAATGTCACAACGTGACACATGAATGCACAACACAAGGAAGGTTTGACAGGCAGTAACATTGTAATATGATAATTCCTCTTTGTCCCTTAATCGCCTCTGTTTTTTGCAGACTTGATTCACTTACCAACCTGTGATCAATCACTGCCTTTTTCAGTGAGATAATTTTTTGCCCTCTATCTAAATGGCTCCTGTCAAAGAGAATTCAGTACTAAATTAAAGCTGATATGCTTGTCTCTGCCCTTTTGTTTGTTGACTTCTTCTTGAACACAATTGATTTTAAATAGATTTTCTTTATGGGTTCCATGACCATTTAAGTATATGTATTTTTAAAAATCCAGCTCCTTGAAATTAACATTGGATACATACACATTTAAAAATGGTCCTGAGCATATAATTTAATGGAGAGGAAAAAATAAAAGAGTACATGCTGGCAAGTGTATCGAGTCCCCACGAGACATGGTGTAAGTTGCCTGTTTAGATCTTCCCACGTGCTCTATTTTAAACTGGAAAATGACAGTCGAGTCTCAAGATTTGTGAATATAACAAAAAGAGTACAATGTAATTTAACATGAAAGGAAGCATGGCAAAGAACACTTGTTCTGAGTCTGTAATAAATCAGGATTTAGATGAAGACCAACACAGAACTTCTCAAACCTAGCTCACCAGTATTTGCACATCCTGATGAGCACCTCCTTTACAACAAGTAAGAGGTCTTTAACGGCACAAGCATCAAGGAAATGAGAGTCTACCTTTACAAATAAAGCAGGGATGCTTTTTTTGCTGCTCTTGGCTGATCATCAGACATGCCCTGAACAATTCTGCACAGCCTGAGGCAGAGCATGCATCAGGCCGCGCCCCCTCTAAGTAGAGCCATGCATGTGCAAGCCACCCAAAACCTCTGCTTCATTCTTGCCCTCAATTTTCTCAAGCACATCCACACTGCATTTGTAAACTCAAAATTTGCCCTCTTTCCTGCGTCCACCTCTCCCGACTTGTGTCTTCCACACCTTGCCCTCACACAAAACCTCAGTCCAGTCCTGCCGAAGACAACAGCAGCTCACCAACAGACACAAACAAAAGTGTGAATCTGCTCTCCAGTTATGATAACTCCTCTGCCCATATCTGTTTAGGAATTGCTATCGGGCAAGAGAAACTGCAGAAATTCCCAAGTGCACCTTCATCCCTCCGATCCGAAGCAGATACCTGTGTAGCACCTCACCGCTGTCACTGTTCCTCACCACTGTACATGTAATTTATGGTAATGAAACAGGGTGACTTCAAAACTAGGTAGAATAATGCTTATTTAATTCACTGATTGAACGACAGTAGATTTCTGGCTGTGCCATGCATTACAAATTATTCTACATGGTTTCAGCACTTGTCCCAGTTATGCACATAAGGCACTTAAGACTTTGCCAAGATCATCTCACAGATATATCGTAATCAGCCCTATAATACATATTAAAAAAAAAAATTCTCTTCGTAGATTTTTTTTCTTTTTTTGAGAAAAACACCTCAACAAAATGCTGGACTGCCAGCTCTTTCTAAGGCGGGACAGATTTTCCTAAAAAAAATAAAATAAACTACTGTTTTCATCTTTTGGTTCTAGCAGTTTTCTCCTTCTGTGCAGAGGGAAAAAGGGAAAGCAAACAGCTCTGCAACTGAAGCATCACCCCTGGGTGAGGGTGAACAGTATTCAAGATTGGACTCATCCATCCACAAAGGGTGTTGGAAGCCAAGGCCTTAAAAACATACTGATGAACACAGAAAGGGGAGCACTGGCTCAGGAAAAAAAAAAAAAGCTCATTTTTCAAAACACATTATTAACACACAAAAGATATTTTAATATATTTTCAGCAAGGCATCAAATACCCCCAGTATCTGCTTTGTGTCTCTTGGCAGTTCAAGAATGCCAAGGTGCCCCATCCTCAGGGTGCCAGAACCAATCTGTTGCCAAGAGACACAAAACTGATGTCACGGGTATATAAAGCCATCTTTGGAAATGTAAGAAATAGCAAACAACCTCATGTTTCGGGTTTGACTTAGTCAGCAAGATGTCAAGGAAGAAAAATTAACCTTTTGTTTTATAAGGCTTAAAGCTGACCATTTGTGTCCTTCTCCGAGAGAGAATCATCCTTTCTGAAGCACAAATGCACTCGTGCCTGGTATTGCATTTCAAGCAAACATCCTAGTACTTTTTTTAATGTTTACTTTTATTTTGAGAGGAAAAAAATAAAAATCATGAGAGCAAAGGCACTCAGAAGAGCAGGGATGCTGTGACTTGGTTGGGCCAGGCAGGTAACATTTCTGAAGTGCCCATCTTCAGAGGAAACCCAAATGCTGCAGATGAACCTTCATGTTGGCACTGAGGTGGGCAAATGGTGAGGTTATGAGCTGACAAGGATTTTGAGCTCCAACTGTAAACACCCAAAAGAAGTCTGGTCACCAGCAAGTTCTTCAAATATTACTCTAGCTGATGAGCAGTCTACTAAAGATGATACAGGTTCACCCTCTACAACATTTCCCCTCTGTTTGAGTGCCTCTCTCCCTCCTCTAACCTGCAAATTGGATGCAAATCCTTTCAAAATCAGTATATTTTACCCTAGAATTTTCCTGCTGCAATTATGGAAGAAGTTTGCTGCCCTTTCCAGTTACAGAAATAAAATTCAATGAGTTCAGGATTCCTTCAAAATACAAAAATAGGAAAACAGCATGACCGCTTCTTTTAGGTGGGTTCTCTGCGGACTGCTTCTTTTCAGTTTGCTTCACTAAAGTTAAATAGGCAGAAATTAGGTCTCTAATTAAGAAATACAGTAATCAACTGTAATTAAGAATTACAGTGAGATTTAGGGTTTTTTTCCCCTAATCTGGGGCACAAAAATTTTTACATGATAAATTAAAAACACCATTTAGTAACAGAAATGTTAGCAGGTTCAATACCAGTTCACTATTATCCAGGAAAGGTCAAATTTAAACTATAGGACATGTTTAAAACACTAAGGTGTTGGTATATCATGCAGGTTTTTTGCATTTCCAACGAATATACATAAACAGAGATATAGAGATATCCATATAGAGTACCCATATCACAGGCGCCCATTCAGAAACAGAAAATGCAGTATCTCACATTAAATAATTAGAATTGCTAGGTGTTGTTTGTACCAAGGACACATAAACACAATAAACTTTCACCAGGAGTGAAGAGAAAAGAAATCTGATATACGACAAACAGCCAAAAGTCAGTTGATAGAAGCAAGTCACAGGTTTTAGGGGAGGATTTTATTGGACTACAAATAAAAAGTCTTTCCATTACAACAATAGAAAAATATCCTTTTGTCTTATGAGCCCCTGGCTGTGGGAAGGAAGCCGAGCAGTGCCATACCAGCACATGGGCAGAAAGAAGAGGGGAGGGCTGGGAGAAGGGAGAGGAAAGCTAATAAAATTCCTACCAGGAAACAGAAAATGAGATTAAAGGAGACATTTTGGCCATGAGGCCTTCTTTCAGCTGGAGAAGGCCTCAAAGCCAAAGTGTCTCTTCTAATCCTATTTTCTATTTCTAGAGTGCATTTTAATAACCCCTTTGTATATGGTACAATGACTTTAGCAAGTCCTATTTTAAGCAGATTTTCCACACTAGAAAGCAAAATGGGTTAAAATAATTGTACCGTACACCTCGCACGTGTGCTGCTTTGTTTAATCCAGTGTCAGACACCAGGGCCACACAATACATTACAGGGTCCATGCATAAAAACACCCATCAGGACAAACAGTCCAAGGCACGGGATGGGGGAAAGCCATGCTGAGGGGCACAGCTCCCTCCCACCAGCAGCCAGGCCCTCACTTTCTGACCTGGATGGGGACTTGGCCAATATCACCGGACCCCAAAATTTCTCCTCATTCAGGCAGAACACCCACCAGGGTTTGAAGATGGCTACGCCAAGAGGGTGAGGGAGAAGACAGCTGGCACAAGCACTGTCGGTCCCAAAGGAAAGCTCACCTGCAGCCCCACAGCCACCGATTCACTGGCAAAGCTCAACTTCACCTTAGTAATTTACCTCTTTGCAAAAGCCTGCACCTGGATGTTATTTTCTTCACCTCCACACACACAAAAACCTGGTGAAACTGTTCCTCTAGAGGGCAAGGCTAAAAGTTTCTCTTGTGTGCATGAAAACCAGTTTTATTTGGACATAAAAGTTGAAAACCTTTGAAGAAGCATGTGTGAATAACAAAAGAAAGTGGCACCCATGTCAGGCAGCCTGCATTTGTCCTTCCCTGCTGTGGTCGTGGCATGAGAGCTAGACCTCCTCCAGTCAGCAATGACAGCTCTGCATCTCCCTCCACGCTTATGATGCTGTCTAAGAATGGCAGCCACCGAACGGGGGACACGACTGCTAGTGGCAATGACCCACTCAGCACTGGTCTCCACCACAGGCATAAGTTCTCCTCCTGATGGTGCTCATGGTCCCACTGAAGCCAAGTAGGACACTTTTTTTCAAAGAAAAAACAAAATGAAACATCAAAATTACGTCATCTGTTGTAACACAGGTGCACCTAAAGAGTCTACTAAGAAGATGGCTACAACACCTGAAGCAAGCAGCCCAACGCAGCCCCCACACCTCCCTCATCCACATTTTGTCAGCCTAAGAGGACAAGTTCTTCAGCATCCACAAACTTTGCAGAAAAAAAAGCAGAGAAGCTTTAAATTTACTTATTTGTGTCTACTTCAAAAGTGAAAATCAGTGTCTAACCATCACCTCACTGTACAGACAGCAAATGTTTGACCTGCGATCACGTCAGTGGTTTTGAAGATCTGGGCTTTGGCTCTCAGCAAACCTGAAGCAAGCAATGAAATGAAGACACCCAACAGTGCTGCAGTGGTGTGCGGTGTCTCAGCTGAGCACTGTGGGCAAGACCTGGCCACAGCAAAAAATAAAAGATGTGGGAAACCCCCTGGGGAAGCTGAGCTTGAAGCACAGAGCACATCAGCTGGGGATCTGCCATGAGCAGAGCAGACACCAGCCCAGCACAGACAGCGAAGGGCAGATAAGTCACAGGCAGAAGGTACCTCAAGCAGAGCATGAGTCCTGCAATCCCATGTGAAAGGTAAGATCAAGTTGTTTTCTACTTGCGGAGGCTGTATGATGAGGTCCTCATGTAAAGATGTTGCAGAATATTGCAAATATAGACTCAAAGGTAAAAACCAGCATATTGCAAATGGATGGCTTAGATGGGAGCACTCTGTGCTGGGTTAGGAATTGGCTGGATGGCCGAGCCCAAAGAGTGGTGGTGAATGGTGTCTCATCCAGTTGGCAGCCGGTCACCAGTGGTGTCCCCCAGGGATCGGTGTTGGGTCCGGTCCTGTTTAATATCTTTATTGATGATCTGGATGAGGGGATTGAGTCCATCATCAGCAAGTTTGCAGATGATACCAAGCTGGGAGGAAGGGTTGATCTGATAGAGGGTAGGATGGCCCTACAGAGGGACCTGGACAGATTGGAGAGATGGGCTGATTCTAATGGGATGATGTTTAATAAGTCCAAATGTTGGGTACTTCATTTTGGACACAACAATCCCATGCAGACTGGGGACAGAGTGGCTGGAGAATAGTCAGGCAGAAAAGGACCTGGGAGTGCTGGTTGACAGGAAGCTCAACATGAGCCAGCAGTGTGCCCAGGTGGCCAAGAAGGCCAATGGCATTCTGGCCTGCATCAGGAATAGTGTAGCGAGCAGGACCAGAGAAGTTATCGCCCCCCTGTACTCGGCCCTGGTCAGGCCTCATCTTGAATATTGTGTACAGTTCTGGGCCCCCCAGTTTGGGAATGATGTTAGGATACTGGAATGTGTTCAGAGGAGGGCAACGAAGATGGTGAGGGGGCTGGAGCACAAGCCCTATGAGGAGCGACTGAGGGAGTTGGGACTGTTTAGTCTGAAGAAGAGGAGGCTCAGGGGAGACCTCATTGCTCTCTACAACTACCTAAAAGGAGGTTGTAGTCGGGCAGGGGTTGGTCTCTTCTCTCGGGTGACCAGTGACAGAACCAGAGGGCATGGACTCAAGCTTCATCAGGGAAAGTTTAGGCTTGATGTTAGGAAAAAGTTCTTCATTGAAATGGTGATTGGCCATTGGAATGCGCTGCCCAGGGAGGTGGTGGAGTTGCCGACCCTGGAGGTGTTTAAGGGGAGACTGGATGAGGCACTGAGTGCCATGGTTTAGATGATGGTTGGTGTTAGTGTTGGTGTTACTGTTGGGATATAGGTTGGACTTGATGATCTCAGAGGTCCTTTCCAACCTTATGATACTGTGATACTGTGATACTGTGATACTGTGAAGGTAGACAAGCACATGTGACAGCACGTGGTATAGCACTGAACACAAGGAAAGGCAAGGCTGCTGCAAGGATTACATATCTATGATGATGAAAACAGAACCAAAACAACAGAAACAAATGCTAGTTAGCAGAAAAAAGTCCTGAAACAAAGACTATGCAATAGAAAAAACAATTTTCTCCTCTCTATGCAGCATCAGTCAGCCGCTACTCTACCTCTAGGCAGTGTGCAGAAGACCACTAGTCAAAATGAATTAAGGAGGAGGTCCAAGCATTGTAGCCAGACTATACCAACCATCCAGCAGTTCCTTGTGCCCCGGCAGCAGACATGCTCCTTTGAAGAAGCACATCAGCTACGCCTGGGTGGCAAAGGCAGAAGAGTTCTGAGCAGTTTCACCTTTGGGCCACGCAATGGGGCTGCATCAGAGGCGGCATCAGCTGTGTCTCTTCCCCCACCTCCCCACTCCCTCAACAGGGTGGTGAATGCATGAATCTAAAACCCTCACCAGACAGATCACTAGCATCAACTTAGAAATACAGGAGGAAACACCAAAAAGCCTAAATACCACTGTGTGCATTGCATAAAAAAAGTCTTTTAATTATTATAATGGCAGGTTAATTACAACTGAAATCTTTCTGCATCTCAGTGGCACTCTGCAGTAGCCAATGCTCATGGACAAGGGAATAAAATAAAGCAGGTGAGAATACAAAAATCTATGTAGCATGAAATATCTCTAAGAGACTTGTTTAGTGAAATTAACTAGTAGTTTAATAGAAAAAAGCTTGATGTATGAGAGTGCTCCAATTTCTTCAGAGAAATTAACATTTCAATCCTGTTTTTATCTAGAAGTCATTAAACTGTGCAACATGAATTATTGGAACTGTAGCAGAGAATTAACTCTATTCATCAAGTAAGTCCAAACAGTTTAGAGTGCATCTGTAATGAAAAAATAGCTCCACATTTCTATCTCTTCTCATTAAAGTAAACCAGTTTTCCCTCTCTCAGTATATAAAACTGTCTTCTCCTCATGTAATTTATATTACCATAAGCCAGCTCACATTCTAAACTATTACACGCCTCCAATTAATTTTTGCAGCTTTTCCCTGAAAATTTAATGAGATACTACTGTATGAACCTGCTGACTCCAGATTACGTGTGTGCTTCCAATATTAATGTTGGCATAATAAAATAATCTGATACATACTTGATGAGAGCTTTTCACTATTGTGAGAGTAGTTCAGGCAATATGTAAACCAATTCCACTGATTTTCTTGTCCCCTCATTTGGAATAAAAAATACCCCAAACCCCAGCGAAACCTATCAGTTTGAAATTGAGAAGTCCTGAGTTAAGCACTCACTAAAAAGGAAATATCATCAGCACTCTCCTGTATGTTTTAAATCAGCTGTTTATTACCTATTAACATTTATTTTAAGGCTATAGCCCTTTCAAAATGCTTTCATTTCTGAATGCTAAGGAGAGTAAAATATTAGGATTTACTTCTTCTGAAAAGGAATGGCAAATTTTAAATATTTCCCAATGCCACCCTGTTGGTTTGATGAGCAGATGTGCAGGTTAGAGCATCCTTCACGCTCCCTCCAAGTGCAGGAGCAGCCCTTGCACACCCAAACCACCTTGGAGCAAATCCCACCCGCCACCCTAATATTTGCAACAACCAAGAAATTAAGAGTTTGCATTTGTGCTGGGAAACCAAGATGGGTTTAGAGTCCCAAGTGCTTCTCTGGCTTGCATTCTCTTTGCAGCTCATTTTACGGGGATAACTCTTATCTAATTTGGCAAACTGTTCTGCAGCATATTAGACAAATAACCTTTTCTTCAGAAAGACAGATTCTATAATACTAAAATTAAAGGGAAAAAATTGTAATATTGCTTTCCTTTGTGACTTCAATTTTACTACTGTATATTGTCCACAATATTATTTTAATACCTATGTGCCTAAGAGAAAAATTGGCAAATGTGATGCTCTCAAAGACCAAATAATTTTATACATAGACTTAAAATACACATTTGGCATTATTTGGTACACTCCTGAATTTATATTTACAGGAAACTATAAGCTGCTCGTGGTGAATTACATAGCCCCTGAAAACACGTATTTTGCACCAAACTCTGAAAAGCTGTGCCCAGGGAGCCAGCACAGCCTGGAGAGGCAGCAAAGTTGGGAGCCCAGAGGCTCAGACCCATTGCAACCCGGTACCCTTGCAGAGCCACAGTAACAAACACCATTACCAATCCAAATTAAACCATCCCCATACTCCATTAAACACTTGCATTATCTAAATGTTACAAACAGGGGAGAGAATGCCAGTCAGCATAGAGAAATTCAAGTTCTGGGAGATTACGGTCTGAAACGCAGCCACAGCAAGACACCGACAAAGCCGAAACGGTCAAGTGCCTGTCAGAAGAAGAGGCATCACACCTTACAAGTGATGTCGAAATGTACAGAAACTCAAGTCTCTGAGAAGGGATGAACAAACCAGTCTGATAAAAGACTGGGAGAAGGGACAGACAGAAGTGGATGGCAACAGAAATAATACATGGCAAGTGTGGAGGCCAATGACCGCACACTTTAACAGCTCCCAGTGGCTTCAAATCAATTTACATTTAAAATAAATGAATTAAATCTGATAATCTCTGATACCACTCAACCGATTTGCTCCAGGGCACTGAAATTCAAATATTCTTGAGTTCTGAAAATAGGCTTCCACTTGTATGACACAGAAATGAAGACAAAGAGTACCAACACCAAACACAATCTCCCGTTTTTTCACACAATCAAATGGCAAAATCACTTCCATGGTTTTCAAACCATTTTGATATGGCCGCAAGAGGCAAAAGTCATCAATCTCCAGCATTTCTAAGGTAGCTAAAAAAAAAATTAAGTTTTCATTACAGAAACTCACATCTATCTGGATGACACCGAGTGAACAGAACAAGGGGCACCCATCCCACCACCTCCAAGGCAGAGGAGAGCCTCTCAACCCACACCCTGCTGCCACACTGGATGGGTCCACACCAGAAACCAGATTATTGCACAGATTTTTGGCTAAAAATCATCCTGCTGGTGTAGCAGGCAGTCATTTTCAACTGAGATCTGGCTTTCACCAGGGCTGTGCTGACACAGGCACAGCACTGGGAACAAGTCATTCAGCGTGAGGGATGCGGGAGCCTGTAACACACACGTGGTGATGTGCACGTGTATGCATATATGCACATTTACATCTGTAGATCTCACTGGACTCTTTTGAGGGCGAGATTACCTTTTCTTTTGCAGATTTTCAAAAATCAGCCTTGCACTTTTTTTTATACATCCATGTCCTTATACATAAAAACTGCTTGTACCTTTGCACGTCAAAAGAAACATGTAATTAAATTAAGAGATGCATGCATTCTCCTTTTTCTCCTGTCTCTTCTTGAATGCCATGCCAAACAGCAAATCAAAATCTGCATTTAAATAGAATAATTTTAATGTATGAAAGTGGGTGGCCTGAGGGTAAAGAGGTATTGCATTCACTTGCCATATGTACAAAATTGCATTTAAAATGTGATACTACATTTTAAAAATTTATTGAATATTTTTGTCATTCTAGTACCTTTGTTTTATTATAACGAAATCTTCAGGTCCCTAGAGATTTTTCTATCAAAGCATGCTAATAAAAATAAAGTGATATTACATCATCTTATGAATTCAACCTCAAAAAAAGGATGATATTCCATCACATCTCATAAGTCACTATCTCTGGTAATTCTGGCCATTATTCAGTGCGAAATTCAAGCAGTCTGAATTCATTAACATAGGGCTGCTACAAATCTACATTTTTTAGACTTTGTCAGAAAACGCAGCAGCCCAAATTCAGTGACCTGAATCTAACAGCCTTTCAGCCGAAATGGCCTTGCTTCCCAACCCCGACGCCATTCCTGTGCTGGGACAAAGCCGCGCTGCCGTTGACCAGGTCACGGCCACAAAGCCCAAGCTGGCATGGGTTTTGGCAAACATTCCCCACCGAGCTGCTGGTGCAGCATCCCTGCGCTGGGGAGGCATCATGGGCACATGATGATCCCAAGATTGGAACGGGGCTCCAAAGGTGACTCCCCATGAAGTGAGGAGGTCTCCCACGAGCAGCTGAGTAGTGAGAATGTGCTACTGCAGAGTGACATATGTTAGGGATGAAGTGTCACATCGCATCGGACAGGCCACAGGGTGATGGGGACCAAGCAATTTTGACACTGTGTTACCAGGTCAGCATCTTCAGGAAAAGAAAAAAAAATGGTGGATTTTGAAATAACTGTAATGAGAAGCTGCTAAAACCACAAAGAGGTTCACAGGCATGATGGACTCCCAACCCTGTGTCACAAAAGCCAACATCAAAACCCTGCTGAACTCATTGAGGGCAAAATCAAGCCATAATTTAGCAAAGCCCTCTGGCTTAATGATGCTCAGTATATTGCTCTGACACAGGTTTCCATATCCTGTCCACTTCGCCGAGACCCTTACACAGCACAGAGCCTGCAGAGCCCTTCTGCTGGCTGTGCTACAGCTTTTCTGCCTGGCCAGGAGCAGCTTCCCACCAAAACACTCCCAAGCCCAGGACCATTAGATGTCCCAGGCAGGAATGTGCTCTCTTCCAAGTATTTTCTGTAGATCTTACCTGTAAAAGGAGAATGAAGCAAACAATTTATTTCTAATTAATGCATATTTTGCTGATCAATGACCTAACTTCTCCATGTACAAGCAATCTGAGAAAAGTTAATACCACGGGGCCTGTGCTCATCACTATACAAATTGTACAGTCACTGTACAGAAACCGCATTGGCTAATTCAGTGGCACTGATCCTGGTTACCAAGGACGATCTCATCCATGCTAACACATTTCTCAATATATGTAAAAATTACAGTGGCATAAACTCCACAGCTCTGGTGGGACGGTTGGTTTTTAGAAACCCGAATGCTAGTTGCACAGAAATTACTGCGCTGTGGTCCAAAGGCACCTTGAACAGGCTATAGATATACTGGCAGGCCCTACCTGACTCTCGCTGAACCCTAGAGCATTAATAAAACCACTTTAGTTCAGGTAAATTTACACTAGCTTCTCAATAAAAATAAGATATTTCAGCAAGACTGTATCTACCATGGAACAGCATAAGCCCATACACCAGTAAAACCCCATCAACATTCACTGCCAATGAACTCCTGGTTTTTTTGAAAAATATTATAGAGCAGTAATAGCCATGCAGAAATGAATCTGCAGTAAAACTTAGACTGGGAAGGTAAAAGCTAATATTTGAGATAGCAGATGAGGATGTTGCCATTCCAGAATAAAATGGTAATGTGCTGTTGGTAGCAAACGGTACATTGTTTTAACTTGTTATGATATTTATAAATATATGAAGTTTAAATAATCAGATGACAGAGAGTTCCTTTTCATCTACTGAATGTTTATTATTCTTCACACATTAGCACTTTTTCCCCCAAATGTTATATCTTCTGCCATTTATAATTAATTTTAACAGCTTCTGCAACTTATCCCACAGGTTGTTGCTGTTTCTTTTAAACAGCGTGCTGCTGAGAAATTGATTTGTTTGCTCCGTATGCCTACAGAAATCACATTATTAAATATGCATAAATGTCATTTCTTGGGCTGCTTCTGAGGATTAGTGGAGAAGAAAAGCTTGCTGAGGAAAAGGAAGAGACAAACAACAACAAAGCCAAACTTAAACTCAGCCATATCCCTGGCCAAATGCAGTTTCCTTGTTGCCCTGGTCTGCTCCAGCACCCAGCACAGGGGCGGGAAGAGCTGCAGGAGATCCCAGAGCCACAGGAACTGCCTCCTCTCCAAGTAAACAAGTCCCTGCCAATGCAGAGGGGAGTTAATGAATCTAATTAATGCACTATGAAGTGCCAGTGCACACAAAAGCCCTCTCACAGCCAGAGGCCAGGAGAAGCCTTAAGGCGAGTTGTGGTGTGGGCTGCCTGTGCTCCACCACCTCCAGAAGGTCTCCACATACCTCCGCACTGGGCAGCCCAAAAGCCCAGAGGAGAATGATTCCTCAGACAGTTGCAGTTGCCCACAACCACCTCGCTGAGATGGAGGGAGGAGAGTGACGTGCTGCAACTTTCTGCAATGATGGTAGGGGAGGGCTGGGTGAACATTGCACTACCTCTGGTCTTAAACCTCAAAACCCACATCTCTGCAGTTCTGCAAAGGTAGCGGAGAATCACCAGCCATAGCTACTTCTCATCAGCCTCAATGCACTTCACTTCCACTGATATGGGAACTCCAACCACTTACACTTCATTTACTGTTTTGATGGCATTGTTTTGATATGTATGCATTATCTACAAATTTTCCCAATAGTCATCACTTCATACACAGTATGGATCACTTATTTTATGGGAGTAGATTCTATCACCAGCCCTTTTCCCCGCACAGCTGTTAAGCACATCCTACAGGTCTTTCCCTTCCAGTCAAAGTAACACAGCTTAAAATCCCCATCATCCATGGGTTAGTACAGAGCCTGCAGAAAACATATGACATGGTCATACAAAAAGCCAAAAAAAAGCATCAAAACCATGCAGTCCAATATATGCTGTGATCCTGGACCAACAAGACCCTTCTTCCACCCTGCTCGACAGCCCCTACATAAGCTGCGATGGCAGCCTGAGATGGAAGGCATCCTTCCTATGCTATCTTCTACTGCAAAACATATTGAATGACAAGTTCTGAAATGCAAACCAGATATTTTTCTTGGAGACTTTGTTAGATACATCATTCTCCTATATTATTACAGAGAGCTGTCAAAACAGCCTGGTGGGAAAGCTCTTCCACAGACATGCAAAAGTATAAATTGTCATAGTATAAAGTAAATTCCATTAACAGCTCCATAGTCATTATTTTGCATAATAAAAGTAAAGGCTCTTTGCCTGTGATCTATGTATTTACAGCCATCGAAGCAACAAGCACTTTCTCTTTTCTTGATGCCTTTGTTAAAATTACAAGGTAATTGGTTGCTGTTGCAGATATTAATGTCTGATAACAAAGTGCCTAAGGCAGGAGAGCTGAAGTGGTGGTGAAACAGCACTACTGACAAAGCCCTAACTCCTGTTCTCCCAGGATTAACTAAACCAGCTCAAAGAAAATAATAATTTTTACTTTGTATCATCACAGATCTTATTTGAATGAAGCATATTGAACATTACGTACATTATGGGCAACACTTTTAAAAATACATTTTTCTCTTTTTTCTGGCTATCAAAAAAAAACCAAGATAATTCAAACACTTGTCAGTGTAAAGTCCTGAGGGATAGCAAAGGATCACTGGCAAGTCCTAAAATAACATAGGTGACTTCTCTGCTCCAGAAACAACTGCATTCCTACCCATAAGTTCTAAGGGAAAGAGAGCAATTTTGAAGTAACATGAGTTCTTCAATAATTAGTGCCAATGTGTTACAAAACTGTCTGCACTTACATAGTATGTCCATTTCAGTGGGAAGCGTGAATGATGATATACACAAATACTCTGCTCTCCCTGAGTTTACACACAGTTGTGTTTATGCATAAAATTGCAGCTTAAAGTCTCAGCCATGATGAGCAATTCGGAAACTTGCTGTTCATAAATATCATGCCAATTGAAGCAAGCTGGTTTAGGGATATTGTATATTATTTATTACAATTCAGTTCGTCATGGAATTAAGCGAAATGAGCCAATTTGAATACAAGTGCTGGGAGAAGGAGAGATTGCAAATTAATAAAGTTGCTTTTAAAGCAAAACAATGTCATCTGGTACAGGTTGTTTTTTTTTAATAAACTGGCCCACTGATGGAAAAAAAATAGATCTGCAATTAACCACCCTGCACCTTCTCAGCCCCCTCTCCTCATCTGCTGAGAAATTTGGGGCTTTTCTTGCATCTCCTCTTGCAATCATTCAAAAGCTAAAAGATGGCAAGTCCCCAAGATACAAATAAGAAAATAGACACAAACATCTGCATCTGCCATTACAAAGGATTCCTCCCTATGGTCATTCACTTCTAGTTTTTTAATTCTTCTGTGATGGACACGATATCATTAATTCAATTTCATCTTGCATTTCCTATTAGTATAATCTATGGAGTTATCTCTATAGCAGTAGCAAAATCACTTTACGGTGAGCTATATCACTTCAGAGTTAATTACATGTATTTTGGCTTTGATAAATGAAAATAAGGGACATGATTAATCGAAGGACAATCAATATGATTCAGCTATTAGACAGCTTGATGAGGTATCCAAAGTACGCAATATAATCTATAGCAATCAGCTAATTGAAGACTATGAACTAAAAAGATTTTAGGAAATCCCAGCTTCAAACTGAAAAATATCCCAATAAAATGGATGAAGGAAAAATGCTCACAGAACCCAAAGTTTTAAGGTCTGTTTCTGGTTTAGTTGAGTTTGAGCAAAAATTTTGCTTTGCTGCCTTAATAAAACACTGCGATAAAACTCCTTGAACTGTATTTTTCTCATGCCTTAAGATTTCTGGAGCTGCCAGAGACTGGTGAATAGTTTCACTAAAAATGCTTTATTTGTCTTGATTTAGTTGCTTACCATATCAAATTAAACAGTCAAATAGGCGAACAAATGAACCTTTTCCATCTCTCTTGACATTAAACCAAGACAGCAAAAAAGCCGGATACTAATGATGGCTTTTTTGGGTTTCCAAAGAACAACCAGAGAAGGGAGAAAATAATCTATAGGTGTAAAGCCAAAGTGTTACCCACACTTAGAAAAGTACAGAAGGGGTGAGCGCAATCCGTAAGCCCACTTTATGTAAGTACTATTAGCATAAATGCTGACAACTGTTAATCTACTGTAACTCTGATGAATGGTTCCAGTTGTCCATTAATACTAGGCATTTTAACTTACTACTAAAATTGATTAGTCAGTTAAGAATTCAATCCTAATGTTCAATAAAATTGCACTTTCTCTGCAAATGCAACATGAAATGAAGTGATGCATTTAGCAGCACTCATACATTAGGAGGGTGAAGTGTAAAGAGGAGAAGCGTGGTGCCACTCCCAGCTGGCACAGGCAGAGCACCTACCTCCACCCTCCGTGCAGTCCTCCTGAATTTGTGCAAGAGGTGGAGATACCCTACGAATTCAGATGGGCTGGGAAAACCCAGCTGGGCAGGGATGGCAGTCTGTGCTGCTCACACTAGGACGGATGGTCCACCCTGGTTGGGCATCGCAGTGGATCTTCTTTTGATGGGTCTGATGTCACCTTACCAACTACTCCTCTTCCTCCTAAATGCCAACCAGCATTTTTCTCCCTTTTCCAATCAATAATTTCCATTATTATTATTGTTATTATTTTCCTACCCTGCCTTCTTTCACAGCACTAGCCATGGTCCCTCATTGCGCACAGAAGGGAATCGCCAAAGACCAAGAGGAAAATGTCAGTTTACTACAACACTTTTTTCCCTAAAACATAATGCGAGGGTACAGTATTTCACACAACATTACAGCGGCACTGTGCAGTCTGCAACACCATCACTACAGACCTCTGCCAGCTCCCACTGATAACTTTTCTTTCCAGGGGGGTCCTTTACCGTGGATACTTCAACTACTTGAAGCGAGGATTATGCATCCAGATATGAGGTCTTGGGCAGCACCTCGAGCCTGGCAGCTATTGAGGTGCTGGTGAAGGAAATTGAGCAGACAGCACCAGTGCAGAAGAGATGAACACTCACTGCCAAAAAAAAAATTTTTTTGTGAGCTAAATAGCTTTTAAAATCTGTCTTCAAATTAATCTTAGACAGAGGAGCCATTTTCTGAAAAGGTAAAGCAAGGCATCACTTGCCAAGGGTCAGGTGTTTGGGAACCAAAAGCATCAGATCACCTTTCCTGGAATACTAGTAACTCTAAAAATGACAGCTAAAATGTAATCCTGGAAGGAACGGAACCAGAATGCTTTCAGCACTGGCAGCAGCAACTCACACCTCCTAATACCATATTCCTCATCAACAGGATAAGGGGAGTGACCTGGTTGGTGAGGAGGACTGGGAGCAGGTCTGCTCTCGTGGGGGTTATAGACCTCCCTTTCAAATGCCACCTTTCCAACTACCCCTACAAAACAGGTTTGGGGTGTTGGAGTTTGATGCTCAGGTGGAGGATAGTGTGACAGAGAACTCACCCGAGGAGGCTCTTAACCACACATTGCCCGTCAGACAGGTCAGGACTTCAAGTAAGAAAAAGAAAAGGAGGGTCATTGTAGTGGGAGACTCCCTTCTGAAAGAGACAGAGGGCCCTATTTGTAGGATGGACCCAACTCATAGGGAAGTCTGCTGCCTTCCCCAAGCCCGGGTACACGACATCGCCAAGAGACTCCCAGACCTAGTTAAACCATCAGATTATTACCCGCTTGTGGTGGTACAGGCTGGTGGTGATGAGCTAGCGAAAAGAGGGGCAAGAGTAGTCAAAAAGGGATTCCAGGAGCTGGGACGGTCACTGGATAGGGCAGGAGCACAGGTGGTGTTCTGCTCGGTTCCTCCGGTGGCAGGGATGTATACAGATAGGAACGAGAGAATATATGCTGTTAATAAATGGCTTAGGGGCTGGTGCCGGCAGAGGAATTTTGGGTTCTTTGATCATGGGGAAACCTTTACGGCACCTGGCCTGCTTGACTCAGATGGGTCTCGTCTAACTCCAAAGGGTAGGAGGATTCTAGCTCAGGAGCTGGCAGGACTTGTTGAGAGGGCTTTAAACTAGGCATGAGGGGGGAGGGGGGAGTAACTAGGCTCACCAAAGATGTTCCTGTGGAGGATGAACCATCTCAAAGGGTGTCGTCAGTAACCCAACTGAAGTGCATGTACACAAACACACGCAGTATGGGAAACAAACAGGAGGAGCTTGAAGTCCTGGTCCAGCGGGAGAGCTATGACATAGTTGCTATCACGGAAACGTGGTGGAACAACTCATAACTGGAGTGCTGCCATGGAAGGCTACAGGCTCTTCAGGAGAGACAGGCGTGAGAGGAGGGGTGGAGGGGTGGCCCTCTACACTAGGGAAACCCTGGATGCTGTCGAAGTCGAGATCGGTGATGACCAGGTTGAGTGCCTATGGGTAAGGGTCAGAGGGGCGGTCAGGTCTGACCTCCTGGTTGCAGTATGTTACAGACCGCCTGACCAGGATGAGGAGGTGGATCTTCTATTGTTTAAGCAGCTGGAGGCTGCCTCTAGATCGGCTGCCCTTGCTCTTTTAGGAAACTTTAACCTCCCGGATATCTGCTGGGAACTTAACACTGCTGAGAGGAGGCAGTCCAGGAGGTTCTTAAGAGTGTATTGAGGACTGCTTTCTGTCGCAGCTGGTGAGTGAGCCCACCAGGGGTGAGGCTCTTCTTGACCTGCTGTTTACAAACAAAGAAGGGCTGGTGGGTGATGTTGGTGTCGGAGGCTGTCTGGGTTGTAGTGATCATGAGATAATCAGGTTCTCTCTAAACAATGTAAAAAGAAAAGCCAGGAACAGAACATCGATGCTGGAATTTCGGTGGGCAGATTTTGGATTATTTAAGGAACTGGTCAGGAAAGTACCCCGGGAAATAGTTCTTAGTAGAAAAGGGGTCCAGGAAGGCTGGATACACTTCAAGAATGAAATCTTGAAGGTGCAGGAGCAGGCTGTCCCCATGTGTTGTAAGAAGAGTCGTAGGGGCAGACGGCCGGCCTGGATGAGTAGGGAGCTTCTGAAGGAACTAAGTAACAAAAAGAGGATGTATAGTCATTGGAAAGAAGGGGACGTAAGCCACGTCATGTTCAAAGACGTTGTTAAGTCGTGTAGGAGGAAAATCAGGGAAGCAAAAGCCCAGTTGGAGCTCAAATTGGCCACTTCTGTAAAGGATAATAAGAAGAGTTCTTATATCAATGGTAGAAAGAAGGGCGGCAGCGACCTCCACTCCTTGTTGGATGTGGAGGGAAATATAGTAACCAAAGATGCAGAGAAGGCCGAGGTACTTAATGCCTTCTTTGCCTCAGTTTTCAACAGCAAGGATGTCAGCTCGCTTGACAGTTGGCCCTCTGAAGTGGTTGATGGGGGCAGGGTGAAATATGGCCCTCCTGCAATCCATGAGGAGGAAGTTAGAGACCTACTGAGCCACTTGGACCCTCATAAGTCTATGGGGCCGGATGGGATCCATCCTAGGGTGTTGAGAGAGCTGGCGGATGAGCTTGCTAAGCCACTCTCCATCATCTTTCAGCAGTCTTGGCTCACTGGAGAGGTCCCGGAAGACTGGAAGTTGGCCAATGTGACGCCCATCCACAAGAAGGGCCGTAAGGATGATCCAGGTAATTACAGACCTGTCAGCCTGACCTCGGTCCCAGGTAAAATCATGGAGCAGATAATCTTGGGTGAAATCATGCGGCACCTGCAGAACGGTCAAGAGATCAGGCCCAGCCAGCATGGGTTTAGGAGGGGTAGGTCCTGCCTGACCAACCTGATCTCCTTTTATGACCATGTGACTCGCCTGGTGGATGAGAGGAAGGCTGTGGATGTGGTATACCTGGACTTTAGCAAGGCCTTTGACACTGTCCCCCACAGTAGACTCCTAAAGAAGCTGTCAGCCCGTGGCTTAGATGGGAGCACTCTGTGCTGGGTTAGGAACTGGCTGGATGGACGAGCCCAGAGAGTGGTGGTGAATGGTGTCTCATCCAGTTGGCAGCCGGTCACCAGTGGTGTCCCCCAGGGATCGGTGTTGGGTCCGGTCCTGTTTAATATCTTTATTGATGATCTGGATGAGGGGATTGAGTCCATCGTCAGCAAGTTTGCAGATGATACCAAACTGGGAAGAAGGGTTGATCTGTTAGAAGGTAGGATGGCCCTGCAGAGGGACCTGGACAGATTGGAGAGATGGGCCGATTCCAATGGGATGATGTTTAATAAGTCCAAATGTCGGGTACTTCATTTTGGACACAACAATCCCATGCAGAGCTACAGATTGGGGACAGAGTGGCTGGAGAGTAGTCAGGCAGAAAAGGACCTGGGAGTGCTGGTTGACAGGAAGCTCAACATGAGCCAGCAGTGTGCCCAGGTGGCCAAGAAGGCCAATGGCATTCTGGCCTGCATCAGGAATAGTGTAGCGAGCAGAACCAGAGAAGTTATCACCCCCCTGTACTCAGCCCTGGTCAGGCCTCATCTTGAATATTGTGTACAGTTCTGGGCCCCCCAGTTTGGGAATGATGTTAGGATACTGGAATGTGTTTAGAGGAGGGCAACGAAGATGGTGAGGGGGCTGGAGCACAAGCCCTACGAGGAGCGACTGAGGGAGTTGGGACTGTTTAGTCTGAAGAAGAGGAGGCTCAGGGGAGACCTCATTGCTCTCTACAACTACCTAAAAGGAGGTTGTAGTCAGGCAGGGGTTGGTCTCTTCTCTCAGGTGACCAGTGACAGAACTAGAGGGCATGGACTCAAGCTTCATCAGGGAAAGTTTAGGCTTGATGTGAGGAAGAAGTTCTTTACTGAAAGGGTGATTGGCCATTGGAATGCGTTGCCCAGGGAGGTGGTGGAGTCGCCGACCCTGGAGGTGTTTAAGGGGAGATTGGATGTGGCACTGAGTGCCATAGTCTAGATGATGGTTGGTGTTAGTGTTGGGTTATAGGTTGGATTTGATGATCTCAGAGGTCCTTTCCAACCTTGTGATACTGTGATACTGTGATACTGTAATCCAGAAGTTTCAGTTCGACCTTTGCATACGATCATGGAACCAGAAAGGTTCTCTAAGCACATCCTTGTCCAGCATCCCTGTAAAACCAGAAGCTCCAAGCGACCAGAGCAGTCATTCTGCACGGTCAGGGAGTGCAGAAGGCGAGCCTGGTATGAGATGCACACAGATGATGTTTTCAATTAATATTTATTTATGTACTGTAGAAAGCAGACTGAAGAGATGCTAGGCTAACCATAGTCCTGTTCAGCAAGATTCAGCCAAAGTCTTCTGAAGTTATCTCAGAGGGGTGGGAATGGTGGCATGATTGTGTTTAGATAAATTTAGGATTTCTGTCCATGGGGATTCCCAAGGAAGTTTAAGTCCCTGAAACACCAGTGCTATAGGGCTCCCTGTAAGAGAAGGGCTAAGACCACCATCATCTCAGCTGAGAGCACCACGGCCAGTCCCACGGCTGGATATGCACTGTGCAAGGTTGTTGCCCAGCTCTCCCACGGCTCTCTCCTGGTTTGCCAGGGTACTCACGCTTTCATAACTTACATGTACGGCCTCTGTATGCAAGCCCGTAACTGTTAGGGGCACTCTGTGCATTTTCAGATCCCAACACACTCTCCTGTACCCAGCCATGCATCGTGGTCAATGGCAATGCCAGCAGCCTCTGGAGAGGGTCCAGTGACCAGACATGCTGCTCACGGCCCACATCATATTAAACATTTCAAAGGGCCACTAAACCTTGTTAACATATCGCTGGGGGTAAAAAAGAAAAATTACTGAAAGAGGACATCCTAGCGCAACAAAATATCTGGAAGCCACCATGGACTTTTGTATAAATCCACAGATGATTCATAAGGACAACTCAGGACACGGTCTAGATTTTTTTTTTTTTTAATTTACTTGACCAGCAGCCTGGAAAATACTGCTTCTGCAGTGGCAATACCCAAGGACATGATCTTATTTTTCAGTGAACTGCAAGGCTGCAAGACCAGGTTCTCTGGCTGGTGTCTTTCCTTCTCTGGTGCTGTGGGTCTTGGCACAGGAACATCCACCAGGGAATATCTCACCACCATGAGAAAAAAATCAAGATTGGTTTAGTTCTCATGTAGGGATCAACGGCCCCTTGGCGTCAATTAAACACTGCTGAACACTACAGAGCCAGTCACTTTGACAATAATGTTTGAAAACAAGTTGGAATGACAGAGCCTGGAACAGGTGATGAAGGACAAGGATGGACAACGACAGACAATCAAGACTACCTCCACCCACCCAGCCCAGGGACTTCCTGGCTCTGTCTTGCGCCCTCCAAACCTTATCCATGCAAACAGGTAACAAAAGCCCTCACCAGCAAATCACCCTGTATCATTGCAAGGGGACAGAAAGCTGCTGATGTTCACAACCTGCATATCCCACAAGCATAATAATTATAGCAGAACCCAGCAATAATGTAATGCCATCCTCTGCAAAGCCCTTTAATAACAGTAATGTCTGTCAGGCTTTAAGTGTTAACATATGGGGAAATGCCTAATAGCTGAATATTACTGTGTGTGCATCTGAAATAAGACCATGCAAGGCCTCTTATATCAAACATTAAACCTGCTTAATAGAAGACATTTGAGTAGAATTGATCATTTTGCAGTGATTTTTCATATCGAAAGAGGTATTTTGAAGTTGGAAGGCATATATTGTCACAGCAGAATTATTTACATATTTAAAAACATGCTTTGCATGAAAGTAAGTTACAGAAACAATACTACAAGCATAAAATTATTCTTTATTCAGCAAAATAGTTGAGAACTACTTCTTGTCATGTTTGTAGATATCCATACTCACAACATTACACTAAAGGTCCTATCAACACTTCATTATAAACTTCTCCCTGTATATTCAAGGAATTAGAAAAGTCTTTGCCCGGAGGGAGTTGTTTTCATAAACTCAGTGCACAGGGGTCTCTGTACAGGCAGGAATGTTTATGGAAAATCTGATATTAGAACATTTCAAACTGGCTGGTTTCAAGTTGCATACATGTAAAACTATAAATAGCAAGGAAAATGCACATACGAGAAACGAAGAGATAACACATCATGCAAAAAACCCCAAGTTTGTCAGTTACAACAGAAAACTGAACACTTTTTTCTATTTGACTAAAAGTCTAATTTTTCACCAAGCAACTCCATTTTGCTGTTATACTGCTATAACTGTTATCTCCAGGATCTTCTAACAACACCTCCTATTTACAGCCCTCAGCAGGGCTCTCCAGGCAGGATTTTTTTCAGCAGGGTGGGGTTAGTCTCCTGGTGACTTCCCCAGCAACAGATGGGTGACTGCTCACCGCTTCAAAGACAACACCTTGGCATGCAAGTAGGAATTCAAATATAACCCAACAATTTCAAAGCACTTAAACAGCGAGACCCAGCTGCTGAAACAAGGCCGTGCAGCACCTTGCTTTTCTATTGCAACCATCGCAGCCCGAGCCTCCACTCCAACAGAACAGAGCATGCCAAGAGAGCCTGGGCAGGAACACCATGACACTGGATTTGACACACTGCCTCCTAAAATCAGAAAAAAATGGGCAGTAGGAGGAAGCAATACCCAGAGGACATGCACACACGAGGAAACAGACAGCAGGATGCTTTGCTGCACAGACCGCTGGAAGGAAAGAGCAGTAAAAGTTGCCAAAACAATTATGCTGGCACAGCTAAGGGTCATGTCCTGCCACCACCAGAAATGAACATCTGAAGCATCAGAAGAACAGTGATAAGGCACTTTTGTTGGGGCAATGCATCACTACCTACCCTGTTACTCCCTGAGTGCTAGCTCTTAAATATAGCACTTTAAATACACAGTCATTTTTGAAACAGTGGTGGCGATCTACAAAGTTGCTCCCATAGCAAAGTTAGCAGCACGGGTTTAGTGGGTGCTTCCTGATCTGTCTCGCTGCAATGTCACCCACATTGCCCCAGGCACTGCTCTTGCTACTCCTTCAACAGCAGACTTTGCACTGGAGTGGATCAGGAGTGCTCACGAACTCATTGTCAACCATGGCCTTCTGACATCCAGCTGAGGAAGAACATCTGCTACCATAACAGTGAGGTCTCCAGATGAGACCTTCATCTACAGCAAAAACCTCAACATTTATACAGCATCCTTAGAGCTCAAAAAAATATTCACACATTCTACCTAGAGAAACCACAAGCACAGCCTCAGCCAGTAACACATTTCAAGCACAAAAAAGCCTCTGGAATCCAAGACCTCCCTCTTTCTCGCATCTCACAAGCTTTGTTGTCCAGGCAATGAGAAAGAAAAAAAAAAAAAAAGCCTAGCTGGGCAAAAGGTGAGGAAAGAGGGATGCATTAGATCATACCAGGTCCATTCCCCCCATCCTTCACAACTCCGCTCTATCATACATTTCCATGGCTATCTGGCATTACTTTAAACAATTCATATACAAATGTGCTCCCAATTGCTTCACCTGGTCTGCTGGTTCCAGATGTTCGTGGTTCATTACTGTACCACATCGCTTGCACAGGAAAGATGTCCATGGTCTGGAGTTGTGCCTCTGGGGCACAGAACTCCACCTCTACTGGGAGATGTATGGGGTAGTTGAGACACTGAGCCTGGGGGAACTATGAAGCACTATAACGTGTCAAACTTCTGATAAAACTTGCACTGCCTTTGCTCTTGTTTTAGATGCCTTTGCCTCCAGCAGTTTTATACTCTACAGGTTGCCTGTAAAATTCCTGCTTGGCAGTAAGCTGAACTTGCTGTTCATACTAGATTTCAGCTATGTCATTAAAGCACATAATCAGTCGTGTAAAATACTCCGCATTAGCAAAAACATTTATTTCTGCACATACTTGGTTGTTTTGCATCGAGTATAGCAACTGTAAGATGTACTCCTGACAGCTGACAAAGACCATTGATGGCAGGTAGGGGGTCAGCAAGAGCTTAAAAGACAGCAGCTAGGACCGATGCGTGAAATACATCGTGCAAGATTTAAAATAATTTCAGCTGACTCAGTTGAGATGATCCTACACCCTACAACATAAAGGCTTTGGCCAGCATATGGTGTGGAACTGCAATGTCCTGAAATCTTGTTTGCTCAGCTAACTAACTGCAGTTTGCCTCTAGTTTCTTCTGATTTTGGATTTAAACCCTAGAGCAGATCACATGCAGGGTGAAACCAAATTCTAAACATTATGCTTTGCAGAAATGTACTGCAAGTATATTTTCTTTTGGAAGAGGCAGGGTGGATTTTTGTACTTAGAAAATGAAGTTCTCAGGATGTTAATATTCCAGGGCAACCTCTGCATTTGCAGTTCAGAGGAAAGAGTACAGTGAGCGAAGGCAGCACATGGATGTCAGTATTACAGGGTTCCACAGAAAATCCTGCTGACACAGCTTGCTCTTCATCTTTGTCTCATATCAAGTTAGTAGTCAATGTGTTGTTTTAACAGCGTGACAACAACTATAGAGAACATCAAATAGTTACCTTTTATCTGTAATTTTATTCCTGCCATATATTTCAATGGAAATATACAACTTAATGTTGCAACATATTTCATACTGAAATGGGTAATAAAAAACTACAGACTGTGCATTTTCCCCTAAAACATAAAGGGGGAACCCGCTGAAAATCTCTACTGTTTACTATTCTCTGTCTTCCAGAATCTCCACACCAATCTATTGTGCTTCAACTATAAATATTGCTGGAAATATTTTCAAGGTTTTTCTTTAGAAATACTATATAAATATAAAATATCTCCCAAATCAACAACGTTATGCACAGACCAAGTTTTGGCTCCAGTCTGACATAAGGATGGAGGTGGAGGACATGTTTAAACACACTATGACCTTATGGCACGGGAACCCAATGTCACTCAGTCTGAAGAAAAGAGGTTTTCAAATCCCAGGGAAGGAATAAGTTAGGGTCATGAAATTTTACATTAGCAGGTGCAAAAGCATAAACCCCGAACAACCTACCCCTCTCAATTTCTGTACTATTTTAACATCAGGCCAACACTTCAGGTACACTGAGAGAAGAGGGATTAGAAAACATTTAGGAGCTCCCTTTGGGGTTTCTACAAATGCAGGCCTTCCCCCATCTGTTAAATCCAACGGTTTTAAAGCTACCTGTGAATTCCAAGATTTTATGTACCTTTAGTCAGATACATTTTCTGTTCTAAGGAAACTGCAAATCAGGGAAGAAATATTCCCTGTCCTTTTCAATGCACACAACAGCTGGCTAATTACCCAAATTATAGCTTTGTCAATACTACTTCATTTACTCAACCCCTCTTCGCTATTAGCAAAAAAAAGAGCCAAAAGACCCAAGCTCTTCCAGATCTCTGGGTTTACCCAATAAAGTTTTTCTCTTCAAGGGAGGCCTGACGGTCAGAGCTGCCACAGTCACCATGTTTACATGGAGCAGCCTCCAAAACTGCTCAAGGATGGGGGTCTTTGCATGCAAGATCCTTGTTTAAGCCGCTTTCACTTGGCTGCCTCCTACATGAATAAATATGCAAGGGTGCTAGGATCGTGAACAGGACTGAGAAGCTTTAGAAGATCATAAGAACGTGACTGACCTTAGACAAATGACTTCTGACACTTTTTCCTGCTAGAGGATGGATCTACCTGAGGATCATCAGGTTTTTGAGTTTTGTTCTCCAGCACTCATGCTGGCTCTGCTTGCTCCATCCTTGCTGTGCACGCCTGTCTTCTCTGAAAGACTAAGGGTACCTCTGTCTACCAAATAAGTGATAAAACTATGCCTTTTGATTGAATCCCTTACAACAAACAGCCTTTATATTCCCAGTAGTTTGGGTCTGCCTTCAAGTAAGATCTGCCTGGCAGCAGTGTACACTGCAATTAACTCCCAGAGCCATATACTTTTTCCTGATCAAAGAGCACTTAGAATTACTAATTGTAGTTATTGGTGAAATTAAAAAATGGAAAGAAAAAGTATCACTAGAGAACCAAGACAGATCTCCAAGGTCAGCACAGAGCAAGATGCTCCATTGTCAGCCCAGGGAAGCCTGTAGGTCTTGCTTTTCCCTCCTTCAGAGGAGGCTTCCAGTAAACAACTATACTCGTTGCTGCTTCTTGGCTTTTAGAACCTACACAACATCCTCCAGCCTGCTAACCCACAACCTGCCTGGTAATCCTGCAACATGGATGGAAAACAACAGGGCATGCTCAAAGGTCTGCTGAGCCCTACTATATTCATACCTGGGCAGGTACAACCTAACAGTTCTGACCACTTCTGAGACAAGCATGAGTTTAGCATCTGTATTTATCTGCTCAGAAAATATATGAAGTTTGAAAACATCAAAATAGAAATATGACAACAGAGCCCAATTCCTTGGGTTTGCTTTTGCAACACTGATTTGTCTTCCATTGCCTCCTTTCTCGCCAAGAAAGCCCAAGCCCTAGACACCCATCTGTCTTGAGCTGGGTGACACCACCTGATGACACGTCTGCCTAAAGTGGGCTTTGGCTCTCGGGACTCGCCTGGGATTAACGCTCAATCTTCTTTCTTGAAAAGCAGCACGTCCTCGAAGGCAGCCAGTGCTGCACTGCTGGCTTGGGTGCCTGCAGCTCCAGCACATGAGGTTTTGCTGGTGGAGGCAGAGACGAGCAGGTACCTGCTCCAGAAAGCTCATCCATGCCAGAACAGAAAGGCCAACAGCCCTGTTAAGAGTTCCTTATCTTCTGGAGACCTGGTGGGCTGTTTCAGACATCTGCCCCGATGCGTATACTGTGAAAGTTGGAGTCCAGTGCACCAAATACAACAGCTTTTCCTCTCCCCAAGCAGAGTTTTCACAGTTTGGCTTCATCACAGTGGCTTTGGCTCACCATAAAATGACTGCCCAAGAGCAAATGAACTGATGGTCAACAGCCCTTAACCTCCGTGATGGTGCAGACAAGTGACAAGCCAGGTTTGTAGCCATGGTGCCGCGGACCCAGGGCATCCCGAGAGGTCTTTCACCACCACCCCAACCATCCCACAGTTTCTCCACAGGGGTGGCACCCTGCATCTTGGCAAGACCTGGCCAACTACTCAAGTCTGCTACTGAAAGCAGCCTGAGGCAAAACACAAATACCTGTAGGTGGGGAGATTCCACAAATAGTCGACGGTTATTTTAGAAGAATCTGAAAAATTGTTAAGCAGTGATTTATTCAAGAGCTTCAGCAGTTCACCAACTTTGCGAAGCTTTGGAGATGGTAAAAATGTAACAAGTGAGTCTCTTGCATGAATAAAAAATTACATTTTACATAAATTAAATATATAATTTGATTAAACATGTTTATGTCTTTGCAGTGACATTTAGAATAGGAAGTATTCATTTTCTGTTTTGAAAGGAAAAAACTCTTTCAAATGTAATTTGAAGCTGTCAAACCAATCTTCTTTACAGATCCTTTAAATGTCACATACCTTCGAAAGGGGATGGCAGATTCCTTTTAAATATGCAATTGCAAACAGTCCAAGCAAAATCAAGAATTTATTAAAATATGCTACTGACATTTATACTGATTAAGTATAGCCCTTTCCTCACTCCCTTTCGATAGACTCCCCTGCAAAAGATGTGTCACACAGCTCCTATTAATGCTGTGCTTGCCGTAATTCCCCAACACAACCCTTCCCAACCAGTAAAATCCAGCTGCAGAAGAACCTGCCTCTAGTTTTGTATGGGGACTAAAACAAATTTGCAGTTGTTTTACATGAAGAATCGTACTTTTTGATGATTTGTTACCAGCATGCATAACCAAAAATATTAACTGCACTTACTTTAAATCAAGTGCAGCACTATATCTAATGGCTTTAAATGGAAGAGTGTATTAATCATAAGCATAAAGAAAACCTACTGCAACTCATTTCAGACAACTTTATGTTAGCAACCTGTATGTTTTGTTTTATAATCACAATATCTATCCTTAGATTACACATTATTCTCCCCAATTACAATGCATTTCAGCCTTTTTTTCCTTTCCCTTTTCTTTTAAGAAACATAGAAGAAGGACAGAGAAAAACCCTCTCAAGCTAGCAAACATTCAAGTGCAACAACAATGGCAGTTCCCATTCTCATCCACTAACAGACTGGAATTTTAGGGTCGTTTTATTATTTTTGGAAGACAAAGAATTTAATTATTCCTCTTCCCCTGTCCCCAGGCCAGTGAAGTGTCTGGGCATAACTCTCATTAGCATTAATGGAAATCCCCACTGTAAATTCTCCCTCGTGAAGCAGCATTAAGAGCAAGGCCATCCTGAGCAAGCAGACTCAAATTGGAAAATAAAATATACCTCCCATTTCTGGCTACCACCACAGGGAAAACGTAATGAAGTGCAGGAGATTAAGTTACAATTCCTACATCAAATCTTCCTTGTACTCTATAATTACTCAACACAATGTATGCAACAGTTACTCCTTGATGATGAGAATTTGTTGCACATTATTGAAAGACTTCATCCTAATGCTCTCAACTTTCTGGTGCATAACAAAGCAAATTACAGCATAGCCATCATAACGTAAATCACGATCACCACCAACTCTGGCTTACTTAAAGCTTACATTCAGTATTTAAAAATCAGAAAACAACTACAGGGACTCTGTAGAAGAAAGCATGTCAGTGCCAGGCAACGCGGACACGACACAGCCCATTGGCAGCATTCTGTGCTGATCACACCGCAGCATCCAAAGCGAGCTTGCCTGACAATAGCCAGGACCACAATCAGCATTTTCTTGGAGGATTCACGCATGACATTCATTGTCACATCGGAGAGGAACTTTGCATTGGGCTTCATTATCTAACCTCCCACCCTTGCTTGTGACAAGTGATGCTCTCTTCAAGGTGATCATATACACGCGTATCCACAATGGAAAATACACACTGGTGGGTTCAGCTTGTGAGGGGCAACCAAGCAAATGAAACCAGTCCTTTACCCTTCTCTCCACTACACACTGAAAAGACTCCCTTTGGAAAAGTAAGTATCAATATGTAATCCCTCCATGAAAAGCTACTCTACATTTTAGAGATGTGCCAGTGCCTTCCGCGGACACAACACTGATGACCAGTGTCATGAACACTGTTTAAGTAAAACCACTGAAAGTTTAATACAACTTCAGTCAAGCACATCATTTTTGATGGGTTTTTCAAGCATGCAAAATAAGACATTGTTCCACCCCTCCAAGCCCTTCCTGTCACTCTATCAAATTACATCTTCTGTACAACTTATGCCAGCTGGGCCACAGAAAGAGGTCCCGCTGAATATCCACCACACTACTCACACCCATATAAACTCAACACCACATGTGAAAGCTCATTTCTTCATGTAGCCTCTTTAAAGACATGGCAAGCGATATCTGTCAAGGTGAAGGCACTCAGCACCTGACACAACAGTGGACCTCTCCCCTGAGGAGAATACCTTCAAACCCTGAAGGTTACACCCATGAAATGAGGCCTTGGGAGATGTCAGTGGGCTGCTTGCTGGCTGGCATTTTTTTCCACAACCACTGCCAACACCAGAACATGACGCCCTGAAAAGGGAGGAAATCTGTCCGACAGGCTTCCCAAAAGCACAATGAGTCTGATCTATGTCTGAGCTACTCTGAAGTACAATTTTGGACCACATCACCAGCTGGTGTAAATCAGCATCACTGCAGCAACATGGCAGAGAGTGGAGCCTGGCCCCTGTCGTCACTCCAAGGTGCAGGAGCATCCCTGATTTCCTCTGACAGAATCAGCGCACTCAACACTGATGTCTTCCAGAGCCAGAACAGGAGGTTTGCTTTTATTTCCACTTTACTGCACCTTGCTGACCCAGGACAAGACATAAAAACACCGAGTATGGAGTGACAAGATTTAATAGTCAAGTGATAACGCATGCTTGATGCTAAGAGCCTGCTTCTGGAAGACAGGTATTTAGTGACTCTGTTCCATTGCATAAGCAACCCACACAGACGGACACATCTCAGGAAGCCAGCCTGTAGAAAGGTGATGACAATCTCCTATTTTCTATGACAGCAGCAGAAGTCACACTAACTCCATTCAGACTGGCTTTTCAGTTAAGTTTCCACATATTAGACTTCCAATGATGGCTGCAGAGTCCCCTCCACAGGGCTCAGTCCTGTTCAAACCTGCTGTCAACTCCAAGTAGCTCCTTCACTTCTTCAGTGTTTCCTAGTCCATGCCCAGCAGACTCACCTCCAATCTCCACCTGCCACAGTCTCACCACACTAAATAGCACCAGTAGCTCCCAACACTAGACATGCAGCAGAGACAACATTTCTCCCTCTCTAATAATGCTATTTGCTTGATTTGTGGAAACAGGAACAGGAGAAGCAGTCACAGAAGGAATATTACATGAAGATAGTTATGGAGAAATTATAGAAACACAACACAAACCCCAATTCGGAGCATGTCAGTACGTAAGCATTTTTCCTGCCACAACATAATTAATGGAAAACACACTGGGATCATGTTCTTTTCCCAAGGCAACGCGTGCATTATTTTTCTGATCCTTCTGTTTGGGTTTTTGAAAGGCATCACTTCCTGCATTCCACAACAGAAACTTTACACCCACAAAACCCAGTACCATTTCTTTTTATTCTTCCTGTCTTTATTCTATTTATTTATTCAGCCATCCAATGTGAAAGGCCATAAATCGCACTGCTACTTAAGTCACAGGGGGAATTCCTTTAAACATAAGTAAAACTCATAAATAACTTCCTGCAGTCAACAATGCATTCATTTTCTTCTCTGCTCTCAGACTAATCTACCAGCTAACAAATCAAATCAAGTACCAAAATGTAAATATTCCATTGCGATCATCATCTCCTTATATTCAGAGGATACCTTGGCTTATTTCTTCTCAAATTAAGATTAGCAGAGAGGCTTAGGCTGATGGGAGGAAGAGCGGGAAAGGTTATGAGGCATTGATAAAAGGTTATGAGGCATTGATGACAAGGAAACTCTTCAACTCAACCAAAATGCAGCATCTTGAGTAGAATGCATGCTGGTGTTAGGTTGGTGGAAAAAAAAGTGTTGCTGGACCCAACTGGAACTCATTTTACATTAGTGGGATTCATAGTACAGTTTTCAAGGCAATGAAGTGCATGATCTCAAAAACCCTATAATTTTAACACCATGACAATTCACTCAAACTCGTCGGAAGCAATGAAGCCACAAGCAAAGCCAGGAATTAATCTGTGACAAAGTCAGTAAAAAAGGCAACAAACATATTGCAAAATGAACCTATTCAGGCAAACACTTATTTTACCCTCCTCAAAATTTGCTGCTTGGGTCCCATAATCAGCCCTTATCATTACCAAACACCACCTGCTTGCTGCATGGAAGGAGGGAGCTTGGTGATCACACTTGACAACACCAGTCTGACCCACATCGGGGACAAGCAAGGTAAATGCCCTGGAAAAATGAACACATATATACACACAGACTCACTGTGTTACATCGCTCCACACCATCGGATTGCAAACTGGCGGCCAGCGTCAACAGCAGGGCCAGAAGCATCAGGCTAAAAATAAACCAACAGAAATAAACTTGCCTGGGCTGCCAGCCTCCTGAAGAACCAAATGGACTGGACTCAAAGGGAAAAAAACCCACACAACCCTGCAGTCATCAATTTGCATTCGGCACTTCGTACTGCACTGCACAGCACAGCAAAGGGACAACGTCAGAAGTTAAGAGACTCAGTGCTGGCACTGGAAACCATGCATGGAAATCCAGTGGACACTGGGCATGGAATCACAGCAGACAAACAGCAGCCTGCCCGAGAGCACCCTCATCCTTCCCAGAGTGCAGCTGGGCAAGGTAGAAGCTGGCACAATCCACACAAGAGGAGGATGCTGCAAGCCAGTGTCCAGGGAAACAGAGGGCAGCTGATAACCCTATTCTATATCACACTTATTTTAAGGTTTTTTTATTTTACTATTTAAGTTGTTATCTTCAAAGTAAACTCTCATCACAAGCTTATACATGCAAACACCTTCTGAAAGTCTTTGGAAGTGAGCCGATTTGTAACACTAAAACAATAAACCATGCCAGGCATGCTCAGACTTTAACATTTAAAATATTAGCAGTTTAGATGACAAACATTTTCTTTCAAAGGCTGCAGGTGCATAAGTCTGGTGTGGCAAATGGAGCACTGTCCCTTG
Organism: Dromococcyx pavoninus; assembly: GCA_033558185.1. Taxonomy (NCBI): domain Eukaryota; kingdom Metazoa; phylum Chordata; class Aves; order Cuculiformes; family Neomorphidae; genus Dromococcyx; species Dromococcyx pavoninus. The sequence continues at coordinate 181,324 of JAUMJL010001049.1, forward strand.
CCAGCTCTGTACCTCACAATTGCAACCACACCTCAAAAGCAAACACCTGTTTGGCTTGGATTCCTACTTCATCTGATTTACGGGACTGTTTTTGTATTAGAGAGTTCAGGAAAGGACATAAAAGCCATTTGGAAGGTTGGGGTTTTTTTAAAGTAGATGGTTTTGGGAAAGACGTACATCACAGAGACTACACTCTGGGCTGGTTTAACTCTTAAAATAAAAGGGGATAATACTGAAAATGCTGATGTAGCTTTCCATGAGGACCACCATCAGCAATTCATTAAATTGCTGAGAAATCTCTCCCCAACACAACACACACATACTATAATGTGAAGAAAAGCCATTTCCCAACCCAGCTATAGCAGCGGTGGTGCAGGGAGGCAGGAGGGGAGCCTGGCACAGCAGCCAGGTCCCAGCACCAGATGCAGCCCTGGGTTTCAGAAGGCCACCTGGGTCAGCCACCAGGTCACTGGCCACAACATGAAGAAAAGTCTTCTGCAGCACTTTCCTCCCAATGGACCTCATCTTTTGCTTTGATAGGCATTTTTTTTTACTTCAGTATATTTGTTTGACACATTTAAAGTGAGCTATTCTTAATTCTGTATGATACAAAGTGATTTTTAAAGTACCACTTCGAGTTACTGATGAAAACATACATTTAGGGACTCAGATAGAAAGAAAAAAAAAACAGAAGAGATCTTGTACAAGCAGAGGCTTCCACAGCTGATGCAAAGCAAGCAAGAACCACCAGGCTCCCCTCTCCCCATTTCAGACATACATAGCCTTGGTCAGCTCATTTAACCCACCTACGACCGCAAAACATTTTGAAATCCTCTAATAAAGACCTCATAGTATAATTAAAGAAAAAAAAATCTTGTATCACTTATATCAGCAACTTAAACTCCCTAACACTCACCTCACACTGAGTTTACATTGGGAAAGAGAATTAACCTGATATTGAACTGACACCGTGTCTGTTCAGCAAACAACAGTACTTTGGTAACTTCCTTATGACTTTACAGAGTTCCGTGTAATTCCCAGCAAGCTCAGCCTGGCCACGTGCTGGAAATCCAGCATTTCTGGATACACTGCCATGTAAATTATTTTAGGTACTCAGGTCTTGGCTTGTCGTACAAACATGGCACCATTCACTCAACACAATACCAGGTATTTGGTGCCTACCCCACCACTGCAGAGACACATACCCATACCTAGAGGATATTAAGACAGTTTTCCCTTAGGTGTAAGGAAATGATTGCTTAAGTGACTGCTCTGCGCAACTCCTCAAAGCAGATCTAACCATTGAAGGTATCCAAGATACCAAAAAGCGGTCACTGAAATTACAGGCAAACATCAATTTGTCACCAATTTGTGAAATGCAGACATTTCACATTTCCCATGCTGTGGGTACCATTGCTGTCAAAGAAGATGAAGAAAAGAAAGTCAAGAATTGTTGGGAGAGTGTTAGTTTGTGAGTTTTTAAATCAGAAATAAGGCTCAGTGCGGTGATGGGCTGTCACAGCAGATGGGGAGTGAAAGGATGGTTGCCCAGAGATAAACAAGAGCAAAACTTTTTGAAAACAGAATAAAACCAGCCCAAGCCCAACATACGCGTTTCCAAGTGCCCTTTTCCAACACATCAGCCAACACACAGGGAACGACAAGATGTACCAGGGAACAAGGGGCTGCAGCAGCAGCTGTGAGCTGCAGGGCATCCACTCCAGGCTTTGGGGGTGTCTGCCCTGCTGGTACCCACATCACCTCCAATCAGGCAGGTGTGAGGATGGAGAGTAGGACTGCCTGAGCACATCGGCTTTACCTGGCATACAGCTATCCCAGGAAGCTGCCTTTTTTTAATGCCTTTTTTCCTATCTGCTGTTTTCCAGTCCCCAAAACCACTACAGGACACAAAGCATCATTACATGTACTGCAACCTGAACAGAGCACAAAATTTTAAAATTTCAGCCGCGTACACAAAACCCTCTAACACATGTATATTTTATTTGATTTATTATGATATTTTTCTTCCATCTCTTGAAAGTAATTTTTCTCTAAAGCATAACTGCTTAATTGGCAAGTGTACAAAATATAATTACACTACATACAAGTTAAAATATTGCTTATGGGAATATCACTGTTGATGCATTCTGCTTTATTTTGTGTTTAATCGCTATTAAGAGATCTGTATGAAAATAGCTAAGTACTCTTGATTTTATAAACATGACACCTTATTCAGTCATTTCTCTGCCTAACCAAAGCCCAAACAAATGCATTTGAAAGACAACAGAAAAATCTCTGCAGTAGCCTAACACAAAGTTAATGAAATTCTTATGTTTTCCTCTAAATAAAGCGCAGTGCACAGAACACTAAAGAAAAAAAAATCATCGTCAACCTCTCCAGACTTAGGGCTGTCACATCCATTACACTATCAGCGCAATGTAAGGACATGGCACATAGGAATACATTGCTTTTAATGACAATTTTCGGGAGTTTTATTACATTCCCCAAACAGACCTTTGCAGTAGTATCTTTTATAATGGAAAAATAAAGAAGCAATGCAAGTAGCATGGATGCTTGGTGCCAACACAGTGAACAGTGCCCAGTACTTGCCAGCAAACAACCTCTCGCCCTTTGTGCCTCAGCTCTCCCTAGCCAGGCCAGTGAAATTCCCATTACATCTACAGTTCCCACTGAATTCACATCCAGCCCCATCAGCGTTCTACCACCACCACTGGAGCAATTCCCCGTTCTGCCAGCATATACACATGCACGTAACATTACATGCAGGAGTAGACATGCTGTCTGGAAATGAGTCTCACTGGTCTGGTGGCTCACTAACATCGGCACGGTTTAAGTGCCTTAATGGTTTATTTCATTTGCTTGAGTAATGAGATTAATGTGATGTTGGTTTGTTGAAGCTAAATCATACAAAGCCAAACATGTAAATGTCCTTATCTCACAGCATTAGCCCAAGCTGTGTTACCACATGAGTCCGTCTTACTATCCTGCTTTTAAATGTACAAACAAATTCCTATTTTGCTCCAGTTTTGCTCCTAGAGGTCAGCCAGAACATAAAGACCTTCCGTGGCCAAACAAACCATTAAACATTGCCACGCACTGGCTAATGTTTCTGCATGCTCCCTGTTTTTTTTGCAACTAGGCTTCTAACATATTCAACTTTTATACCTCAAAATCCAGTGTAAACCCTGCAGACATACACCTGTGTCATATATAAACATGCACATATATACACAGAGGATGTGGAACAATGTTCCTGCTATGACAGGTCCTGCACACTCAAACACAACACAGACTGAAGCATGACTATCCCACAAACTTCATCCATGAATGATAGATGAGACAGACAGACTGACCCGCAGACACACCTAAAAGCAGAGTAAATCTGCAAACACCCAGTTGTACATTCTTGCTTCAAAATAAAAATAAATCTGTGCAGAAACACATTGGTTTTGTCCCAATCATGACACAAGCAACATAAAATTAGATTTTATATCTGGGTTTGACCTGTTTTCACTGTATCACAAGGTTGGAAAGGACCTCTGAGATCATCAAGTCCAACCGATAACCCAACACTAACACCAACCATCATCTAAACCATGGCACTCAGTGCCACATCCAATCTCCCCTTAAACACCTCCAGGGTTGGCGACTCCACCACTTCCCTGGGCAACGCATTCCAATGGCCGATCACCCTTTCAGTGAAGAACTTCTTCCTCACATCAAGCCTAAACTTTCCCTGACGAAGCTTGAGTCCATGCCCTCTAGTTCTGTCACTGGTCACCTGAGAGAAGAGACCAACTCCTTTTAGGGAGTTGTAGAGAGCAATGAGGTCTCCCCTGAGCCTCCTCTTCTTTAGACTAAACAGCCCCAACTCACTCAGTCGCTCCTCGTAGGGCTTATGCTCCAGCCCCTTCACCATCTTCGTTGCCCTCCTCTGGACACACTCCAGCATCCTGACATCTTTCCCAAACTGGGGGGCCCAGAACTGTACACATATTCAAGATGAGGCCTGACTAGTGCCGAGTACAGGGGGACAATAACTTCTCTGGTTCTGCTGACTACACTATTCCTGATGCAGGCCAGAATGCCATTGGCCTTCTTGGCCACCTGGGCACACTGCTGGCTCATGTTGAGCTTCCTGTCAACCAGCACTCCCAGGTCCTTTTCTGCCTGACTACTCTCCAGCCACTCTGTCCCCAATCTGTAGCTCTGCATGGGATTGTTGTGTCCAAAATGAAGTACCTGACATTTGGACTTATTAAACATCATCCCATTAGAATCAGCCCATCTCTCCAATCTGTCCAGGTCCCTCTGCAGGGCCATCCTACCCTCTAACAGATCAACCCTGCTCCTGTCTGTATTCTTGTGCTGAGAAGTCTCCAATCAGAGCTGGGGTTATTTCTGTCCCATGGCCACCTAGAGCTGAGCCAGGATTTAAATAAATTCTGCACAATTGGAGCACACAACTATCAAAAGAAGTAATCCTCCCTCATTTCCTTCTTGCATCTATATTAACTAGCATTGGACCCAGGCATCAGCCATAAAACAGACTAACATCTTACCTAGTGCTAAGTACCTGGTGTTGACACTGGAGGTAACTCACCCCTACAACAGATAAAAGGAATTGTTTAGAAATGAAGAACCAGCAATCTTTCTTGAGCATTAAAGGTCACACCCTGCAACCTCCACTTTCAGATACAGGTCCCCTCTCTGCAAGTCATTTTATTAAAGAAAATCTGCAATGCTGGTGCTTGGGATCTGCAAACAACTGGACACTTTCATTTAAACAACGAGCTTTCACGGATTTTTGAGGTCAGAAGAGACCACTGTGATTTTCCAGCCTAACACACTGCATGCTAACTTACTTTAATGAATTCCTGCTTAAGCATCTCCCATTCCAACAAACATCCCTGAACACAGCACTGCCAAAGACAGAGAAACCACCGGCACCTTCAGCAGCTTCTCCCACAGTGCTGAAACCATGGATTTGAACTCCAGCCCTTCCCTGGCTTCATCTTTCAGCTGTCGCCTCTTGCTAAAACTCTGCCTGCTAGACCCAAGAGCTCTTTATTATTCAATTTATTCTCTCCATGACAATGTTAATTGCCTTAATCAATTTACCTTCCAACACTCTCTTATATAAATCAAGCAGCCATGGGTCCTGGACCCTTTCTCTGCATCCCTTCAGCACTCCCACAGCCCTCCATAGACCCTCTTCAATAGGAACTGGGGACGTGGCAGCTGCCACGTGCCTCCTCCAGCCTGGCAACCACCTGTCAGCGCAGGCAAGGAGCACACAAGACCTTTGGCCATAATATCATATTAGCAGCACTTGCTCATGACTCCTTGCTCCTCTATAAAGACATGATTTCTCCAGACAGCATCCTGGAGGTACGGCCTCTGTTGTTTGCTCTTAGATAGAGAAATTTACAGTTGCCCATCTGAGAAATATTACCTGCTTGTATCCAAGCAATACAAATTGCTTTTACCAGCGGTCACTCCTTTTCTTGATTTACCACTCTCCCAATCTTAGTGTCATTTCCAGCTTTAGCTATGGTGACTCTGCCTTATCACAGATTGCTCACAAACACGTTAAGTAGTGTAAGGACAAAAATGAGTGCTCAGAGAGGCTGCTAGAAATAGATGTTTGGAAATTCTTTCTGATTTTACAACTGTATTTTAAGACCTGACACTTTGCTGGGTCTCAGCCAGTCACTCTTTTGCACATCCCCAGCCAAAACAGCAGTGCTGTACCAAGCTGTATTTCTTGCTGAATTTTAAGTAAATAAAAATCCTCACAGTTGCCTTTATCAATCCCATCAATAAACTCTTTAAATAAAAAAAAAGTTCAAAAGGATGTGCTCATGCACACTGAGTGCATCACTGTCCCTCCTCCCTTCTTCATTAAACAAGTGCCCTACCAATGACTCGAATCATTTGCCCAGGAATCACGTTAAGCTGATGGGTCTGTATTACTCAGTCTGGTCAGTTTACTGCTTTTCTATACTAATACATCATCAGTATGGCTACAGTTCATGGGGAATTCTCCAGTATTACAAGACTCAGTAAAAAGTACTTATTACTGGCTCAATTTACTCTCGTAGACTTCTTGAGGCACCAGGGCTGATGTGCAAAGGTCTGACTAATGCAGTTGCTATTCAATACTCACTTGTACCACAATTGCAACTGGAGCCTAAACATATCATTACTTTTCCCCCTGCAAAAGTGTAATATTTTTGTCTTTTCTATTAGCTTCACCTAGTAACCTAGTCTTATATCTAATATTTTACAGAAACTTGTTTTTTCTCATCACTACCAGCCAGAACTTCTCTCTGCATCCTTTTGCTTCCTTTCTCAAGCTCTGATTTCTTTTTTCTGCTATTGATTTCCCTCTCAGGCACTTGGACACGTAACGCTGCCTGGATCATAAGGGCAGTGCACCCCGTTGCAGCACCCGGTAACTCAGCAAGCCCAGAGCACAGGCTGGAAGGACAATGGCTGAAGGTGAGAGGGCAACTGGAGACCCGCTCGATCAGATTCTTCCTCCTGATATATCACCCAATTAAAACTTTTTCAGAAAACAAAAATCACTGCCAACAAGCTCACTGCCTGGGACTAAACAAGAGTGAGATTTCAAACACCAGGCAAGGTTGAAACTAGTATTTAGTGAATTTTGGTCACCTCCAAGAAAGTACAAATTCAAGAAATACGTTGAACTTTTGGCTAGACAAAACTAAAATTGCACTTTGCCTCCCTAAATCTGTCTATGTTGCTTTTTTCTACTTGTCCAGATACAGAGATATAGATACATGCTTTCTGCCCTTTAGACACTGCGGATGGGGAAAATATGCCATCCTGGTGCTTCACATAGGAATACTATTATCGCATATAAAAAAAATCCTGTTTCTTTCTAGGAACAGGAAATACGTAGAGTAGTATTTCATCTGAGAAACGCTGTTATCAGCAAAGGTCAGAAACTGAAGTTAGCATAGGTATTCCAGCTCTACATTTCTGGATACTCTAATTCTAGGCTTGAATGTTGCACTGTACCATTTTTGATACAAAAGAAGTACTAGCTCAGAGAAGTGGCAAATATAAAACCCACAGAAGCTTGTGCTGTGGGATCATGAGACTTCAGATAACTGCAAGATCTTTAAAGTTGATGAGAAGGTTTTTCTCCTCCATGTATTGAAATTAATTTCATCCACAAGTAATCACAGCAAAGCTCAAGGTTCTCAACTTCGAAGTGTAACATCTAGTATTTAGCCTAATTACTCTGCTTAAATTGCTGATTTCTTCCAACACCCCCTCTTATGCAGAACCTGGATTTCTGCATAAAAATAAGAAAAATGTCAACACTTTGACACCTCTACAAGTACCACCACCATCTCTTGTATTCACAGGATTTTCCCTCTAGCTAACACAAATAAAGGACATTTCTCTTCCCCACACACACATACATTATCAGAAAACTAAAAGGTACGCTGATAAAAGGAGCAGATGAGAAAAGCCAAGATGCAGTTATTCAAAGGGGCCTGCAGAAAGCCAGTATTTAATTAACAACTTTATCTGATACATGAAGTATGAGCTCCTCACACCCAAATGTTGCCGGTGCATCACTCATAGAGAAACACGGCAGCCAGGGAGACATCACACCTTGGGGAGGCCTCAGCCAGGCACATATGTAGATATAAGCACACCAGCTTGAGATGCTGGAACTGAAAAGATGCAGAAAAGACAGAGGATTCCTCAATGACAGCACTGTCCCCATGCTCACATCAGCAGGCACAAACAGGGTGAAAGAGAATTGTTTAAGGAAAAGGAAGGGATTGTGTTGCAGCAGCTTCCCCGTAAAATATACCAGAATATCCATAAAAGCATGCTGCTAAGGACCTGCAGAGCTCATCACACCCCACTGCGTGACACCCACTGTCTGTGCATGAGCCAGCCCTGTGATTAATTGTTGGGTTTGTTTATTTTCTGCCCTAACGATGATGCCAACAGCTTTGTCAGTGAGTCAGCTGCACAAAAACTAATGGACTTCCATCTCCTCCTCCTGCCTCTTTCAGGGCTGATATTGCACTCCTCATACACCCATCGCTCTTCCCAAAACTCAACAGCATTTCAAAGGGTTTCAACCACACTCCTAGCCAGGGTCACTCATACCTTACAGAACCACATATTATAATAAGTTATTACAACAATAACCAAAAGACGGGTTAATTTCAGAATATCCTACAATTCTGTGCCAACCTCCTCAGCACAGAAGCCACTCTTTTTTTAAAGCAAACGGGTCAATATAAAAAAATGATAGGCAGCATCCATTACATATATGTTATACTTAGCAACAGAGAATCCATCTGCATTATTCCTGGTCTCATTAAAGACTTGGCTCCTTGTAAATATTATGTCTCTAATCCACACGTTCTCCCTCCAAACTGTGCTTCAGGGGTCTATGTAAGTAATAATTGGTATGCGTTGTCGCAAAGAAATAGCAGCTGAGTGTTTGACAACATTACAGAAGTCAATGTACATGGGAGCAACTGCAGTGGTCCTCATGAAAAATCAATTCAGCGAGGTTCCTACCAGCATCTCCGCAAAAAACTCACAACCAAGGCACCCTGTGCTTCCCACACCCAGGACTGAAGAAAGATGTGATTTGGTCAACCTTGATTTGGCCACTGTGGTGGCAAAGGTCCTTCATAATCTCACGAAGCTCTGACTGCTGATGGGGAATAGAGAGAGGACCCGGGCAAAGCAGAGCCCAAAACTCAACAAGTAAGCACGTTGCTTTAACCACATAAAACCTACTTCCGGCAGGAGGGATAGGCAGAAGCCCAGAAGTAATCAAGGCTGTTACTTTGAACAGGACCGCTGTTTTTAATTGGCTTAAAGGATACACGAAATTACTTCGAGGTAAGGTTGGAGGAGCAAGTCACTAATACTTAAATTTCACTACTAATGTATTTGAGTAACTTGGCTTTTGTTTGCATTTTACAGTGAAGTCCCAGAAGAGACAGGATTTATAGATGCCTATCAAGATGCCTACCTTGATCCACCCAGAAGACCATGTATTTGAAAAAACAAGGCGGAATTATTCAAAATAACCGTGTAATGCAAATGCATACAGCTCCCATCACTTGAGAAGCAAGGAGACTCTGAAAGGTGATGGCATCCCAGGAGCTGTCCTCCTCCAGCAAAACTGCAGAGCAGGGACAAGCCTCTGATAATCCCCCTGGACCAGGTTCTGCTCCTGGCCAAAATTTCGGGATGGGCTAAAAGCCCCATAAAAATCCCAGAAAGTGACAACCCTATCACGCAGCAGTGCTGATGACCTCTGTGAGAGGTTGAAAAGTCCACTGAAGTTGGTGCTAACAATGTCAAACATTCCCCGCAGCTGCATGCCCAACCCCGAGGATCCATATGCATGCTCTCCAGGTGACACAGTTGTTAAATGCCCAAAAATGCAACACTAATGGGAATAGAGGCAAGGACATGCACACCACTGCGGAACATCCTCTGTCGCACCACAGCTTTGATGCTTGGGGGAAAAACACTGGTGCTGCTCCACATCACGTTTCTCCTCCTCATGCTGGACGCACAATTGCAGACCTCAGACCAGCCAAAGCAAACTCTGACTCACCAGCACTGGCCTTCAAGATGTGCAGATGCAAGCTTCTCCATCAAGCCACTCTGCCTCCATCGCACATTTTCCCACTCCGACTATTCAAACTTTTTAAAATAATCCCATAGAAGCTACAAATAATATAACTCAGGCGCTAACAAATCATTACAGAGCAAAATAAGGCCACTGACTTTACCAGTAGGACTGCCAAAACCTTCCCAGGCATCACCACTGTGCTCCCGCCTCGCCAGACCAAGTATAACAAATCCAACCAAACAAAGCAAACCCCAAAGTCTGTGAAGCAGGGATTATCTTGCAGCCTCCAAACAAAGTTCAAAACGGCATCAAATCTAGGAGAGATTGAAGCAAATTTGGACTCAGGTCCCTCTTGCCTTGAAGATAAATATGGTAAAACAGGATTTCTGTTTCTCAACAGTCCAGCACCTCTTCTACAAGCAATAAGTCATCTTTCTCTTTGCAACCTCACCACCATATTTCCTGAACGCGACATCCTGCCAGCATTACCACCTCAGAGAGGAGAAAGAAAAAAAATAACTAAAAAACTCCAGATGTTTACTCCTGTGAAAACAACTTCTGGTTCTTAAGAAATCATCAGGGTTTCGTGTGCAAGGAAGGGGAGTGTGCGCTCATGAAGCATCATTGGTTGTTGTGGAGCTAATAAATAATAACTCATTCTTCCATGCTCTGGTACTGAAAACTCTTACAGACTTCACAGAAAACATTACTGGGTGCCTTCCTGGTGCTCTGCAAAATGCCAAAGATCCCAGTCTCCTCACCACGATCACGGCTGAGCAGAGTGAGAAGGTACACACAGCATTATAAGAAGGTTTGGTTTCCATGCCTTTGCTGGGGCAAAGGAAGGTCACAGCATTTTTCATCCTTTCACCGAAAACTTATCTTTATTTTATTTCCTCTGGCAAAGGAGAAGGAACAATAACATGAACGATGGGAACATGGGAGAAGGAAGGAGAGTTGGCCCAGGCACACCTGGGCGTGACAAAGTGCATTTTGGAATTACATCTTCCAGCATCACGGACAGCAGTAAACACCAATTCCTGGCTAAGATGTTTGTGTTATCCCACTCAAGAGCGAAATCAGTAGTGACTTGCCAAAACCTCCCCTCCAAATTTTCAGTGTTCCCTGCAAGGGGGGACCCCAGCAACCACCCTGTACCCCCACCTCGCACAGTCCTTATTCGCCTGTGAGCCCTGATGCCATTTCTCCTGTCAGAGCCTATAATCTAAACATCCTTACAGCAAGATTAATTTTCATTTTAAGAGTTAAGTGGGCTACGCAGAGGAAATAAAAAATATTTCAGGGCTTTATCCTTCCCATGACAAATTTGTGATTCTTATTGCAGCAGGACAAGAAGTATAAAAGTTACTTTCCTTATTCTCTGCTGTATCCAAACCCCAAGAGCTAGGAGACTGGCTTAGGGTTCTGTTCTCAAGCTCTATGGAATAACCAAACATACACAAAGATGGGATTTTTTGGGGGGGAGAGCTACAAACCGATCCGGGGGGAGGGAAACTGCTAGGGGCAAGGGGTTCTGTCACTCTGAAAAATCCCAGATTTCTAAGTCAGGTGTAATCACCCGAGCCTGAAGAGCTCCTCAACAGCAGCAGCTCCACTCTCCACTTCTTTAACTTAGTACAACTAGAATATAAAGCAAAGAAAGAAATAATTGCTAGATCTGATGTGAGGAGTAAATATGACACCCGTCAGGTTTTGTGAGACAGCATCATCCACCAGATTTTAACAAAACACTTGCAAATTGCCAGTGCCGTGTTTAGAGAAGCTTTTCCATTTCTTCAACTTAAATATGAAGCCACTTTTAATCCTCACAGCCAGTAAACAGCACTCGAACCACAATTTTGCATTTTCAGTGAAAATTAACCTACCTTTTCCAAAAGGGTTGGCAAACCCAAATTCAGGGTTTTTTTCATTAAAGTACATATTCTTACAAGAGTCAGCTTAAGTGAAGTTTTATTTGAACTGCAGCCAGCCTGATGGATACACGTACTTTCCTGGCCAAAAGTTTCAGTATACGACTTCCAACTCTTGTCTGGGACCTCAAACTTGGAGGCTGATGTTTTTTCCTGATACAAGGATTGTTATCACTGGACCCCAGTGACAAGTCTCTCTAGTGAAATGACAGCACTAGAGATGACAGCCTGTGCTACAGTTTTCCTATGGGGAAACTCCTTTGAATATTTTCCATCTAGGAAAAACACGAGTGGAAAAGGGCACAACTTTGCCCTCAAAAAGCAGGTCAGGATAAGAGGGAGCTGCCAGCAAACAGAGCTGTAGCACTGCAGATCTCTGGGGCACCACACTCCAGAGCCACCCTGACCAGCCAGACCTCGGGGTTCCCAAACTAGGAAGAAAACTACCTTAAAACCAAGGGAAGTGACCACAAGAAAACATCATCTATAATTTTTACACTATAAAGTTGACAAGAAAACTCTGGTCCAAGGAAGCATCTCAGTCCAAAATTCGATGGAAAGATTATAAGCCAAACACTCCTGCAATCCACATTTCAAAACACAGAGGTGGTTCACCACTCTGACCACACCATCCTCATTTCTAGTCAGTTTTACAAATATTTGATTATGACTTTTACAGGCAAAGATACTTTGATTGCCCACAACTGGAAGAGCTCTGATGGAGTAACTGCCCACAGCTCCCAGATGCGCTGGGTTTGCTAATGATGAACGGGATCCTCAGTCCCACTCCCCAGTAATGACTAACAGGTGGGTCTCCCAAACCCCTCCAAAAATAAAAAGCTCCTTTCTAAAAATACCATCCTGCAATCACAATGCTAAGTAGTCCAGAAAAATACTTGATCATAGCTGATGCTTCCCAAACAATTGCTTTTCTAGGAACTTCAGGCTTCCCCTGCAGCAGAAAGTTTTGTGAGGCGAAGAATCCAAATCTTTGTTTAAGATTTGAGCCCCATGGACAAACCCATTCCCTCAGCCAGCTCTGGAGCTCAAGCACAAATCAGCTTTATGGTAATAACAGATTACAGAACACATCACCACAAATATTTTTTTTTTTACTACAGGATGTGTAATTGAAATGTCTGCAATTCAACAATCACCTCTGAATTCATAAATACCTCATAGTATTCTGAACACACTCTCCTATAATGAGACCGTCTTCAATTTTCCTTGGTAAAGAGTCCTTTAAAGAATGCTAAAGCAGGTCGGCGCCCTTATGCACTGATGGAAACAGGAACAAAAGCATTTTGTCACCAGGCATCTCCTCTATCATTATTTTTTTTACTCTGCTTAAACAAATCAAAAAGTACATGCCTTTCCCTCCCTAAATATCTGCAATAACTGCAATTTCATTCCTGTCGGTAAGCCACCATCTGTATGAAAACAACGGTCCATTATACCTAACCATCACTCGCTATCGTTTTTCCTGCTTTGCTAATGTTTTTTAAAACACTGGATTAAAATGTCATAGCATCCCTCACATTCTAGGGAGCCATGTGTATTCCTCTCCTCTGGTCACGGTATACTTAATCAAGTGTGAATGATTAAAGTACTTCAATTAGAGCTATGCACATTCATAGCAGGCAATTCAAAGGCAGAAAGAGAAGTGTTGCTGAAAGAAGAAATTACTTCTACTACTTTGAGATCTCCATCTCCCACTTTCTTCCTCCCTAGCACAGCCAGGCAGAGCCATGGGACCCGGCAAAGTACCAAGCCCTAAGCCCCAGCCAGGATTTACCTTGAGCAGGACAAAAGGCCATTCTTTCCCCCTCAGCAAGTCCAGCAAGTTGGGGGGGGGGGGGATACTGTGTTCTTTTTTTTGGTGAAAACACCAACCTCAGAGCACCACGCACAAATCCGCACACCTCCTTTGCGCCTCCTTTCCAGTTTGGAAGGCTTAAAAATTTCCAAAATAAATACTAAGAGAAATGGATATTGGGGGAATTTTAGCAGTGGGGTGTGGGAGAGGGGGCTCCACGCAGGAAGGACAGAGGAGCGGAGCACCCTGCCCTGCGGACACGGGGTTACACCCGGAGAGTTGCTAAGGGCGAGCAGAAAATAAGGGAAATGAAAATATTAAAAGACAAAAATGTAAAATTATTTTTAAAAATTAATTTCTAATTTTTAAGAACAATTTAAAATTTTAAATGCTTTTTAAAATTTTAAAAAATATTTTTAATTTAAATTTTTAACTTTAATTTAAAAAAAAACCCTAAACAACTACAGACACCTCCTAAAAATATAAAACCAACCTCAAAGGATGGCGGCCGCGTCCTCCGCGTCCCCCGGCAGCCGGGGGTGCCGGGGGAAGCGGAGCAGACGGCCGCCCCGCGCAGCGGGGTTCCCCCCCTCTCCCAAACTTTCCTGCCGCCTCCATCCCGCTAATCCAGCGGCAGATGTTGTCGGCAGAGCTCGGCACTAAGTAAACAATGCGGGGCCCCGGCACAACAAAAGATTTCCCACTTCACCCCCGTCGCCACCCGCGCAAGTTGCGCGGCCGCCTCCCAGCACCATCCCCATCGCCCCCGTCTTTTTTTCCTTCTCCATCCTCATCGCGCCCGGGGCTACACAAGCAAAGATGTCCTCGCCTTTCCCTTGTCCTTATCGCCACCCCCTTACCTGCTGCCGGCAGCTCCGCACACGCGTTTCAGCGCCGCATCCCTTCCCGCATCCACCGCCCGGCTCTGCCTGCTGGAGATCCACCTTAAAAAACGCCACCCGCTCGCAACATCACACACACACACACACACACACACACACACACACACACACACAAAAACTTAATCCTCCCCCCCCCCCCCCCCCGCTGCTCTCCTGCTCCGCCCGCCGCCGCGCTGGGAGCGCACGGGGGTAGCGGAGCCCAGCAGCAGCGGGGAGGATGCTAATTGCAACTTGGGGGGGAGGGAGGGTCGCTGGCTCTTTTTTATTTCCTCCCTTTTTTTCCTTTTTTTCCCCCTCTTTTTTTCCCCTTCTTTTTTTTTTCTTTCTCTCTTCGAATATTTTTTTCTTCTCTTCTTTTTTATTTTTTGTTTCCAAGTGCACGGGCGGTGCTGACGCTCCCCCTCGCCGCGCTGGGTGAGCGGAGGGAGAGGTAGGAGCTCTCACTGCCTTTTTTTTCTTTTTTTCCCCTGCTTCTTTTTTTTTCTTTTTTTTTCTTTTTTTTTTTTTTTTTGGGCAATAGGCGGGGTCTCGCCTCGCAAACCAATGACACAAACCCACATGGACCAGCCTCGCCCCCTATAGATACTCTTCACTACAAATAGGCTCTCTCGGGGGATTAGTGGATCAGCTAAAGTACAAACAGACGCGGTGAGGAAGGGCCGGGGGGGAGCGGCGGGAGGAGCTCCTGAGATGAGGAGGTGGGGGCGACCAGGCAGCCCTGGGTGGTACCCCGTGGGGAGGGGGCTCGCCTGTTGCGCTCGGTGTTAGCCCGGGGAGGGGGGGACAGAGAACGGGAGGGGTCGCCTTTGTTCGGCCACCCTCCCTTCCGCGTCCCCCCTCCACATCCCGGGTCCTGTGTCGCCCCCGGGATTGCCACCAGCCAGGGGGAAGGATGCCACAATACCCCTGTATTATGGGGGGTGCCCTGTATTGGGGTGGATGGAGGGCACCCAGCCGAGCCCCCCCCCAGGATGCGATGCCAAGTCCAGCCTGTGCCTCTTTGTATCGCCGTCATCCCTCCGTCCGCTCGACTGTGCAATTATTGTATCATAACCCTCCTCACCCCGCACGCCGCACCAAAGGGTTGAAATTGGTGTTGTGAGGCTGGGGAATAAAGGCCACCAGGCGTGCTGAAGCCCGTGCTGTTGACGTCTTAAAGACAGAGAGGCTGACACATCCATCCCAGACGAGCACCCAATTTGATATGACTATCGTATAATCACGCCAGGGCGTTCAGCTGAATGCGAGATAACGAGAGCGCACTCCAACGTGGATTTATTTATATTTGTATTCCACATTACCCCCATATATTTGGGAATTAATGTTTTGACAGACGTTCCTCATCTGCTTATCACAAGAACGTGGGCAGGTGGTGATCCCATCCTTTTGTTGTGTAATCATAGAGCTTTCTGCATTATATATCCCATGCTTTTCAATCAGCCTATGAAGAAGCACACTCCTTTCCTAGTCAAATAAACCCCTTGAACCAGATCAATTGTACATCAAAACTAAAAAGCAAGCTTCAGTTTTCTGGGGGTGATATTACACAATGAAAAGCCTGAATATCTTCTTATAAGCATGGTTTAGAAACTTGCTGGATGCTTACATGCATCCATCATTTGTCTTCTAGGCACCTGCTACCTCTGTCCCACAGAAGTTGAAGCCTCACGCAGCCTCAGCTCACTGGAATTCCCTGTTGTGTAGGTGCAAGATGGCCTTAGCTGTGGCCGCCCTGTGGTACCCAGGCTCTGCATGACACAGTGTACAGCCAGGCACCTTCAAGTTGATTTTAACAAAATTCAGCAGCATTCAGCTGGAAGTTGTATCTAATTCTGCACTCTTCCCTTTGGAAAAAGTCCCTCTGAAGATAAAACCCTGCCTGACTGCAGGAAACCTCTCTATGAAAGTCACAAACTCTGTTATTATCAGGATTTCTTGCATGTCCATCATTAACAATGCTGCTAACTGTCAAAATATTACGGGCAGCTATTTGGGCTACCATGAGTAACAGCAATTTGCACCAACTGAGGACTTGCCCGTGGCTTTTCAGCGGTGACGTTTTTAAACCACAATGACCATCTCTGCTTTAGCCAATTTGCTTTATTAAATGTTATATATGCAACGTGTGGGAGCGTGGGACAGGGAAACAGTAATCACTCCTAATAAATAATGTTGAGTTCATGATATAAACAAAGTAAGTGACATATATTGAGGCCAAAGACACAAATAATTATTTCATTTCTGGACCGATTAGATTATAGCTTATAAAGGAAAAGGCTCTGAAGCAAATGTTTTAAGGTTTAGCAGGGAGCAAACATCAGTCAAGCGGCTTTCTCTTCAAACTATTTGGATTGCGATCGAACATTCATCAAGTGTAAAATATTCTTTGTAATTAGATGCTAGGAAAGAAGTTGCATGGTAGGTTTGGCGGGGGGCCTGAAAGGACGTGTTTTTACCTTCAAATTGCATCTTTTAAAACTTCATTCAGCTGCTGCTCAACCTTGAAGGTGCTTCAACTCCTCCAGTATCTCACTAGTTTGTGCAAAATTCACATGCTTGGAGCGAGGTGTTTCGGTTTCTCAGAGCTCAGGAGCAGCAGTTTTGGAGAACAGGAAAGACCTCAGAGCTCGTCCTGCTGACCAGGCAGGCACGGGACACACCTCTTTTCTAGCCTCTCCCTTCTGCATTTTTTCTGTATATTATCCACTTTCCGGACAGTTGTTATTTGTTAAATGAAAGGTGGATTCCCAACAGCTTCTCCTTCTCTAACTGTATTTTAAAAGACTGAGGAATAATTGAGTGTTGTTGTGCAGATAATTCCTACTATGAGAAGAATAGTCCTGAAATCTTTGTTCTGAGGGATGCTTGCAAAGCACAATCAAGCTGTTCCTCTCCCTCTCTTCTATTTATTTTAATCCATCAGTAGCTGTACTGAAAAGTTTCTTGCACTGTTTGGGAACTAAACCCTCCCAGCATAATATTTTCTTTTGGTGAAATCAAATGAACTTAAAAAAAATGCACTTCTGAGTCCTTCCAATATGGGAACCGTGTGTTCGAGGCGCAAGGTTTATGTGGCATCTCTGTTCCCTGTTGGCCAGGGTTCACCTTGCCTGCTGAAAAAACCTCCCCACTGCTGCTATTTAACTTCAGGACTCACTGTGCTCGCCCAGTGTTGCAGCTTAACCACTCGGTAAAAGCTAACAGAAAGTCTGTAGCCCCTGTGTCTATAGTAGTTATAGTTGACAAATTTGTAATTATTTTTAGTAAGGGATTACATGCTTCCCTTGTGAATAACTTGGCTTCTGTTAGCAGTGGATTTGGGAAAACGGTGATGTTCAGAGCCTGTTTCCTGACCCACATGCTGGCTTCAAGCTGCTGAATGCACGTTACACGAGGCATTTCATCAACCAGGAGCACAATCACACTTTCCCTCTACACTTCAGCGACACGTCAGCCTGAGTGCAGCACCTCCTGCTACACTGGTGCATCTTAAGTCCTTGCAAGGAACTAAAAAAAAAAAAAAGTAAAATTTACAATCTCATTTTCATAAAGAGGTTGTTTTGCAGATGCAAATATGGGCCTTGATCTTGCAAAGGTGATGCTCCTGCATAGCTTTATGTAGCGTGAGGAGTCAGAGTGACTTCAGCTGGATGACTCTCAGTGCATAAATCTAAGCGCATGCATCTCTCTGCAGATTTAGAGTGGTTATCTGTCGACTAGAATAGACCAGTTATTTTACTGCTGCAAGTGTTTGTGCAACGTAGTTACTCAATGATGTGTAGGAACACGCAGACACAAATCCTGCTGAGATCCTTCTCAGCCAGAAAACATGTTCGATCATTAGAAATGAAACGTATATGTTCAGTAACACTACTTACTCAGTGTTAATGTCAATATCCCATTTATTTTTTACCAGGTTTTGAACAGATATGTTGGCTAGTTTATAATGGATATTCATTGAAATAATCACCTCTGTTTAAGAGGGTGCTCATATTTTTTACAAATCAGTGGCAGCAAACATTTGTTTTGTACCAGTATTGTTGATCTAGAAACTTAAGTCTAGAATTTGGTTTAACTGTCTATAATAAAGGTACAATAATCAGGAATATGAACACATTAAGGAATTTCCCTTAAAGATTTTTATGTGTGTCATTTTGGACCCTGGAGAAGTAAATTGGCTTACTTTACTGCATACTCTGCTTTTAATATTACTACTCAAGTTTAACTTTAAAATGCACTGGGAAAAAAGTATCCATCATTTCACCGTGGTAACTGATGCAAACCAGGGATGAATTGATTCCAAAACATATTTGGTAAACTGTTCTGTAACTAAGCATCTACAAGACAGGTTGTTTTTCTTATAGTGTTGATCTCATGCCAGACTGACCTGGGTATACATGCACCATTAAGTGCAATTCCTTCTAGTGGGAAGTCAAAAATCCAATATTTGGTATCAGTCTTGTAAAAGTAAGTTCATTAAGAGGGAGGTTCAGATCACTTGTGTAATTTACCTTAAGGATGTCATCCAGTGTGAAAGATTGCACGGGTAGAAAAAACACTGCCCCTGAAGGCAGTGTGTGATCCTTATTAGATCAGCAACTCCCCTCCCCACCCCTATTTTAGGCTCAGTTTTTAGTCTTTAATTACTGTAACACCATTTGTTACAAGTTTAAAAGGTTTTCACTCTAGACCTGGAATCTGATAACAGAACGGTATTTAACTTAATATAAACGAAAAGGAGTTATTTATGCCACAAGTTCTTTGTGGGAACCCAGAGAAAGGAGTATGAATGGTTTTGCCTCTTTTTGTTGGTTTAAAAGCATATGGGGAATCTTGCTCAGAATAGAGAAAAAATCCCCCAAAACACAAACCCAAACAAAACATCAAAGCAGCTTTGATTTTGGAGGTTGCCAGGAATAATGCTCAATATTTTTTCTTTCCCGCTTCCATGGGAGTATTTCAAGTGGGTTTCTTATGGGAGATAGACCTCATCTGTTATCTCATACTGATGCTGCCTTGGTATTTGAGTTGCTGGATGCCCCAGGCTCTGATTCCAAACTGGGTGGTCATATGTGCTCTATAGCAGCCGTGAGACCCCAAATCATCTCCCTCTATCCCGTCCTGCCCTGATCATCCCTGGCATGTCTGCCCTCTGCCTTCCTGAGCAGCTTTGCAGGCAGAGGACTTGCACACCCCGGGTTATGTCCTGCTGCGGGTGCAGTTTGAGCTCCTAGTTGCGAAGACGCGAGTTATTTGCAGTCTGTGCAGAAACTCCCTCAGTTCTTTCTAATTTTGAAAGAAAAGCAAGTCTACTGAACAAAATAGCTGTTCTGCAGCCTTGTGCTCAGCTGCTGCTGCCAGTGCCTCAAGAAGCAGTTGGCTCCTCTGGGCCCCGGCCATGCGCTCCCAGCCTGCACTGCCTCCTCCCGCTGCCAGCACGAGCATTTGTGCAGCTGCAAGGTGAAGTGGATCAGGGAACATATCCAGCTGAACACTGATCCCAAGGAAAGAAAGAAAGAAACAAACAAAAAAAGCTTATTTTCAGTTGGATCTGTTCGCCAACCTGGTTCTGCCTTCAGCTACATGAGACGTTCTCTCATGGGGAGAGGCACATGCGGGTGGGAATGAGCAGCCAGGGCAGGGAGTGCAGGGCTGATTTTATGGCAGCACCGGCTTATGCTGTCTTAAAAGCATTTTTCAGGCTACGACCTCGTGTTAATATATTACTGTTTCAGTGCACCGTGCAGAAGAGGTTAGAGCACTAGATTTTCCCTCCCAGAACCATGACGCTGCATTTTGCAGGATCTGTGGATGAAAAGTTGTCAGTGGTGTTAAAAATTTCCCTGTGAAATACTAGGATGTGGTTGTGTTGGAGAAACAAGCATGGGGTGGCAGAGGGGCTGCCAACAGGGAATGGGATACCCACACACATTATTAGAATACGTTAATCCTCTGCTGGCATCGACTGCAGCCACAACTGTGTTGTAAAACCAGCAAAATTCCTGGGATACTTTAATACAATATATAAACCAATTTAATTCAATAGCTCATTGATTGTAATAGAAGAAGTTGCTTTGTGATGTAACTATGGTCTCGGTGTCGCACTTTCTTCACATTAAATTAAATATATAGATTTTGACTGATTTTCACAAAGTAAAGCAAATTTAGGGGCCGAGAGATATTTTTCATAATATGTTGATGTTATCCCTTCCTGGCAAATCTATTCCCATTGAGAAAGAAAAGGAGTTACATGCTGAGAACTCTTGAATTGAATCGATGATTAGACAGAGGCAATACGTATTACTTCTGCCCTGCTACAGACACTGAATTCAACTGTGGTGGGAAATTCTCCAATCCATTTCCCCTTGCAAACATGAGCAAAAGGATGAAAACACAGAAGAAATTTCTTTTTTGATAGACCTGTTGGGTTCCTCCCGCCCCTGCATGTGTGTGAAATCATTATGCAAAACTGCTGCCGCCGTATTTTTTTCCCCCCATTTTATTCATTTTATATTCTTAAGCAAGTCTGGAGAAAAGCCTCATGGAGTGCATTTGTATACCCCTCCGATAAAATATCTTAATGTCATCACCGCGTGAGCAGAATTGTTCTACTGGTATAACACATGGCTGACGTTTAATCTTTCTAGGAAAGTTTAACGAAAGGTTCTTGAATCAATCTGTCTGGTTTAAAGTTTGAAGGGCATTTGGATGCACTAATTTGATGTATGTGCCAGGTGTTTCTAACCAAATAGTTATTAGATAAAGACATATAGAGCCTTTCCCACTCCCTACCCCTTATCTGCCAAGGGCTTCCTCAGTGTTCACCTTCCATAAAATCCAGCTTGCTGCAATTGCCTCTGCCTGCAGAACATTTCAGTATATTAATGGGGAATACTACAGCCCACAATCTCTTGTTCCACATTTGTTATTGTTTTGTAAGCCAATTATTGGGAGATTTAACAGTATACAGTCAACAGAAAATAGTTTGGTAACAAAATACAAGGGTGAACTGGACCTTCCAGTTAATTTGCTCTTTGCTGGTGTGCTGGTAATCTCCCTGCATGGCCATTACTGGCGGCTGAAGTGAAACACGTGTGCTTGTATTCCTCAGTGCCATGTTGTAGGCAGGCTGGACCTGACTCACGGCTGCCCTATTCTAGCTGTCATTCGCTGTTTGAATTACAGTCATGCCTGGGGCATCAGCTGAGATCTGGCTGGCAAAGAGCTGGCCAAAAGGGGTACGACAGATGTCTGTAACATCCTGAAGGGGGTGGGAAAGGGAATAGGGAACGAGTAGTCACTAATTCTTATAACAGAAGAATATATCAAATCACAATTAAGTATCAGGTTTCCAAAGCGAGAATCTTTTATTGTAGTAGAAAATTAAATTGTGCAACATCCTTCCTTCAAAATGCTATGAGGTCAAATTGTATTGTGAGTTAAATAGGGTTGAAATAAACTCATGGGCTACAGGTCTATCAGTGATTACTGCACATGGCCATCTGACACCATTTCTGGATTCAAGTAATCCTCATACCGCTGGTTGTTGGAAGCCAGAAGGGATATTTGCTGTTTCTCAGAGTTTGACCTGAGGCATGCACTGCAACCCCTGTTAGAGACAGGAGATGGGGCAAGGCAGACCAAAGCTGGCCCGGAGAGTAAATCTGACTTTGTCCTTATACTGACTGTCCTTGGGAAGATCATCTCAGTCCCAAAGGGCCTGCAGGCTAGAGAGTCAAAGGAAATAGTGGGGGCAAAGGAGAGATGAAGTGACTCACACAAAGTCCCTTGGCAGGTCAGGGAGAAGCTGGATTTCAGCACTCCCTGGCCAGCATCCTATTCACTAGAGCACCGGTCTTTAGTTTCCATGCTAATTAGGAAGTTGCTGGCATGAAACTGAAGCAATGCAGCCCTGAATGAGGTCCTCTAAGGATTTAAGTGCCTGAAAGGCAAAAGTTGCATTTCATTGATAGCACAACTGTGTCTTAAATCTCTCTGGTCACTAGAGATGTAGCAAGCATGGGGTCAGCTCAAGACAGAGTGAGGTAAGTGCAGATAAGGCAGCGCTCGTGGATTGCCAGGCGTTTATAAGGTGTTGGTATAGTACAAAGGGGCTTGATCTGTGTGAGCATTGTACCTGCCACTGTAATCTAAATAAGCCAGAGTGACTGATCACAGCCTCCTGCAATGAACTCAATCACCAGTAGGCACTGCCACCATCTCTAACTGGGAATTTAAAGAAGGGACATCATCTCAGAGGTCAAATGGACATTTGGAAGTGATTCCACTCATGCCCAAGCAGCAAAGCTACCCACACTCATCCATCCTCTTCTTCATTTTGAAGGAGGAATTGATTGTGGGAAAACAAAGCACTGTAGCCATATCTCAGCCAATCCTTCCAAAGGCTGCTCATTGCCAGATTTCGTGCATTGAATCAAAGGACAGTCTGCCTGAGAACAGTACTACTGTTACAGCAGTGACAGCTAGAGATAGGATTTTTTTAAAAATGGAAAGAGTTATACACTGGAAGTCCTACTGCGATATAATTATACCAGCGTAAACACGCCCTGTACCATCTTGCTTATTTTACTTTCCAAATTGGAACATGCTGCACTGGTGTATACATTTCTTTTAGTGATTGAATTTTGTCTCCACAAGGATTTTTGATGCTTTAATGGGAATGGTATTAAAGCAACAGATCTTCACCGTGAAGACCAGTCCTTAGTTTCTAAGTAAGCCTTTTTCCTTTTGTAGTGACAATAAGTAAGCTGTAGGAATCCAGTCCTTCAAAGAGAAAGATAAAAGGCACAGAAAATCTTGTCTCTGAAGTTCCCATTTCCTGATTACACTTCAGAAAAGGGCAGTCAGAGAAATGTCTTCAATCTTTGCCACTAAATCCCCAGGAAATCCTGATGCCCAGGACTGGTGGTCAGGAAAAGACCTCCCAAAAAGAAACAGGATGGATGCTCCTGTTTGTTCCAGCATCTTCGTGAAGGCATGTGATGCAATCAACCTTCTGCTGGGTCCTGCATTTTTGTACATATGTTTTTCAGCCTGGGTGCAAAGGAGGTTCTGGTAGGAGATGTTTCTGATATACTTTTCTACATGAAGTTTTGTCAAGCGCTATGTGTTCAGTGTTTATGGACAAATGGCGCCAGCTTTTAAGCAGTGCTCTTTCCCAAGGCTTGTATCCGTAAAATGTTATCTAGGAAGTCCTGAGTGTTAGCATGGTCACAGCTCTGGTGGACTTTCAGACGTTAATGAACTCATATTAGAGAAGAAAGAGCAAGTTCCTTGTGGTTAGTGGTTCCCATGTGAGCAAAACCATACCTAGTGACAGCATCTTGTGTAAATCTTTACCACTTGGAGGGGGTGAGAAAAAAGCAGAGAAGAGACACTAGCACAATGGAGACAGCTGCTATGGGACGTCTGTTGCTAGTCACTGCTTCTCTGCCATTCTTTGTCATAACTGCTCCATCCTTCTTGGCCAACAAGTTTTTCATGGATTCGGAGTGCTAAGAACCAATCCAGGATGCTTTGAGCATCTCAATAGCTTACAGGTTGGCTGACACATTGGCAATACAAGAATGAGTCTAAAGTGCCTGGAGTGCAGCTTCCATGCGGTTCAGAGACAGAGAGCCTGGTGACATTCAGGATACCCCAAGGTGAGTTTTTTAGTTAATAGTGCTGTGATAATATGTTGTAGGTACTGCATATGTATACAGACTGTTGTCTGCTTTGGGACTCTTCCTTGTCTGGGATATGTCCTTCTTTACTTCTTGCATACTTGTATGGCCTCTGCCACAATACCTTTGTATCTTCAAGGTTTTAGTAAGTGCATCCACAGTACCTTCCATGAACAGCCCTGGGAGGTACTTGGGTGGATATTTGAGGTACAGACCGATCTCCCGAACCAGAATAATTCCCAGCCACCATGCAACTGTCTTTCTAAAGCATGTGTCTTGACGTGACCATATGCACAAACAGGCAGCAATATGGAGGGCAGCTGCTCTTCTCAGGAAAGCAGTCTGAAGTTTTGACTAACCAGCCTCAAAATGATAAAAGCTAAAATACTTCGGCAAGTGAAGAGGATTTTTCAATTGTCATTAATGCTGTTTTGTAAGGAAATTTTATTCCATGCAATGAACCATCTTATTTAAAAATCAGGTACCCAAAGTTATATGGGCTAAGTCAGGAATGATTCTTGTCAAGGAACCTAGTGAGAGTCAGTTCTATCAGATGTTTCAACACTGGCCTCAATGCCAAATTTTTCACAGAACCTAACACTGGAGATTTTGGCCCCAGCACCCCATGTCCAGCCCTCCTTGTTCATCCAATCCTGACATTTCACAGCAAATGAGAAAACAGGTAAGACAGAATGACTGTTGCTAGAGAAGCCATAAAGCAGCCCAGGCATGCCCAGTGCTTTTCAGAACAAAAAGACATCTGTGACCTTTCACACTCATGCCGGAAGGTGCCTTGTGCCAAGTACAGGCAGCAGCCAGCAGCTGCCTTTTCCTGGTAAACGCCTGCAGACGTCCCACCTTGGGGTCACCAGAGCTTGTAGGGTGGCTCCTAGGGCTGAATGCAGCCTAGTGACTTGTATGGTGATAAAAAGCAGCCCTCAGGCTTAAGGACAGAGCCCAAATTTTATGCTGTGTTAACCTGGTGAAAGCACTTCCCTTCAAAGCATCCCAAGACCAAATGCAACCCAAACCCATTATTTTGAGACTGTATTCGCTGAAATTAGTCTCTTCCACAGTAACCTTATGCACCAGCAGCACAGAAGTGGAACCTGTAAATTTAAAAACATGGGTATGAGTACCATAGCTGCCTTCGGTGTTCAGCATCTTTCTGGGAAATTGATGGGTAACACAATTTGCTGGGAGGAAGTTGTGCAGGGAGAGCTGGGGCAAGAGTACTCAGAGCATGAGCTGTATTCACTTTCAGCAGCACAAACAAACAGGAGTTTTAAAAAGCACAAATGCAATGATGTATTTTCATATAAACTTTTCCCTGTGCCTCTGAGAAGTATCTCGGATATTGACACTGAGCCAAGCAGAAAGTAAGCTGCTCGTGACTAGAATTAAACCATCGTCCCTTTATCAAGTAAGAGAATAACTCACGTGAATAACCCAGTCTGCGGACTAAACTAAAATCCTGGGAAATTGTTTTGTATAGAGCTTAGCTTTTGTCTAATCAAATAAACAGAAAGTACAAAAAGGAAAGGACTACTCCGAGCCAACCCAGAAGGATTTGTGTTGTGCAAACTGGCATTTGTGTTCATTTTCTGAAGTTTTTCATTTAATTTATATAAATGTCTAAATCAAATTTCATTTTCAAAACAAAAAGAGGCACTTAATCCAGAAAATATCACACTGGAAAACTGGGAAACTTTTTCATTTGGGCCTTTTCTTCTACATGAGGCTATTTCCTGAAATCATGATGAATTTGCAAATAGTTTCAGCTGTCCCAAAATTACACTTTTCAGCAAACAGCTACTTGTCTGATGAAAATCATTCAGCTGTTACTAAGGTCTTGGCTAGCTCTGGCTGTTACATCTCTAATGGGATTTTTCCACAACAGTTAAGCAGGAATGGCCTGGGAGTTTAAATATGGCTAATTCCTTCCATCCTGTTGCAACTTGTGCAGCTTCAGCTCTTCCCTGGCCCCTGCGTGCTGCTGCAGTGCAGGCTGGGGACATATATAGGGATGACAACAACTGATGGAAGCTGCTGGTGCATCCCTTCAGGAGGAAACAAAACCAAAATGCAGTGTGTGGGATAAAGTCTAAAGGAGATAGGAAGTGTAATTGGAAATGGAGGGCTTGATGGAGGGCCCACGGTGAAAGCTGGGAAGGGTTTGACTGGGTCAGGTGGACAGCTTGAGGAAGCAGTGGAAGACCTCTATGGGAAAAGAAGTATCCTGGCAGCTCTTGTTTGTGAGCTATCAAATAGAAATGTTATCTAGTGAGGGGGGCTGGGGGAAAGAAAAGGCATTAAAATCCAGTTTTACACACATTGTGTTTTGAGTAAATATTATTTTAGCTATCTAAAGTATTCAAACTAATCATGGCAGTTTCCTTTAATGTCTGCCATTCCCGACACAAGGTTTATTTACTGTAATGTAATACATCTTGAGGGAATGTCGTATGCAGATATTAGCAATTAACTCATTAATCTAAAAATCACAATTCTCGCAATTAATAGAGCACTGCACAGTCACTCTAATTACAAACTCTGCACAAAAGGCCAGTCTCACAGGGAACATGTAGCCTCCTAATTAGCCAAGATTTCAAAGGCAGACAGAAAATTGAGATGTTGAGGGTCAGGGAGGGAAAAATGTGAATACGCTGCACTGTGAGCATATCTGACAGCGTGACTGACAAGCAATACATAAAGAGTTTACTTCAGCAAAGTCTGGGGGGTAGTGCTCGCCTACCCATGGCAGGCATGCTGCTGTCTGCCAGCAGCAGTGCCACTTATTCTGGGGGGAGGCACCAGTGAGACTCCCTTGCAGAGAGGCAATGGGGTGCTGTAGCCCCTCTGACCAACGAGTTGTGAAAGCTTTGCAAGGTGCTCATGTGGCTGTGCTCAAGGGAGGCACTGCCTGGGATGCAGCTGACATCTGGCGATGAAGCTTTGTCTGCTGGGAGACTCCAGCCAACTCTGGAGTTCAGGGATGGGGAGCAGTCCTTTGGGATGCCAGTGAGCAGTGCAGCATTTTCTCCCTGAGTCCTGGCTCTTGTCCAGTGAAGCACTTATGTATGCATTTAACTTTAAGCACAGAAGTAATCCTGCTGATTTCATTAGGGCTACTCACACGCTTAAAGACTTGGCTGATTTGGAAAAAGAATGCTCAGCATCAAGCAGGTCCAAGTTCTCTGGCCATGACCTTGCAAAGTCTTTCAGTATCTCTGTTTTTCCAGCTATAAGTGGAAGCAATAAGGCCCACTTCCCTAAGTTCCCTTGTGCCAGCTGGTGTGGTGGCAGAGTCCTGCAGCCTACACGAGTTGAGTTGCTCACCTGCTTCTGGACAGGCTCCTCTCCTTCATAAGACACAAGACTTGGACTCTGGTGTGCTTGCTGGTTGTGTGTTGCAGGAGCATTGGCCCCCAGCATGCCTGCTGGGGCTCCAGATGACATCTCGGGAGATGCTCTGGGAAGCGTTTCCTTGCCCAGGCCTCCACCCAGATGCTATTGTAACCTTTATCTTCAAGCAAGAGACAGGGAGTCTGCCAGCACACGACTGGTGTTGGTAGAAACTGTTGTTATAAGCTGACTTACAGTGGAAAAGGCTGTGTAAGACAATGTCTGTTTGCCTTACAAAGTAGAAATATGATTGCAGCACTGATTTCTCTTCCTTCATATTGTGCCCCTGTGGTACAGCCTGCTGAGGAGTTTAGCAGCTTATGATTTTAGTCCCAAAGGTATTTTATTTTTTGCATCATAGTTTACTGATCATTTCCCAGAGATAAACTCCTGTGTTGGTAGCAGTTTTTTTAGAGGGCATCAATTTTTTTTATGGGGCATCTCCTGTTACTGCTCCTTGCTGAAAGGACTCTTGTAGCTCAGAGCAAATGATTCCTGGGGGAGCACCTCCTAGTCCAGGAGCTCTGGAGGAAACCATCACTGATGTGTGCTCCTGTAACGAAGGTGGAAATACCTCTGTGGGTGGTGGAAGGGACAGATTGTAGAAACAAAGCCACTGAGTGTTTAGGTGGTGGTAAAGAGAGACATCATCTCAGCAAGAGCCAGAAGGACTGCAATTAAGCAGGTCTAATTGCTCTAGCATTTGACAGGGCATCTGTTCTCATGTGGAGACAAGTCTTCTCAGTGATGGACCTCTCTGGGCATGCTGTAGAGTACACCTGCTGGGGCTAGTACCACTTGGAAGACAAATGCTGGCAATATCTCCCTAAGAACAGACCTGCTCATGGCACACTAACCCCACAACTCAGGCTCAACACAACTGAGGTCATGGATAGATAGTCCCTGACTTCAACACAGCAAGCCGAGTAATAATATTCTTAAAGGATACTGAAGGGCCCAGAATCCAAAAACTCTGAACTCTTTTAGAAATTGCGAATGCTCATGTGTTTGAGAGAGAACTGAGACAGGTGAAAATGCTAAAAGAAGAACCCTAAGGAGAAAAATATGTCTTCCTACCTTTGATAGGAAGGCACTCTTCAGTGAGGTGGGATCTTGGGAGGTGAGGTTCATGTACCTTCCCGCAGAGAGGGGAGGGCTTGGAAGTCATACTAGCTGAGTACCTCCAAGGGAAGAGTACGTAAGTGAGCAAGCCACAAGACACATTTTCCGACCTCATGCAGCCTAGGCAGGTGAACACAGAGGCAGGAGGGAACCATATAGCATGGGCCATTTAATGGCTTCAACAAGGTGTTTGCTCCAATTAGCTGCTTATCTCCCATTCTGTAGGGTGGAGGATAAGTTCAAACTTAATATTGTTGAGTCAATATTGCTAGAAGACTCAGCAAATGATGTTAAGAACTAACTAGAAAGGACTGAGAATAAAAGTTGAGAAACGACAACTCCATTGAGGTCCCCAAACCCTGTAGTGCCAAACTTGTGCTCACAGCTTTTTGTCATTTATTGAGCAATGCCGGTACCTGCTGCTGCTGCTGTGGGATAGGGACTTAGGCATCACAGTCATCTCTGGAGTGTACTTGAAAAGCAGTTAGAAAAGTGGTTAGTGTGAGAAGAAATGTTCATTTGTATGGGAAGGTGGCGAAAATGTTGAAGAAAAATGTTTTATTAAAATTACAATCTCTGGATTATTGTTTGCTAGGAACAGAATGCGTGATTCTGATGTATTTTTTAATAACAAACATCACTGGACATGGGAATAAACAAGTGTTATTAATATACTTCTTGAAAGGATGACCTGACTTTGAGTTATGCCTGGAGTGAAGCAGCACAGCTCTCCAGGGCTCTTGTCTCTGCCCTTTTCCTCCCTGGCTTAACCTGTTTGTGCCCGCCCTGCCTTTGCTGCAGCTGGGGCGCTCAGACCTGATGTACAGACAGGGCTGTTGAGCAACTTTGATTAATTAATGGCTGCAAAGCACTTCTGGCTCTTTTCTTGAAGGGCACATTTGATACATAAAGTACTGGGAAGGAGTCGTAATGATGTGATGTTTATGTACAAATAAACTAAAAAGTGAGGTTTTCTTTCTTAAAGTGTTCTTTTCTGCCTCTCACATAGGAAATTGTTATTGCAGTGTTTTGTTGCAAGCTAAGGACAGTTATTCAAAAGGAAGAGGAATCAGTGTAAATCTTAAACCATCTCCATTGCTGTCACATAATTAACTTCATGTTTTACCAAGATTATCTCCCCAAATGAATTATGAGAATAATACAGTTTCAATACCATTCATTCAGTAATTAATCTTTGCAGGGAAGAAACTTAATTTCAAGTGCTAGTAAAGTATATGTAAAATATTAATCAGAGTGTTGAACTAACAACAGACCGCTGGATGCCATCCAGGACAGATGAAATGCGACCACTTGTATGCACGTCTCCAAAGCGGGAATTTTATCCAGACATTTCAAAGCTCCTAGGGAAGCCAGTAAGTTACAGATACACTGAGGGAAATTATGCTCAGATTTAAGAAAACAGTATTGCAGTGTGCATTGTAGAAAAGAAATGAAGAAGAATAAACTGTAAAATATTGCATAAAGTTCAAATGGAGCAGCCTGTCTTGGGAGACAAAGAAGATGATAAAAAAAGAATTGTAAAGTCCAACTTGGCAGTTATTAGAATAGCAAAAACATAGTGCTTATGTACATAATGGTTTAACTTAGATTAAAAAACATAACTTATCTGAAAACACTCTTTTTAGTACTTCGGAGGTTAAATATGGTTCATAGCAGCTCTCACAATTAAATTGTTTTTCCCTCGCTTCAATAAAGTATATTAAAAATCATTTCCTGAAAAGTAACAAAAGATCATTATTTTGTTTGCAAACTGACACCATGTTATTCCTTTAAAGGGAAAATGTGCAACAGCAGCGCTCGCACAGCACCAGGGATTGTGCTCCCTGAGCTGAGACACAGAAAGCAAATGGCCCTGCACCTCTCCTGGTAGGAGCCAAGTGGTTCATGAACTGGACCTGAGGTGTGGTACCATTTGGACCAAAGATTCCTCATTGAAATTGCCATGGCAGAGTGATGCCACAGCAACGCAAACCCCATCAGCCACGTTGCTGCCCTCCCAGCAGCCCATACTGTGCTGTCCTTGTCCCACAGCCTGCACAGCACATAAGGAGCTGCTGGGGAGCTCAATCAGCCCAATATCACTTGCTGTGCTGGTAATCTGGGATCGCTGTGCAGTTCCCTGGTATTGGGGATGGTGCAGGGAGGATGCTGGATCTATTCTATCACAGGACCACATCGTCCGCTATGGGAATGCAGGTGGCAGAGCTGCCCATCTCCATTAAATCTTCCATTTAGGTGGCTACAGAGCATCTGCCATGGCACGCAGTAACAGAGGTAAAGCCTCAAAGGCCAAATGTCTGAGCAGAACTGGTTGCTCTGAGGCACTAATCCTCTGTAAGTGCACAGTCCAGAGAGTATCTTGTTCCAATTCTGCATGTTTTGCTAGTGGGTGTTTTTGCAGCATCACTTTGCTTACACAGTAGATTTTGTTTGTTCATGGTGATGAGAAGGTCTGAGATGTACAGTAACCTATTCCTTGAGGCTATTTTCATTTGTTATGGGATAGTATTAAAAAAAATTCCTAGGATAAGAGTAACGACTATACAAAATCCCCCAATGACTAACAGACTCATCTGCTCCCCAAGAGAGCAGCTCTAAATATACCATTAGGTACAAGACTCATGTTTAAAAGTAGGAAATGGCACAGGCTCCTCTCCAGCAGGAAGGTGGGTCCCCAGGCCACACTCTGCAACTCATCGTGTTGCCCTCCCCCTCTTTGCTTCTCATCCTCTCCCTCTTCCTGTGATTTCTGTCATTATTTACTTGAGAATTTCCACCGCAGTAGGTAAGGGTGGCTATCCAGCTTCTCTCAGCACTGGAGGAGAGTTGCTTGGGAAGCATCAGGCTGCTCATTCCGCCCCTGTCGTGGCCACTAGTTTCTGACACTGTGTGCTGCCCTGGAGTGGTGCCTCACCACGAGGACATCAACATCCTTTCACAGGATGCAGACACACGCATGGTGGCCCTAAGGGGAGATGAAACATATTTCAACCTGCTCCAGAACTCCCGAACTGCACTTACAGGAGCACATGCCATGCTGAATCAGTCTGGCTGGCATCGCCCAGTGTGCCTTCTCCTTCATGCAGGGATCTCCATGTTGGGTGATTCAGTACTGGATGGCCAGCTTCAGTAGCAGACAAGATGCCATGGGCAAGCCCAACTCCAAAACAATGATAGCGTAGACACACATTTTTTGAGAGTTCTGCTGATGGGGAGCTGCAACGGGGAACTGGCAAAACCACCAACACTTTCCCCAAATACATGCTCTGAAGGTGCCAAGAAGTACCTCTGCGGCTTACGTCAGTGCAAGTTGCTGTGAACCACTCAAATTATTTCCTCCCTAATGGGAGAATGGAATCAATATCCCATTCAGCAGCATTAAAAATCTACATCTCGTGGACAAATTCCTTCTGCTGTCATGGGAGGGACCTGCACCTCCTTTTAGCTGCAAATTGTCCCATGACCCTGGGCACCCATGAGCCTTTGGGGCGAGAAGAGCTCCTTCCACTTGGCAGGAGTTGTCCATCTCTCTGTCACCCAACCTCTGCTCCAGAGAGGAAGGCTGCAAAGAGGCGCTGACAATTCCTGTTTTGTTCCCCCATGCTGGGAGCTGGGTGGTTCT
The DNA here is from genome assembly GCA_033558185.1 of Dromococcyx pavoninus. Lineage (NCBI taxonomy): Eukaryota > Metazoa > Chordata > Aves > Cuculiformes > Neomorphidae > Dromococcyx > Dromococcyx pavoninus. Next base: position 213,511 of record JAUMJL010001049.1, read on the forward strand.
GTCATGGAGGTAGCAAGTTTAAAAAAGATGGGGAGAAATGGGAAAATTCCTCCAGGCTTCATTGTGGATGTAAAGTGCCCTCAAGGGATTAAAATACGAAGACGGAAACTGTCATCTATTTTTGGAAATATTTTCCTCACAGGGACTAACTCCAAGGCTATTAATCAGCATAACAAGAAGAGGAAGAGACTCTCAAAGATCAATTGCTCCTCGCTGGAGAAGTAGTTCAAAATAATTGTATATGTGTTGGGGCTCTTTTTGGTGTAATTGAATGGTACCAAAAGAGTCAAGTATATTTAAGGGATAATCTCTCCTGTGCTGTAGTGAACAAAGCAATAAACGCCTATTGAGATTGATTAATCACTGAGGAGGTGCCAAGGAGTTTAATCCATCCCAGAAGTCTTTTACGACAAGGATCCTGCATAGTGGAGGGAATTATTATTATGCAAGAAAATTGTTAGAAAATAAAAAAATCCCTTTCTTTGGAATATGAAAATATTATGTTTCTGCGTCCCAGAGGTTTGGATAAGGATCTACCTGTAAAACTGACTGCAGATAGGAAAGGTTCATGCACACAATTCCTAGAAAACCGTCTCCTTCCTTGTCTCCCCTTACTGAGAGAGATAAAGAGGGGGGAAGCAAGGAAAAAGATTCTTCTAATGCAAAAAAAAAGCTTAAACAGGCAGACCTTTCAGTTTGTAAAAAACAGAGTCTGTCCCCTTCTCTCCCCAGCCAAAACAGCTTCCCTTGCCACCCAAAGTGAAAGCCTTTATAATGTCCCACTGACTTGGAACATGTGGGATCAGACCTCCATCTTTGTCTAAGAAAATGCAAGCGAAGCATCAAAACAGAGTGAAAGAGAAAGAGGGACACGTACAGGAATGCATGCACCGAAGGATAAAACTGAAGTAGTGTCACTGCCTTTAGAGTACTGAGTAAACCGCGGGGTATTGCTGGGGACCAAGCTTGCGCCCGCTCCAGAGGAGTTTGAATCACGTTGTCCCTCTGCTGCACATGCACTGCAGTGATGACTCCATTAACAGCTCATATCCAGAAGCACCCTTGCTGAAACAGAAACACAGTATTTCAAGCATGCACAAGCCTAAACAGTGCTACTCCAGTAAAACAAAACATACAGGTGACCCTAATAGAAACCCAGCAAATGTCAGAAGAGGGGAGAAGTCTGGACATTCAAAGGTCCCAGCTTGGTCCCTTCCTACGGCAAGAGAGGTCTGAAACCAGCCCATCATCCTTGGGATGGGAAAATCACATTTTTCTGCTAAGAAGCCCTGAACCATCTCTGGCACCACTTAATTTGTGGGGAATGGATGGTGGAAAAGCAGTGAGATGAGGCTGCCGCAGGCTCCTGCCCTTGTCTGGAAAGCAATTCTTCACCTGGCAGCAACGAATTCTTCACCTGGCAGCAACGCTGTGCACACCTTCCAGGAAAGAGGATGTAAAGAGCTGGGATAGAAAACTGGTCTGCATTTGAATAGCAAATACACTGGGAGGATTAATAAAGGAGGCATGGTCACCAAGGAGATCTTTGTCTTTTATTCTTATGCAAAAAAAGAGTGCAAATGTGATAGGCCCATAGAAAGCATGGCTAGTGCTTCACCAGCTAGGCAAGAAACCTCAGACTCCGTACAGGAGGGTATCATAGCTGCTTCCACATATTTTTCTCTTTTTGCCTCTAAGCAATGCTGAGTACACAGAAGAAAAATGTTTTAAATATCCCAGCTGACAAATCAAATGCAAACATGAGAACATAATTTGCTTCATCTTCCTAACCTGAAGACAGTATTCCTATCATAAAAGTGCATGAAACAACAAACATCTGATTTGCTTGCAAGACCCTTTTGTAAGAAAGAGGACATGCTCTTTCATCTAGCATATCGTGGTCTCTGACGTACAAATCCCTGTCTCTCTGTGCGCAATGCGATTCCCAGGGCAAAGCCCCCTTTGTCTTCTGATTAAAACAAACGCCCCAACTGGCATCAGGAGTGTCTGCAGGTGTTTTCATCCCTGCACATCCATTGGGTCCGTGGTTTCCAGCCTTTCTGGACCCCACTCACTCACCTCTGCAGCATGTGCCTCTGGAATAAGCTGCTGGCTCAGGGCCAGGGGTCAGGGTCATGCAGGCGGGATAGGCACAGAAAGAAAAGGTCAAAGTGAACCCGTTCAACCCATTTTGAGCTATAAATTTCAATGAAAGGCAAACCTTATGGCCCTAGTTCAGGAAAGTATTGGTCATCAGGAAAGTCATTTAGGACATGTGTGGGCATGTCTTTCCCAGCTCTAAAGGTACAACCAGCTGGACATTTCCACACTGCAAAATCCTTTTCTGTACAGAGTATCGCTAACAGTTTTCAAAAGACTTTCTTATCACCGTTCACGGTATTTTACTATTTTATACCCTTTTCTTGATTTGGACTTCAAAACAAAAAAATAAATCCTATTATTTTTTTCTGCATGGTCAGACTCTTTTGCAAATCCTTGCTGCTCCAGTGTTTGCGTCAAACTCCACACTCAAAGGGCCACTTGCTTACCATCACTTGCTCATACTGACATTTTTTAAACCATGGGAGCTGTTGTATTAAGTCTTCCAAAGTTACTTCTAATAAAATAGTGATCTCTGATGTAAATTTAAGATACAAGGCTATAAGTAATTTCCCCCTTGCTTCCATCCATCTCAATATCATGAGAACCCAGGCTGTGACTGGTGGGGTTTTTTTTCTTTCACTTCATCATTGGCTTGAATATAAAATTATGAATGGAATTGCCTACACACTGCAGTCAAAGTTTTCAGCTTCTGGATCATGTATATTTGATTAGCATTGGCCATATTCAAAAGTAAGAATGTATGGTCTGCCACTAAATTAATTACCAAATATAAATTGTAAATGCGTTAACTCTAGAGCTCACGATTACAATGCAGTGAATGCAAACTTCTCCACTGTACCTACACTGAGAGTCAGAAGCCTTTCCCCAGGATCTCTCTGGCTGCACCTCAATCACATACCACCCAGCGGCACAGCCAGGAACTGTGTTTCCCATTTATTTGAGAATACTTTGTGGATGCAGTAATATATCCCTAAATAGTACTTTGGGAGGGATCTTCTTTTGCCTTCCAAATTCAGCTCAAGATTCCACTGACGTCTACTGTGTTTTGTGATAAATCATAGCTCAAAAGAAGCCTTTGTGAGTTACTCCAAAATGCTGCTTGTGAAAGAATATGCTTCTCCTTACTAATGTGTAAGTTACACTAATAAGTTACAAGGGCAAGGCTACAAACAGGAACTAGATACGGCCATCACGAGGTTCTGAACCACAATGGGCTATGTGCTAGGAATGCTTTTTCACTGACATCATGCAAAACAAAGTGAAAGTCATAATCAGCATGAAAGCACCTCAGGGCTTAACTGTTGGCCATTCAATTTCAGCAGGACTTTCACCATCAGCTTTAAAAAGTCCAGAGGAGGATCCCAAAGGAGACTCAACAGCCTGCTTACCACAGCTCGGGGTCTGCTCGGGGTCTGCTTTGCAGGGGCTGCAACACATCCGTAGACTTTGCTCGCACAGGATGTGGCAAGAGTGTTTTCTGGTTCTTTGGATGGCACCCAAGAGATCTGATTTCAGGTTTTATTTCTGCCATAGACATCCTGTACCACCCTGGGAAAGTCACTCAACTGTGGGTGTCTGTCTCCAGTCATAGGCCACCACCACTTTGTTTCTGGTCTCCAACTGGACTTCTAGCAAGGCAGGGTGAAAGGCATCTTGCTCAAAGTGCCCCCACACTTTGCACAACATGGCCCTGGTGTTGGCTGACACCTCTGTGACGAAAAGGCATTGGTATTTTGGAGTAAAATACAATTTTCTCATAGGATAAAAAATCTTATTTTGCCTGCTTGATTGGATAGTCCTCTGAGCTGCACCCACTCAGGAGTGAACCATCCCTACTCTTATGAGAACATTTCCATCCTGATTAGTCTAATAAGAACAATAAATATAAGTTTGAGAAAAGTCTGAAAATTGCTCTTTATCATTACTTGTACATAATAGATGGGTTTAAAATAAAATTCATATTCTCTTCACCTTCTCCTGAACAGAAGCTTGTATTTGATATCAAGAAATTTTTCCATTAAATTAATCAGAAGTCATCAAATTCTAGGTAACATCTGGGTTTTTTGGGAGCTATCTTCAGAATTAATACTGGTGAGTTTGAAAAGGGTATACATTTTTCATTATGCCAGATGAAAGAACATCCTTCCTATTTGTATGAGAGTGCAATAAAAGACATCACCAGTGACTTCAGCTCCTGGGTAATTTTTTACTTGTCTATCTATCTGGTTCATTTTTCTTTGAGCAAACAAAGACTAAAAATACTGTGGCATTTTACTACTTTGAAACTCATACATACATGGACTTTATCTTTCCAGGGAATATTGGAAACTACTGTATATTTGAATTGCCTGAACTCTGCTGGTTTTTGATGAGGACCAGTTTCACCAAGTACAACATATCTGCAGCATTGCCTCTTACAGTACTTACAGCAATCCCAGCCTGGTGTTGTAACCAGCCAATCAAGTGAAGATGGGGTGGGAGTAATTGCAAAATCACAGTTTTACTTCCCAGCTATTTGAAAATAATCTTAATATTTTATTTCCCACCAGGGGAGAATAATTACAATGTCAGAAGATCAGGCTCCTTGGCTGCTTCACTGTCCCTTCCAGTTGCCCAACCCTAATTAATTCTTCCCCCATACTGCCTGCCTTTGTCTTTTGCTTTTTATCTTCTTGCCTTACTTATCTTCAAGCACATCGCCTAATCCCACTCACTTCTCTATTCTTCTTACTTATTTTCCTTCTTTAGTCTCCACAACCAATTGCAAAGTTCTTAACTCTTGCTGCCTGAACTTCCTTTCCTTTATCTTGCTTCCTCTTGTTTCTGCAGCTTTGCATTCCTACTTCTCCTCTCTTCTGTGTATATTCATTCATCATTTTCTGCAATGACACCTCATCTTTTCTTCCCTTCTCCATCCCTGGCTCCCCACCTTTTCCTTAGCTCCCCTGGGTCCAGCGCCTTTCTCGGATGACAGGGCTCTGCAGCCCTCTGCTCACCCCCTCTGCTGAAGCTGCTACTGGATTACAGCACACATCTTGAAACTCTTTTGCTCCACAACATCTTCTTTTCCCTCACTCCATTCAGACCTCTAAAGCCCTTCCACAGTTTTCTCATCAGTCAATCCACCATCATCACCACCTGAATATCTGCTCCTAGACGTCTGCCCACATCTCTACCTGCCCCTCCAAAACACTTTTACCTTAACATTTAACTTTTCCATTCTCACCTTATAACCACTTTGAGTTCCATGATGAAGCTTTCCCTTCTCACAAAGACTTCCCTGCAACCCATCTTCTTTCGTCTCACCATTAATTATCCCTGCTCTCTCCCTCATCTAAACTGCTCTCTGTCCCTTGCCTTTTTTAGACTGCAAGTGCTTTGGGACAGGGAACATGGATCATCTATGTTTATAAAGTGACTGGTAAATTTTATGACACTGTATAAATATTTCCTTTATTAATTACAGTCTCCAGCATGAGGCATTTCTTTGAAAAAGGTCTGTAGAAAGGAAATACATATTTTGGCAGCATCTTGTCAAGTATGTTGACCTCACTTTATAATTTCCCTCCCAGCACAGGAAAGCACATAACGCAGTGATTGCTATCATTGCAGCAGACACGCAGACCTTCTTCCACATGCAGAAGATAAAGACCTATCTGTTAACCTCCTGTTTGTCTCCACATCATCGCAGACCGATTACGTGATAACATTTTAAGTGAGGGTGACATTTCCTACACCTCAGCTCCTACAATCAGATGTGAGTGTCAGAGAACATCATGTTGGTGCAGGTAAGGAGAAAGGGGGCATTAATCTTCCCCAGTGGCACCGGTGCTGACTGTTTGTCAGGGTTGGCGTTACGTTTCACTTCATTCATTCAGTTGACAAGAGAATTCCTGTGGTGCTCAAGCCTTCCTTTTCAGTGGGTGCTGGTTGAGGAGCTCATCTTGTGGATCAACAACTTACCTACATGCTTCTCACCCATACGGTGCATTGTGGTGCTACTGAGTTTCAGAAAAATCTCTTTTGGGCAAAAAAGGATGTCTCTGGACTCTCATATAAAAAACATGCATTTTGTCTTCTGAGTCTCCAAGCAGCATCCATCAGCGTGAACAGGCAGCACCCCTTCGACACTGCCTTCCAAGGAGAGCTCTTGCAATGCGTCCAGCCCAGACTCTGTTTTTTTATATCTCTCAGCTGGCTCTGCATTTGGTTTTGTACCAACTTTTGGGCAATTTTCAGGCAACTTTCATTGTATTAAAAGCTATTGCCATTTTTGTTATCCCATCTTGGATGAACACCACCATGGATGGCCCCAACTGTTGCTTCTGCCCCAACTGAGCTGTCAAGTGTGGATCATATACCCTGAATGAGCTGTGTGAGAGCAAAGAGAGAGAGTATAAGGGAAAAGCCGTGGAAGAAGTACATGCTCTTGCCAAAAATACTATAAATAAATCCTGTCACAGACAGCACAGCCTGGTCTCGATATTGCCCAGGCTCTTCCCACTGTTCTGTACAGCTTTGTCTATGTATCCACGCAGACATAGTAATATCAATATCTTTATACTCACATGCTTACAATTACATTTTTGTAGGGAAGTAAATTTGTCCATAAAAGACACTTTTTCTCATTCTGTTCCTACATTAGGAATTGTACCAGTTATAACTATACCAGGCACCTAAATATATTCTAAAAAGTCAGCTGCCTTACCCAAAGAGATGCATATGAAGCATGTAGAGACCTTACTATAGTACTTTGTCTGCTCTCTCACAAATGAGTCTTAATGAAATATTGACTTAGTGCTGGCACTGTTTCAAGAGATTGCTTGCACCTTACCCTAACCAGTGTAATATCAAGTGCCTAATCAAAGCACAAATCATCGCAAACAAACAAACAAACGTGTTTGATTGCTTTGCAATATGAGAGTTTAACAAGGCTTTCCCAATTGGGATCCTACAGGCGAGGTAAGCCCAAATTGACAGCTGCTCAGCTGGAAACTGTAATGATCGAGACCCAGCACGAAAAAAGTGTGTATGAACTGCAGTTTTAAAGAGCTGCCAATGCCTCAGTAAAAACTCTTATGTTGGAGTGATTGTTCATTCTGAATAGCTATTGAGCCCATCAATACCTGAGTCTTAGTACAGAACAAATGCGTTTACTAATTTGACCCCTGTGTTTTGTTCACCTTGTTTTACAAATTTCTTCCAGAAACAGAGGAATAATGAAATAGTGATACAAAATGATGAAAAAGGCAAATGCAAAGCTGTCTGAGAGCTGTGGAGGATCTCACAATGTCAAATGACTGTGGTAAAACAGCTCAAAGGGAAAAAAACCCCAGGCTTCACTCTGTATAGTCACTGATGAGCTCTTCTTCAGCTATTACCACTTAGAAAAGAGATCTGAGAGCCACTGCTGATAGTTTGAAGAAACATCAGTCAAAGCTCATAGGCAGTCAGAAAGGCAACTAGAATATTGTAGGCATGTGTGCCTGAAACCTCATTGAATTTTTCCAGCTATATAAGCTGATGTAATAAAAGGTGTTATGTCTGTCTGTGAAGTCTGTTCCATCTGCATCCTTAAACCACCACAACTGCAGCAAAATACCATAAACCAGACAACATCATTAAGCCACCATATAAATTCTTGTGTGCTCATCTCTTGAAAATTCTGTGTGTTTCTCCTGTATCCCCTTCAGCTTAGAAAAAGATGATTGAAAGGGGAATATGATAAAGATCTGTAATATCCTGAGTGACATGGAGAAGGTGTAATGGGAACGATTATGTGTTACTCAATTTAAGAATAAGTGTATGCCAAATGAAGCTTTGAGCAGTACATAAAGCAAATACCAGGAACCTCTTTTTTTCACATAAAGCCTACTTATATTGCAGAAACTATTTGCCTTGGTGTCTCAACGCTAAAAAAAAAAAAGTAATGGATTTAAAAAGCATTTGACAAATTTACATAGGAAATGTCCAGAGGATGAATTGTGCCTCTTTCTTCCTCTATTTACTCAATTTTTTGGTGGTTCTTACCTAGTTGGAATGCACCTTCAGTATCTCCCATCTAGTTATACTGCATTGAGCTGTAATGACTTGTACCTCCTTCAGTGGTCTCACACCTCCTTGTGTCCACATGTGCTGACTACTCTGTGCTCTTTAATTACTGTTCAGCTTCTAGTTTATGTAGCTTCCTACTGGTCTCTAGAAGAATATGATCAATATGAAAACTATATCATAATATGGTCTTAGCACGCCTCTCGTTTCTTACAGGGAGCAGGTGTAATAAATGGAAAGTATAGATGACAACACAGTTGGTGTCGCAGTGTTTTATTTAAACTATCTCCTCCTGACAGGTGATCCTGGTGCCACAGGATCATCAGAACTATGCTTCTTCACTGTCTTCCTCTTCCTTACAAAACCCTAATTTTCCCATAATTACGAAGACTAAGCTACCACCTGGAACCATGACTACCAGGAAAATACTTATCTATTTGTATTTATTAACTACCCCCACAGCAAAGCTTTGCCCCATTTGTTAGACTCATCCATCTGTTTAGCTTTGACTGATTGGAAGCAGTTTGTAGCTGGAAGTGCTGGAGATGGGGACCTTGGAGCATTGATGCTCTCTGGTTAGCAACAGCGTTAGTTAAAGCAAATCTCTGCCTGTGCAGCTGTTGTAATTTTAGATGAGAAGGAGCGATCTCAGAACATTGGAAGCACAGTCCTCATGTTCAGTCTTTCCACAGCTGCTGCCCTTATCAGTACAATTACGTTTAAGGTTTTGCATGGTGTGGGATAAGCAGCTTTAAGTCATCTGCATGCAACCATAAATAAGGAGTGTTAAAATCAGGATTAGGACTGGGGTCTTCTTGGCTTCACTCCTGCGCTTAGTTAGTCCACGGTTCATTAGTACAGAGGAACAGAAATGCTGGCTTTGACCTAAGATTTTGTCCAGTGTCCTGGAGCACAAGATGAGAAATCTGTTCCAAAATTATTTGTCATTAGCCTTCAAAGTCATCCTGAATATTTTCATATCCACAGGTCCTTGTTGACACTTAGTCGAGAGGGCACACACTGCCTAGCCTTCCTTCCCTCTGCAAAAAAGATTTGCCTCATTTGGGGCTACCCTGCACAATTCCTGTTCCTGCCAATGGGAGTTGTGTATGTGACTAAGACGAAAATTTGGCTGCAGAGCAGTATTTTAACTACTATATTTAACATATTGTATTATGACATTTACAATATTTCCCCCAAAGCTCTTCTCAGATTGAAGAGAAGTGACTATCTGCGTTATGCTGGCCCTTTTTCCTTGTTGATTGACAGTGAAATTAAGTCAGTTCATTACTTGTACGTTGTACACAACTAACTCCGCTCAGCATGGTTGAGCAATAGCTTATTCTACCAGACCCCCATCGACTTCCCCAGAGCCTCTTACTGCAAGGGAGGATTCATCCTGAATAAGGCTGGGGGTCTGTCTCTGTATTTGAATGAAGATCTTTGTCACCAGAGAAAGTTAGGGGTCTGTTTCATTTTGGGGGCGGTTGTCTGGGTTTCTCTGGGTGCATACATTTGTGTGAATGTTAGATTGGAATAACATTTACAGTAAAATCTGTTTCATTTGATGTTAATAATTTACTACAAATTCAGTTATTATGACATGCCCCAGTAGCACACAAACTGTTCAGCCATAAAGAGATGAAAGACTACTTCGGGAGCAAACAACTAACATCTGGAGACATGAGTCAGATAAGAGAGTCCTGCAGAGGAGAAGAAATCTATATCCAAGACTGACCAAACACATCCCTTTTAATCTAAAAATAAGACTACAAATTTCAGGAGATAAATTAGCCTTCTGCAATTTTGGTTCTGTGGGCCTCAGAAGAAGAAAGCAGAGTGCAAAATTTTGTAGGAATGAAATAGTTCATTGAGACAAAAAAAAACCCAATTAACTTCAAAACAAAAGCATAGGAGTGCATTAATTTCCCTGGAGTCCTTTGGAACAGTTTGCATCATTCTAGTGTTATTCCTATAGCCTTTTAGAACAAACTATTACAACAGGAAACTTCTCCAATTCCAAAGCCCAAGCTATGTCTTAAGTGTACAACTAGAGGCAGATCAAAATTTTGCAAATAGCTGTAGTGCCTTCACACAGATACATAATGGTCAGAAGTACTGCATTTGAATGCTTGAAAGCAACTTATGTTGAAAATATGGATTCTAATTCTAATTCTATACCTGATACAGCCAGGTTTTGGCTGGAATTGAGGACTGCACCTGCTTCATCTTCATATTGCCTCAGATCTGGAGCACACAGCTCCCCATATCCCTACTGCAATGACCCCTGGCTCTGAGGAAAATTCAGGTTCACTGCAGTGTACAATGGTATGACCCCTTGACATAATTATACAGTCTCTAGGGTTCATAAAGTACTTTGGGATTTAATTCTGAGGATCCCTACTGAATCTGACTGAGCACATGAATGTTATCTCAGGAATATCTGCATAGCACAAGGCTTTGATTGCTACAGCCATGTAATGCTTTGTCAATACATGCTAAAAGTCGATTTTCCAAAAGCAGCCAGCTGATACAGAAAACTAAGTGCCATTCTAGAAGGTAATTTAAGCACTTCAGAGTATAAACCTGATTGAAAATCTGTGACATTGAAGGTGAAATTCATCTTATCTCCCTTAGCTGCTGAAAAGGTGAACGAGGCTTCCTGGGATTCCTCCATAGGCAGTGGAGAGCAGTGCTTCCCACCCTAGTTACAGATGTAGGTGACATAGTCTGCCCTGTGTAGGCATTGAGCTTTCTCCACTGGCACAGAGCGTAGACATCCAGATAAGACCAGATACCTAACTTTTAGATAATTAGAGATACATATAGTAGGATTTTATTATTCTAAAATGTAGTGTAGGATACAGACACAGAAAAAAAGTCAGATGATGCGTAACTCCCTGCTGCTGTGACTTCAGAGTTTTCAGGGTCCAAGTAAAACTCTTTTATAGATCATCATTATGCCTAAAGCTCAGATTTCAATGGCATTTAGGTGAGAATTGCTATGCTAACTGCATGGGGGTAAGCATACTCTGGTACAACCTTTGCAGAATTAGGAAGCCAAGAAACTCCAAGAATTTAGCTCCCAAGACACATCTGAAAAGGGACAGAAGTGGCTCAGGGTCACATTTTTTAATAGTCTCCCCTCCTCTGTACCGTGATTTCTCACCTGCCAAATGGCTCATCCTCCAGAGCTGACTTAAGGACAATATAGTAAGTACATTTTAAGGACAAGAGTGCTGAAATGCGTACCACATGGTGATGGAGATCAGAAAGGTCTTCAAGGTAGATCCAGCCTTTAACCAAGCCCTTTTGGGAAGTGCCAACCCCAAAGCCCTACAGACACCTCAGGCACCCAGGAAGCTGTAGGAACTCTTTTAACGTCTGTCCCTGTGGTTGTAACGCCTGTCACTGCAGTTCATGAGAGACAACTAATCAATGATCATGGAACCAAACAGGCAAATGAAAATAAAATCCATTAAGATGGCAGAGGTATTTACTTGTTGTATTTACACCACGGAGAACTGCACTGTCAGTCAGTGCTTCCTCTTCGCAAGATAGAAGCAATTTGTGCAGACTGATCCCAGTTTTCTCATTAATATGTAAATGAGGCATGCCAGTTGTTAGGTTAGAAGAAAGCTGTCATGTTTATTGTGACAGATTTAATGGATGTGTTTGGATTGTGCATTCAATGTGTTTTCAAGAGCATGTCTTATCTTTGTTTAGGCAGTAAATCAAACATGTAAACAACAATTCATTAGCATCTGTCAGAAGCTCAAAGCTACATTGTTATAGTTGAAAATCTCCCTGGAGGTGAAAAAAAGTATATCTGACTTATTCCAGATTAGTTTGAATATTTTCCTTCTGTTTACCAACTTGTAAGTAATAATTGAGTCACAGAATCCATGCGCTTGGATTGCACTAGGGGTCAGACAGAAACCAACCAAACACCAGGAATCCGGAGCTGGTCGAGAAACCACAGGCCAGAGAGAGGACTGTGGCCACCCACCTCTGCCACTATGAGGGACTCGGCCAGTGCCATGCCCAGGTTTGGAGTAGTAGCAGTAGGACTCTCTTCAATGCCTTGGAAGGAGAAATCTCCACCTGGGTTGCTGCAGCTGCACCTCTTGGCTCACCACCAGCAGCTCGAGCCGAACATTGCCAAGTGGGAAATTTTTGTGTAGGATGGATGGGATATATGGGAAAAATAAGTCGCATTTAGAGATATGGCTCCAAGTGGAAACCCAGAGTCAAGACTGGATTAGCTGGAGCAGAGGACCGGAGCTCGAGACTCCCAGGTGGTTCATCCCTCACTGACAGCTCTGCCCCTGTCCTGCTGAAGTGCCCATGTCCTAACCCTTCGAACAGCCTGAAGATGAACATGCTTCATAAGATGTCTCCTACGAGAGATCTCTATGTGCTAAACCTTATCACAGACCTATGAAAGAGGAATTGTTGTATCCATTTAATTGATAGTTCTGAGAAAGAAGAGAGATTAAATAATTTGCTCAAAGACAGGATGATGACACAGCCGGGAGAAGTAAAGAGGAGCATAAAATCATAGTTGGGCTCCAGTCCTTATTCTCATGAGCCTGCATTACTTTTGACTAATGCTGGTTTTGAAAGCTTTTGTGCCTAGATGAGCTCGGCTCACTGGAGACTAGAAATATCACCCAGAGCCGGGCATTATGTAGGCAGGAACTGCCTAAATTGTGTCACAAAGCCCACAATTTCTGTCCTGCTAAGTTTGGAATCACCTGAACACTGATTCTGGTTTTTGGCAGTCATCTGTGATACGGGTTGGTGGGAAGAAAGAAAAGGCAAGTTTACTTTGACCTTCCACAAGCCCAGATCTTCAGTGATGATGTGTCACAGCATTAACTCACTTTCCCATCCCAAGTTTCTATGCATTTAATAGAAATAATAATGATTTAGAAAATTATACTGAAGAACCAGTAATTACATTTCATCAAATATTTATGATTTGCAATCAACCTGAAAATATTCCCTTATCTCCATAGTAAAGTGTGATTTTTTCCAGTGAAGTCACAAAGTACCTTTTTTAAATTGAAAATGGGCTTCACATATTAGCAGGTTCCTTAAGATGGTCCAGCTCCACCCACAATTCGGGGTCTCACTACTCTGTGGCAGCTGAAACAACTAATGCCCTTAAAACATGAGTGCCAAGCCCTACTTGACCACGGCAGTTGAGCAGCAATTCCAAGTCATGGAATCATAGAATGGATTGGGTCAGAAGGAACCCTTAAAAGGTCATCTAGTCCAACCCCTTGCAATGAGCAGAAACATCTTCAACAAAAATATGGAGCACTTCATGAGACAGGTGCTCTTGCCACTGTTCAGCCAGAGAACCTGTGAAAATCTGGTTGTATCACAGCTATGGGAAGTTTTAGCCTTTGAATAAGGTCAGGATTTGTGCCTAGGTACTTTGGTCAGAAACAGGGCTGCTTGGTTCGGAAGCAGGGCTGGATCTGCACTGAGAGAGAGCTGGATAAAGTCTCTGTGGCTGTGAGTTTTCCCATCCTATGTGTATGGATGGGTGAGGCCACCTGGATGGTAAAGGCAACATTGGAGAAAAGGTGGGGAGCAAACTCTTCAGGACAAAGGCCACCTCTGTGCACATACAGTGCAAGGTGGTCTCACCTACGGGCACATACTGGTTCCAGTGACTGATACTCACTGGCCATAGAGGTGATCCAGCATCACTTTAAAGCCATTGTTTTAAACCCAACTGGGCTATTAAGCACTAACATCTCTCTGACCTTCTACCCTCCCCCGTCAGGTTTGTGATAGATCTGATCTTCAGAGACCGTGGGTTGAGGGGGCAGAGGGAACTTGAGAGCTGTCGTTGAACCCTCGCCCCCTGTGAGCCCATCCAAACCCACTGGGCCAACGCCAGACTTTGATTTCTTCAACTTCCTTCCTCTGAAGGAACTTCCAATTTAATCAGAACTTCTTAGTAGTACATGAATTCTAAATTGCAGTCATTTGTTGCCGCTAGCCGCAGGCTTTTCTGTCTGTTAGAAATATCTGTGTTATTTCTTTCTTTTAGAGTTTACGTAAATAAAATAAAATAAACTTTTACAAATAATGTTTGCCACTTAATGTTCTTAGCCAAAGTATCTATTTGAGGAAATAGAAAGCCTTCCCTACAATTCATCTTAAGGATGTAGTTTCAGTTTCTTATAAAGTAATAATGAATGTACCACAGATAATGTTCCAATAGTGCAAATGAGAGGAGCGTATAATCAAAATGATAATGGTGGGTATTGTACGGCTGGTATAATAAAATCTATCCCACTATGAAAATCATATCTCAAGGCAACATTCTGTCTGATATTTGTAATAATTGTACAAGAGAGAACAGGGCACCAGGCAGCCACAGAAACAAAGGTGCCATGATGGTTCATTAACCAGGCACTGCCTTGATAAGCCCATCCTTCCTGGTCAAGGGTTTCTGCTGGGTTTTAAAGGAGGAATCAGCCACTCAACACAGAATGAAAATCCAGACAAATAGTGTGCATTTGTGTGCCCAACAGCTCCCTGCCTGTAGTCAGTCCCGCTTGGAGGAGGACATGGGCTTTTCTCAGGCAGAGACGGCCAGCCTTGCAAAGCTCCTGATTGGTTTTGCTCCTTCATTGTGGTCAGACATCTCCAAACGACCTTCCTCGTGATGAGGGAACCAGTGGCTCTTCTTGATTTTGAGGTTTTCTTCTAGAGGTTTCTCTCCACCCAGGAGGACCTCACGTTTCTCACCTATTTATTTAATCTTTCCTGTGTTTGCTATGCAGCACTTGGGGAAGGTGGCCCGTGTTGCTGACTGTTTGGGACCAATTAGAAACATTTGTGTACATGCATAATTACTGAATTTTAAAACACAAATGACTGCCCTTGGGGCCAACAGGCACAGCAGATACAATCTGTCATGTCAACTCTCATTCACTTCACAGTATTTTTTTCTTAAAGGAAATTACTATGCCAAAACTACGCTCAGAGTACTAACAGCATCAAACACCCCTCTCTAGTCAGCAAAACCAATTCAGAAAGAGAGGCAATGCTCTGGGTTAAATGTTCTGAGCCAGACTTTATTTCTCCTGGTCTACTTAACTTTTCTTTATCTGTCATCTTTGGTGCATTATGCATTTTGCTTGGGTCCTGCCTGGCACCCCATTATTCCCAGTAAGCTGCTGTACAGTTGCTCTCATCCTAGTGGAAACAGGCACAGGACAGACGCTGACCAGAACTGATTCCCAGTGGACTGTGGAAGACACTACATGGAGAACATCACGTGACTGTAGGATTTCAGCAGCCTGGAGTTATTTGCAAGATTAGGATCTTAATCTGGAAAGTGGATCCAATCTAGTCTGCCAAATCACTTCCATCTATTTCCCAGCAATAGGGCTTGTGTTTAAGTGTCACAGAGTAGTTAAGTGTATTTACATGTGTGTGCCTTTAAGTGAAGAATCATTTTCATTCTGATCTCTACGTGCTTTTATATCCTGGTAAACACGTATTCCTGTTTTCATTACACTCTAGTGTTTGATTGCAGAGCTGCGTTAAAGTCTCATTACAATACTTCACAGTCCTTGGACGGGAAGTATCATTAGCATCTGCTTAACAGCCCTGAATGGCACTCTGTGCGTGCACGTCCACCTTTCCCAAGCCTTTGGAGCTGCGGTGGAAGGAGTTTCCATGTGAGGGTGAGCTGGGACAACTATGGGCTGCTCACCGCACACAGAGCTGGCTCCAGCAAGGCTCTGGACCCAGTACTAGTGGGACCACGTTTGGGTCAGGGCAGAAGCAGCAAAAATGACATTCCTGCTGCCTTGGGAGTGTGTGCTTCAGGACGTCCCCGAAGGTTTTATTTGTAACACATGAACTGGAAACAAAGTGCCATCTTAAAAAATAAAGACACCACTTAACCGAAAACTAAGTGCCACTCGGTAGCAGTGGCAGCAATAGGGAGTAATATCTTGACACAAAGGAAAATGGAGTGTGGCACTAAACCAAGTATGGAAATGTGGTGTTACAGCTTGAACTCGGCTCAAACCCCGTTGTATTTGTTATACACATAGGCAAAAGTCAACCCATGCACATACAGAGACTGTACTGGGAAAAAAAAGCATCTAGGCGTACCCGTTCGTCTCATACAAAGACAGAAAAGTGTAGAAAATGCCATTAGAGCTTTTGAAAAGTTCTCACACAGCAAAGTGGCTTATGCTAACCCACTTCAACGTTGTGTTTAGAGATTAGGTCCATTAGAAAAACAGGTTTCACAGTCCAGAAAACAATTATGGGCTAAATCTGCTAGGCATAAGAGTTTTGTCAGGAAAAAAAAAACTTATAACGGGGATTGCTCTAGTACCTTTTTCTACATATTCTTTTCATTTATCTGATATGCTTAAAAACCCTAATCCCACAACTACAGAAGGCCCTGCTGACTTAAAGAAACAGAAACATCTCAATTTGAAAGAAAAAATGAACACTTTTCTGAAGATAAGAGAATATACATAAACACCACAGAAGTTGAATGTAACAGATAAATCAGAAATCAAAGTTAGAAGCTAGGTAAAACAAAAAGGCACAAAAAGAAAATGAACGCCAGCAGAGTAAAGAAAATTATAGTTGCTTTAAAGTATATTAGCAGTAAACCAAAATAAATTTCTAACAATGGTATTTGCCTTGCTAAATGCAAAGATTCACCCGTTTGAAAGCAGTTTACATTTCAATTCGTTATTAACCATCGAATCATCAGTAGCAATGCAGGAAGTATAAAGCTTTGAATAGATGCTTTGTGTCTGTACTTAAAGAAGCATCTCGATGATGTGCTCATAAGACAGCATCTTGATGAAACTTTTCTTTCCAACAGCACTCCAGAAGAATAGTAAACATTACAAGTTTACAGTGTAAAAACAGTGGGTTGAATAATCTGCGTTTTCACATTTTGAAACAACCAAGCAAGGTGTATTCTAGATGATGAATTTCTACCCCTCGCCATTTTTGTCTCATTCACCCTTCCCTACCTGCCCACCACACAGAGCCTCCTGGGCTTTTCCCAACTGCCTGGAAAACACCAGCAGTGTGTTTTCTGCTTCCCCAGCACTGCTTCTGCCCTGTGTTTTCCCAGAGAATCACATATGTCATAGAATCATAGAATGTTTGGGGTTGGAAGAGATCTTAAAGCCCATCCAGTTTCACCCCCATGGGCAGGGACACCTCCTACAAGACCAGGCTGCTCAAGGCCCCACCCAACCTGGCCTTGAACACTTCTATAGAAGGGGCATCCCCAGCTTCCCTGAGCAACCTGTGCCAGTGTCTCACCACCCTTATCGTGGAGAATTTCTTCCTAATGTCTAATCTAAATCTTCCCCCTTCCAAATTAAAGCCATTCCCTCTCATTCCATCACTATTTACTGTTGTAAAAAGTTCCTCCCCAGCTTTCCCACAGTCCTTCACCTGAATTTCTTAGAGCCTGTAAGGGTTGCTAAGGGAATCCTTGTGTTTTCCTACAGAGAAGACTTCAAGCATGCCACTCCATCAGCACGTCACAGATCCATCCTTCCCACCTCCTCCCTGACACTGCACACCAACAGCGGCAGCATGTTTGCACTCACACACCTTACAACTTGTCTGGCTTCTTAACTTCAGACTAATTCAGAAACAAAAGCTGAATTAGGGTTGGTAAAAAAGATGACAAGCAAATGTTTGCAGTGAAAAACACAAAATCAGAAATGCAAAAGGAGAATGAAGTTGTTAATCAGGTTGAATCATTTCAAAAAGAGTGGAGGGAATTTTCCAATGAAAAGGATGACTCCAGCATATAAATTAATCTTTTGTATAGGAAGAAATGAAAGTCATTAAATGTCATTGTCTTATTTTAAAAGCAGCAATATCCTGTCTGATTGCAAGTACTTAAAGTGGGATGATTAATCAGAAACCTTATTTTCAATGTTCCAAGAAGAAAATTGGAGAGAAGTTATCCAATTATGGATAATAAAGAACAGGGAAAAATCTGAGCAGAGAGGAACTTGGTTAGGTGAGTTGTGGAGGAATACTTGGCGATCAATCACACCCAACACACCAGGCACAAACAAAAGGCAACCTATCCTTCAGTACATGAAATTTCACAGCTCTGAGAAGGCTTTGAACTGCATACTGGCTTGTGATTCTACATTTTTGTAAGCCCTCTTCAGACCTTTATAAAACAACAGCCTAAGGCACTAGTAAATACTAATATTCTGTTAAACATCTGGTTACTGTAAAATGGGATTGTCTTTATTTTCAAACGGGAGTTTACAAGCAGATTATCAGCTGTCGGCTGGCTGTTAGTTTATCCTCTCCAGCATCCTCTCCTATCCATAGGCATATTGCTCTGCCTGAATGGCATCTTTCTAATATTGTCAGTGAAATTTTAAGCAGAAACAGTGGCTCACATGGGAAAGGGAATGATATGATCAGGGTCTTCTCTTTCTGGTGCAGATATCCATATGTCCATAAGCTCTGAGCGCCTCATGTCTTTAACGTAGTTATTTTTGCAACGTCTGTGTGAGTTGGCACAGATGACTGTCCCCATTCCCTGCACAGAGGGACTCTGAATGGGGACAATATAAAACAACCTCTCATAATGTAGCACGAACAGCCGAGGTTTAGATCTTTGGCCAAGAATGAAGCTTTGCATACCTAATTCAAGAGAAACGTTTCCTTTTGTCTGCCAAGAGAATCAGTCCTTTGTCTGGACAGGACCTCCCATTGCTGTCAGAAGATGTAAGAAGGAAGGAAGAAGTCCCACAGCTCTGGCCACAGTGTCAGCAGGTTTGCAAGCAGAGTGTGGAAAACTATCACGAGTTAAAACTCGAGTTGTTGCATTTTCAGGTGGTCTTGATGCTCCTGGGGACTTGACCTGGAAGGATGTGCTGAAGCCTACAAAGCGTCTGGTGTCTGAGCCTGTTCAGTAAATGGGCTCATTATGGACAACAAGCATGAAACTTTTAACCTTCACACTTCCCTCTATGTAACCTTCAAATAATGTAACTTCAACTGTTATTTTCTTCTTTCTTTTCACTGGGGAGGCAGCACGAGGGGAGCCCCCAAGGAAGGGAGGTCAGTCCCCAGCACGTGGCTGCTGGCATGTCCCCTTTTCCATCTGTGACCCACCGATGCACAGCCCAGGCAGAAGCACTAGCTGGGAAAAAGAGGAAGGCTGAGCTTTGATTTTTATATCTGCACAGCTGTTCTCAGGCTCCATATCTGATGCGTTTGGCAAGTAAATAACTAGACTTGAAAACGGAACAATGTACCTGTCGGGGGGGGGTTGCTTCTATGGGAAATTTGCCTTTTAGTTTACAAAGGGAAAATTACTCTGAATGAATTCAAAGAGGCTTCAAAACAACCCCCTAAAAAAGAAATCAGTCTTTAAAGTGCACTTAGTTATGTATAATTGATGTCATTAAAGAGATCTTTCGCAGAATCGTTATTTATGTAAAGAAGTTGCCAGCTGCAGGACTCTGCATTTGTATCTTTTGAGTCAGCAATTGGGTAAAAAGTACCTTCAGAATTTAAACTTCCAGTCAGAGAACCCGAAGCTTAGCTCTGAAAGCCTGACTGTCCAGAGATATTCTGACTGAGTAGAGAGGATAACACTTCATAATCTGGTATGACTTAAATCTCCTCCACGCCAGATAAGATAGTGAAGGGAGAAAATCAAATCGGGTTTTGGGGAGAGTTATCACACTTCTTTGTACAAATTTGTAGCTAAATCTGCAAAATGAGAAGCATGTTCAAAACCTCTTAAGAAAGACACACGAGAGGAAAGCTGCCTTTCCCGCTCTGTGCCCAACATCAGCCCGACTGCTTGAAAACCATTGATACCTCATAACTCACAAGTCCCTTCCCTCAGCTGGCTGCCCACAACGACTCATTTTCAGTGCTGTTGCCTACCGTATCAACATACTGCATTTGGTGGGATACAAGATGCCAGAGATGCAGCAACAGATGAGCACTTCTCCCACTCTTCTTTTTTCAACAGCCACTTTCATACTCAGAAATCCTTTTTTGTTTCCTAGACTAAAAGACACTCATAATGGATACGATACAGTTACAGATCTTGGGACATCTGTTCTCTAGCCTGCCTTTTCAACTAGTAGGATACAATTTTATCATGGAAATGTTTCCAGTTTCATTTGCTGGTTGCCGTGCCGCAGTGGTGCTGGGGTATTTGCTGGAATAGCCACTGATTTTTGATGACTGGGGAGAAATATTCTGCAGGAGCATGGATGTATTGCTTCCCCCAACAGCTGAAGTGCAAGCTTTCATCTTAAGACGTCCTTTTCTTCTTCCGGACGCTCATTGAGACAGTCGCTGCTCAACTCAAGAACAAACAGATGTTCCTCTTGCTACACAGTATGTTGTTTAATCCCACTTCAGGGAACAGTCTGGTGCATTCTCATGCAACTGTCAACTTTGGAAGGTATTTTTCCCTGGGTATGGAAGGAAATGCAGCTGATAATAATATTAGGTTCTACAGCAACTCTAACTTAATGGCCTTCAGGGTTAGATTCTCAAATATCCTGTAGGAAAAGGAATGCAGAATATAGGACACAAAATTTAGACATACAACTGGAAAGAACAGGTTTTGGTACAACATTATGTTTTTATATGCGTAAATCACCCCATACAAGCTGTCATATGGATATATCAGTGCTCTGTCTGAAGATGTTATGCACACAGAAGACGTGCAACTGCACCAGGTGAGTTTCTGCCCTGCTGTTTCCTGCCTTGCCTCAGAAGAAGGTGCTGCCCAGGGCTGTCCTCAGGCACAACAAGTCTCCATGACCACTATGGCCCTTATCAGGTCAGGACTTTGCAATCACACACTGGTATGGGGAAGGACTGTCACTTGTTACACACTCAGACTTGGAGGGGACACTGAAGGTTTGCCTAAACACTGTATCAGCACAATAATTTGCTTTGCTATGAATTTTTCAAAGCAAATTAACATATGCAACAAATGCAGAGCTGTATCTTGATTGGAAATGAAACCAAGCTCCTGTTGAGGCAGATTGATGGTCCTTCTGCAGGGTTCGTAATCCTCCTGCAGCAAAATAAATGAAGTGTTTCTTGAAAGAATCAGGAGTTCCCTGGAAAGCTCCTGGGCTGGTGAGTCATTTCATGGTCTCAGCCCATCTGCAGCAAATTTCCCTGCCTTAGCATTGTTTTCTCTAGTCAATATTCTTCACCTGTGGTTGCTTTCAGTCTGCTTATTGCATCCCTTCTGCTTTCATTGAACTGGGTTATTTAAAACATCAACTCATCTCCCTGCTGATGGGTGCCTGTTTGGGACAGGAGTTAGTGATGCAAAGCGGTCTCTCACTTTTTCCCATCCTTGGATGTTGCTTTGGAAACACCCTCACTCCCTGCCAACCCACTGAATGGCAGCCCACAACCAAGAGCCTGACTCCTCTCTCCTAGCAGCAGGGCCATTAGCATCACACAAACTATTATCAGTAGCCCTACACACTGGTCCCACTAAAATCAATTTATCGCCTGAACTATTTGGCTCATAAAAGGATAGTTTACTCTTTTTCTTTTACCTTCATAACCAAGGTTATCTGCTCGAGAATGTACAGAATAAATGAGGTTGTTCAGCTTATGGATACAAATAGATCTTGCTTTTTTGACTTGCAAAATGAATTCCACTGTGACTTCGATAAAACTTAAGTATGCTAATGTTCAGTCAACCAGTTGTCTATTTATTTCTGTTTATGCCAGCATACCCATTAGCAACTTTTTCTTGTTTTCTTTTAGAATATTAAATGGTTCAAACATATTCTAAAAATTAGTTGATTAGCTTGTTAGGGCACATTTCCACTGCTAGTTCCTTCTGTAGCAAAAGAGAAAATGAAGGTAATTTTGTTTGCAAGGAACGTATGATTGGAAACTGACTGTTGAAAGATGTGCCATGTCAATGTAATGAGGGAGTGTAATATCTTAGTTTGCATCAATATGGAAATAACTGTGCAGTTTGACAGACCTGATGCTAAAGGCAGCACCAGAGCACTCATTATGCATTCAGCCTCTGATTATGAAAAATAGTGTGTTTTCTTTTAAAGAGGAATACACATTATCAATCAAAACCGCGCCAATTATTTCCAAAAGGGATCACAGCTAAACAGGCATGGGGTCTCTTCAAATAAAACTGCACCTGAGAAAACAGACAGATATCAAAGTACACGATAGTTTAATTTCATGACAGTTGAATTAATTAGGCAATATAAACCCTGCCTTCTGATTGGCCCAGGAACCCAAAGCTTTGCTAGGCTGATGCCGTGAATTGCAACAACTTTTCTTCACTAAGTAGAGTCGCTAGTTAGGAGTTTGGTGTGACCTGGGTTGCTGCTCATCTGATCCAGGTCCCACTAATGCAGGGAATCAAATGCAAAAGTCCTCACATGTCCCAAAGGCTGGACATCATGGTGGGCGCTCAATTCCCCAGGTGTGAGCCACCCCTACGTTCCTGACAAGGGCTGGGTACCTGCCAAGGAGGAGCTTTACCCTCTCTAATGGCAGAGAGGGGCTTACAAGGTTCCTTCTCCTGATGGCTCAGCCCCTGCTCCAGCACCCCAGGCAGATGCAGCCTGCACTTGCAGGGAACCACATGGTTTTGTTCTGAGGAAGGTATGGGATTGCTGCTTTTGTAGGCAGCCCACAGCCACAGCTCAGGCTAGGTTAATTTGCCTATAGAGCCCAAAACTTTATTTTGACCCATGGCCCATCCTAGCTGAGCTGTGATCTCTC
This sequence comes from Dromococcyx pavoninus, assembly GCA_033558185.1. Lineage (NCBI taxonomy): Eukaryota > Metazoa > Chordata > Aves > Cuculiformes > Neomorphidae > Dromococcyx > Dromococcyx pavoninus. The sequence goes on from JAUMJL010001049.1 coordinate 236,497, forward strand.
TCTTGTCCTATTTTCAGCAAATGTCTTCTTTGAAATACAGAATCAAGCGGCATTCAACCATCTTAACAGAACAGTCACCAGGACATTATTATATGTAAAAAGAAAGATAAGAGCATAATTGCAAAATCACCAGACAACATATATGAACACAAGCAATTATCTGAAATAAAACACTTGAGCAAGGACTAAGCCTTTTTCTTATTTCAGTGGTTTGTCTCTCTGAGCTTTATGCAGGGGGAGTTCAGAGAGCAAAGGCTGAACATTAGAGCTCAAGGATGTGCCAATAACATTTACTTGTGGTATCTTGCAAGGGAGAGTAACAGCCACACTTCAGCGGTTTCAGCGAAGAGCAAGCAGTACCATACGAATCAGAAACTTCCCTGGCTTTCTTCCCATTCCGTTTCCATTCCATCAATTTGTCCCTGAAGAGACGTCTAAATGAAAGCAGTGTTTTTGTAAATAGGGAAAGTCAGTTGATCATGTAGGATTTCAGTCTGCTTTTGCATTCGAAGGTCTCTAATGTCAAGTTGTCTGTAATTTGTACTGAACCAGAAGCAAAATACTGCTGTGCTGTCACTGGAGTGTCAATGACTTCTCTGCAAAACTGAATCTCTGTGACTTTTACACATCCTAAGGACCTGTCTGAGCTTTGCATTCCACTGAGATGATGCAGGAATAACAGTTTCTTCAGGCTTCAAATTGAAGCTCTTCTGGCATTTTGCAGCTATAGCAAGGGGAAAAAAACCCCAATAACTTGTAACTGACCTTCTGTTCAGCTCCTTGGGAACAGTACATGCTTCAGATATATGTATGTGACTTAGAGCTCTGCAGACTTACTGGAGGTGTATAAGTTGCTGTAGAATTAAAACCTAATTGGTTTTGGTGAATGTATTTTCACCAGTCATTTGAAGAGAATATGGGTGTATAAATGCTAAAGAGACAAAGCTCGGTGCTAGTTTTCTCAACCACAGGAAACTAAGCAGATGTATTATTTCTTTGTTAGCAAGGTACAACTAAACACCAGCTTAAGAAATAACAAATTTAAACCCCAACTCTCGGTAGGAAATTTCAGCAAGAAATCCCAGTAAAACTAGTTTAGAACTGGACTATACAGATTTGTTTAAAGAAAACAAAACCCCTCCTGGTTTATATGTCTCAGAGAAAAGAAAACACCAAATAAACAAAAGGTTCAATAAATACAGTTATGTGACTTTCATAAAAATGAATGTTGTACACATTGAGTTGTTGAGAGACTAACACCTCTTCTCACCATCAATTGTTGTCGATAGATACACCTGTTCAAAGTGTTCTCCCATCGCAGTCCATCTTGATCCCTTGACATTCAATGAAGTTGCAGTCATTTAGAGTACTTATGTATTGCAATAGTTTCTATGACAACAGATGATGATGTTAAGAGTAAAGAATTTTGAGTTGGGTCTATGAATAGGGAGATAAAGGCACTGAATTGCAAAGGGAAAGCTTTTCTTCCAAACAATTAGCTTAAACATGCGCACTATTAATATTTACCAGCAAATAATGACGATCACATGAAAAGTAAATACATCCAGACTTTAAGTTTCAGAGAAGCAAATATTTTCCTAGAAGTATTTACTCTATGGATTTGATTAGTTTCTGTGCTCCCTGATTGAGCAGACCAGGTTCTTCTGGCACAAACCTAAAACCAGATTCACACTGACAGCGACCGGCCTTTTCCATTTCACTGAGAGGAAGGCATGAATGCTAACTAACAGCCTACAACAGCTCACTCTGTGCAGGATTGGGATCAGCTGAATACTGCTTCCCAACCCTTTCAAACACAAAAATACTACACTGCCTAGTGATGATAGCTCCAAAGCCTCAGATTATGACAGAAAAACTTCCTACTGATACCTGGGAAGAAAACACTTCTCCTCCAGTTCCTCCTCAGTCTCCCTCTGTGCAAAGTCCACTTGCTTCATGGTTTGAATACCCACGCCCCAGTTCCACTCCTGCCTGCTTTATCTCTACACAAAGCTACATTGTGGCTTGCTTGGTGTTGGGGCAGTTTCTTAGTCTCTGAGCAGTGCTGAACGGAAAGGAGCCTTGCCCTTCAGCTGGAGGCCAATATCTGACCATACGATGCGCTGACCGTACAGTGCAAATAGCACAGGCCAGGAAAAAGTCTTCCCTGGTGGTTAGTAAATGTCATGATTGCAATCAGATATCTACTGCACAAGTTTAGGTTGCATAATTAATTTAGTATTATTTGGACACAGATAATACAACCTGCTTACCTACAATGGTCCAAAAAGGCCATTAGAAATACACAGTTAAGAAAGCTTAAAGTTCCTGCCAATCCCAATGGCAGCTGCATAGAGAGAGCGAGGGAGAGGATCGTGGTTTCATGGCCAAGTTTGCTGTAATCAGTAACCAGCAGCACCACATCCTGCCAGGCCTCATGGACAGCCTGGGAGGTGCTCAGCTCCTATGGCCCAAATCCTGCTGGAAGCAGAGGTTATTCAGAGCTAATGCACTGCATTGGGATAGGCAGCGGCCAAGCAGCTTGGATATAGGGTGGTGGGTGTGGAGGATAGCAGGGGTGACTGTCCTGGAAAGGGGTCTGTGCTCAGCTCCGTGCCTCAGGTTATTCCCCCTTGGTGGAAAAACATAAAGGCACCATAGGTTTAGTCACTGAGCTTACGACCGCAGACAGCCCCGACCTGTTTTAGCAGTTCTGGAGTAGATATGACAGAATAAATCCGAAAACCTTATTTTCTACAGCTGTCAAGTACCATTGCTGCTCCAGCCGCCTACTCTGCTCACAAGCAGGACAAAATTTAGTGACAGAAGGATTTCTTTGAAAGTAAAACTAGACGAGTTCAGTTCTGTTATGGGCTAATCTGGGCTAAAGCATGTGCCAGCTCTCGTAACCTTCTCATGCCTGCACTTTGTTTTCCACTAAATGTCAGCTCTGATAGACTAGTCTGCTCATCTGAAAGGGCAGGATTTTGCTTCAATAAAAACAAACATAGTTAAAAAGATAGACAGTACCTCAATAGAAAAATACCACAGATTCATGAAATGTTCAGTCTTAATTGGTATAGCTACACTGCACGGTTTCCTTGCTGGCATATGCTAGCGGAGAGTATTTGTTGTCAGGGGATTTTCAAGGTTATAAAGCATCTTAAAGGTGTTGGGGAGTGTGTAAATTAAGCCACTACAGGTAGGTAATGTTCCCATGATGTCAGGACTAAATATGCTGGTGCCTCCAGGTAAGAATTTACCATGATACGGAGTACACGCTGGGGCTTGATCCTCAGTTAATGTAAATCCTGTTGGCTCTATTGGCTTTACTACATTGATTTGCACTCACTGCATTTTGGATTCAGAAGTCCAGCCTTGCAATGTAATGTCTAGAAAACTTCAAAGCACAGGGAGGTTAGAAATTAAAAAAAACACCCATGGGAAATGAGACATTAGCTGGATACTTCCCCCTTCTGAGGGACTTCATGCCCCACTGGGTGCCAGTTCGTTTCCACGGTGCCAGGAAGTGAGGACTTTTTGGCAGGAGAGCGAGCACACACGCTGCCCCAGCACAGCCCCACCTGGAAGCCATGCAGCCAAATTAGTGATGCTTCCATTGCAATAAATTGTCATCAAGGGAAAAGTGGACAGTTAAGTGGCACATTATTTACTGGACCAGCGAATGAGAAAGCCGGAGAAAAGAGGAGCCTTATTTGCTCATTTTGAAAAGGATTAATGAAATGGCAGGAGCCTTCAATGTTTTTCACTGGATATGTAAAGGACAGCAAAATACACGTAGCTCAGCACTGCAAGTCCTGTCCTTCTTCCCTGGAAGGGTGGCACTTGCCCAAGCTCTTTGTCTTGGTAGTGGTATTTCAAGCATCTGCCTCTCCATCTCCTCATCAAGACATGCAGTATCCAACCAAGCGGATGTGTCACTGTCCTCTTGCATCAGCCTGGTTGCACTGCAGCCACAACTATCTATCCAGCTGCCCTGGATCATGGGACACCTGCAGCTCCAAACGCTGCTGAAGTGTGTGGGTGACTGGATTCAACAAGGCTGGAAAAGCAATGGTGTTGCTGGAAAGGGTGGGTACATGAGTAGCTTCCACTCGCTTATTCCCTCTGGACCTTCTCCATAAGAAGAGCTGCTGGAAAAGTACTTAGGGAAATCTTTTAAGCATTAGCAGCATGATGGAGCTCTGCAGCCTTCGTGTAAATGTTGTTCTGGGTTAAAAGCTTTTGATGAGTGTGTTATAAACATAAGTAGGTCTATGGGGATTGTTAACTCTTCCTTTGCCAAAGTAATGTCCCTTACTATCGAGCCAGGGAAACCTGCAAAATGAAGCATAGCAATGTTGGTATATTGGTACTTGCTGCACCCTGGATGTTAATTTAAACAGTGGGTGAATACAGGATAGAGGACTTGGTAATGTAGATGCTTCTTCCCTAACTAAGAATTTGGTGTTAGAACATGAAGTTAGCAAAAACAGCAGCCCTAGATGATCCTGGGGGGCAGCACAACCTTGGTCCCAACGATGCATCCTGACCACCTCAGACAGCCCCTCCAAGCCTTTCTGCTGCCTGGTGCATCATGTAGTATGCTATCCTTGCCATCAACAGCCAGCAAGCCTCCACTGTGAGGGTGGAGAGGCAACTCATGGACCACGGACTGAGCGTCCTCCCTTACTGGGAACCAAAGGCCACTTCCCCCAGATCTGCAGGCCAGGGTCAAAGAGCCAAACCAAGTTTTGGCTTTAGACAGCAGCACATCTCACCAAACAGGACACACTGTCACTGCCAGGCTGGGAACTGCCCACCGGGTAAATACATGGCCACCCGAAAATACCAACATAGGGAGGACACCCTTAGGAAAGACAAATACTAAAGAAATAGAAATGCATCCAAATCCTTTTGTGGCCTGAAAGCTCATAGCTGGGTGCTGTTCATGCCCACTACGAAGACTTAGTTCCCAGTTTAGGGGAAAGTTGGCTTTGGAGCAGTGCAGAGCAGTTCTTGAATGTCTATCCATGGCAATGCAAGCAGCAGAGCATGGGTGTTTGACTGGCTTTGGGCAGGAGGGATGCAGCCACTCAGATTTCCTAGAGGACAGGGGCTTATGTAAGACTGGCTCACTTGCTTCTGTCAGGAGACTTGGAAGGTACTGAGATGCATGGGCATGAGCTCTCCCCCTCTGGTGTGGCAACCCACGTGGTGCTGAGGTGGAGGGGAAGGTCCCAGTACATGCCCTCAGAGCATCCCATGGCCACGCCGATGGCAACAGCAGGGAGAGTGGCCTTCAGAGGGATGCAACAGCTCACGTGTCGCTGCCGCATCTTCTCCCTGCTCCAGGGAACAAATTACCCTCATACTTCTAACATTAGCAGCCATTTCCATAACCAATTAACCTCTGCGTTATACCATCAAGCATCTGAAAAAGGTGTTGTGACACAGTTATTAAAGGATGGAAAGGACTTGTTGGCTGGCATACATAATAAAGGGCAGCCTTTCCTTACGACTTGAATTTCTGAACAGGGTGGTTGAATTGAAATCCTTAGAAGCCAGTAATATTTCATGCTGCTTTGGGTAAAATTTGTTCTAGGTTTGTAAAATATTCCCAGAAATTTAAATTTTTGTGTTTGTTCATTTGCTTTTAAAGAAAGATTATTTTCTAGCAAAACAAATGGCTACAGAAATCGTTTTCCACATTTGTTACTTTCTTTTAAAGAAACTACTTGCTTTTTTGTTTTTTATTCTCCCCACAACAAGCTAATGAGTCCTGGTTCAGGACCACACTGCCCTAACTGTCAGTCTGGATTTGCTGCTGGGGGCCTCCCTTCTCCTTTTTGTCTCAGGAGCTGTGGTGGATGAGCACTTCATTTTTCCCATCACAGCTCCTTGTCTCTGCATTCGGGCAGGACCAGCACAGCGAGGATGCTGCAGCTCCACTTCAGCATCTGGGTCCCTCCCCACCAGAAATGAATGAATCTTGCTAAAATCAGCCTTGCTCAAATCTCCCTTGGCTCTTCTGCCATCATAGGGCCACACAGTTGTGGCATAACACGAGGGAGGTTTGAATGAAGGCTACAGGTTAATCACTACCCAGGTAATATGAACAAGATGAGACTATTCAGCTGGAAAACAGAAAAAAAAGTGCTATTTCTTTGTAAAGGACCTTATAGCTTTCCTTCATGTGCCTCTTTTTGTTCTCAGCCAAGATGCTTCATCCTTGCTTGCTTGGGGAAAGCCAGAGAAATCCCTAACCTGTAACAACTTGTTGTAACATGCAAAAAGTGTCCATAGATGTGTATTTTTATGAATGCTTAAACCTGTCACAGATTCCACATGCATTTGTGTGCCTGCTCCATAGCTGTTGGGGGAATTTATTTTTTCTGAATGAGTCGTTCTCTTAAAACTCCTTCACTTTATCCACGCGTGCACGAACGTATGTACACAGGCATGCACAGTTTTCTATTCAAAACCCTGTCAACTAGAAAGCACTAAGGCTGCCAACGACCAGGCTGCTGAGGAGAGTGGAATTGTGAGGTGCTTGCAGCACCACTGGGACAGGTTACATGTGGATCAAAATATTTCACTAATATGTTTTTATGGCAAAAAAAAAATTAGAAATGTTCATCTGGAGTGAATGGTAGAAAAGGGAGTATTTTCCAAATAGCTCTACGGGGTTTTTTTCTTCCTAATTTCCCCTTTTTTAATACAGATGACACAGTCTGCATGGTTTTACTTCACATTTTTGCAGCGAGGACTTGAAAAGGAAGGGTTAGGCCAACGACAGCCATACCTCTTTTATTTAGGAAAACACACTGACACTTTTATTTAAAGATCAAAGCAAGGTGAACACCATGACTCCAAGCCTCTTGTCTTTTTTTTTTTCCATAAAAGAAAGCTATGGAGTTTACTTTTGGTGCTACTAATGAGGTAACTTCAGCACTGATTTCACATTATTAGCACTCTGTCTAGCTGAAGCTGATGATCTTTGGCCACTGTAAAACATGATTCCCAGGCCAGGTGTTGGGCTCTCAGCCAAAATGTTGTGTTTTTCCCAACACTGCACTACAAAGGGCCTCAATGATGATAGGAAAGATATACTTCCTTTAGGGATAAGAGACAATTAACTCTTTATAGTTGCACTTTTATTATTACTGAACCCATGCCAAAATTTTGCACGGCTTTACCTAATAAAAGCACCTCCTGAACTGCTGGTAGTATCCAAATTACTCTTTTCATTCATTAACAGTCTGGCTTTTAACTGCATTTTGAAATTCTTTGTTGCAAAAAAATCTCAAAATTAGTCATTCCTGAGCATTTACACTGCTTGTTTCTCTTTAATTTCCAAACTTTATAACATAATTGTTTTTACCAAATTGGATGAATTTAGAAAGTATTCAAAGAAGTCAAAATACCAACAGCAAATATTTAATGTTGTCACCTAAGAACCACACTTTAGGTACTGCATGCTATTATGCTGCCGCAGCATTGAATTAATAGATTTTCAGATTCATATATTCAAATAACAAAAATATCACTGTTCATGTGAAAATCTCCAAGAACACTATGAAACAGGGTAGCAGCATCATCCCAGCTTTGCACAAAGGGAAACAAGAGAGAGAAAATTACTTGCCTGGCACTAACAGAGCAGCATCAAAGCCAGGACTAGAACTCAGCTCTCCTTCACAGCTGACCACACTGTGTTCATCGGCTGCTTCTGCCCTTGCCCAGACCAGATCCAGCTGCTCATTTAAATCTGGTGAGAAAATGGCACACCTCAGCCCTTGTTTCTGAGCAGTGCAAAAAACAGCTGCAGGGGTTATCCACACATCTCCAGTAATCCTTGCCTCTCCTCAGTGCTCGCACTTTTCCTCTTCCTGGGGAGAAGTAACGTGTATGAGGGCATCACTCCATGAGCTTCTCCTCTGAAAAGGGCAAGGCCAAGTGGCTGATTCATTTCCTTAAGAGTTAATGTGCCCATCTGCATTCACAAACTTCCTTTTGATGGAGCCAAATGCCCTAGCGAGATGGCACCCGGCCTCCACGGTTACTAGAGGGATGGCTTTCAGAGGGGGGTCTGCTGTACAGTTAAGTGTGTACTGCCACTTGTCACCATCTCACACACTCAACTGTTAAATTAACTTGCAGAGGCAAGTACTGTTTTCTCAGAGGCCAGTTTTAACATTTGCCTTTCAAAAGCTAGTGAAAAGCTATATAGCAGCCTACAGGAAATAATGCAGGGAAACAGCAACACAAGAACAAGCACATGAAATGTTTATTTTCCTCAGCTCTGTGGTTCTGATCGTCTCTGAGCAGCACCGAGGGCTGCCCCAGGACTGATGTTGGCTGCCTGGGTGAGGTGGAGGAACACTGGTGTCCTGTGGCACTGAATTTTCTCATCTCCAGGAATGGGACTCAGAGACAAGACCATAGCTAAGACCTGCTCACTCCACTTGAACAATATTTATAGAGACACTTAGACAGCTTCCACCTCTCTCCCTACCCCACAAGGGGGACATTTGGAGTCGGGATATGTAAGGAGAAGCATGCAGAAAATATAAATTAGTCTATGAAGGTTCCTGGCATCCCTTGTACTGAGATATGCTGTAATAGCCATCACCTGGACAACCCCATGGCAACTGGGATGCAGTGCTAGATTTCCTCCCAGCCTTGAAAAGGCAGCATTCATCCCTTACTCTGCCACTGTTGTCTATGCTGGAGCACCCAGCACTGGGTCAGCATTCCTGCTCTCAGAAAGACCCGCTCTCCTCAGAAAAAAAAGTAATGTATTCTGAGAAACACTGCATGTTGGATCAATATCCATTCTCTTCCTCAACTTGGTATTTCCATGGGTTTATTTATCTAGAGCCTTGGAGTTTTCATCTGAAGAGCAGATTGCTCAGTTTATACTATGCAGCCAGGTACAGCAAAGATTTGCCAGTCAGCTCGAATACACATGGTAATGAAGACAGCAAAAAAACAGATAAGTAATATTCACAGCATTTGGGATTTGCTTTTCTTTTGAAGCTGCATCTGATGACAGACTGAAGGCATAATCTTCCCAGATCCAGGCTCTAGGATTTTAATCTGGATTTCTGGCTGATAGCAATTAAAAGCTGACAGCACAGAAGTATTTTATTTAAAAGAACGATTGGCCTAATGATATTCAACTGAAGCATGGCCTCCGGACTGGAGATGGTCACATGTTTAAAGTGTGGGCAATAGCTCAGTTATTCAAGATCACAAAGGCAGTTAATAGAACTGGGATCCGCATTCAACATCTTTTTCATTCTCAGCTCTTTGTTCTACCCATTAGTATACACTGACTCCCTTTGGTAAGATCCTTTGTATTTCCAACTTATCAGGGTCTCATAAATGAAAGTCATGTGCTTTTATCTACTCATTCCCTTTAATAAGTGTCACAAACATTCTGTGTGATTGATTAACTGGTAACAAGAAAGAGACAAAGTAGGAATATGCATATTAGCATATTTTTCTTTGCTCAAAGAAATGCATTTTATACGTATGCAACACTTATGATATATTAAGCTGCCAAAAGTGTTAAACAAAGGAAGAACTGAATTACAGTACAAAACACAGTGACAAGGCCAAATTTATCCTCGGTGTAACTCACTGATGTCAGCAGAGTTAAACCAGAGATGAAATAGGCTCACTACGTGTACATGAAACACCCCAGTAAGCACAGAGGGATATTCATAGATTTTGCAGCCAGAAGGGACCGTTACGATCATATCGTTTGACTTTGTTGCATACACACAGGTGAGAAATTTTTACCCATTTCCCCATTATGCACACCGATGATCAACTGGAAGATTTTATTCCTTTTGTGCTGGCAGGGGACTTGCTTTGGTGCTGTGATAGGAAGATGCTGCACGCAACTGGAAAGTGCGGAGCATCCTCGGCCCTGATGGCAGTGGGAGGTTTTCCTCAGTTTATGGTGTATTCATCACTCTAGGGCTGGAGGTAGAGAATGAAAGGGCTCATTGCACCCAGTTTATGAGCTTCCTCTTGGAGGGGTTTTGCGTGCAACACAACTTTCTGCTCTTCTCTATAGTGAGGGTGGAGGTGAACATAGGCTGAAGTGTGAAATACTGAGATTCATGCTGGGTAGATAGGGAGGATTAATTCACCTGTTCTACACAGGAAGGACTCCTTTGTGAAAAGGTAGAAAGGGACCTGGCAGTGGTTACCCTTGGGATGGGAAAAACCCTGTAATCCAAAGGAATTTTATGTATATCCACATATGGTAGTCAAGCCAAAATTGTGTATTACCTAAGCTAACATTAATTCCACACAACAAAACAGGCAGAGTGTGCAGAACAGCCACACCACAGTGATCTCTGGGACAGGTACAATTGAGAGCAACTTCTCCTTGAGGAGAAACCTTACACCTAGCAAAGACACCAACTGTCTCCCCTTCTCTCTGCACCTAGGAAAGATGCACATCAGTCTTTCTTTACCCAAAGATGTATCCAGACTCACCAATGAGAAGGTACAAAGAAAATGGATAAGATGAAGCCTACAGCTCCCACTTCTCTTGGCATCATCTGAGAATTAATTAACTCTGAGTGCCGTGGCTACGCTACTCAGGTCTGTGTGACATTAACTGCACCTTTGCCCCTTATATCAGAACTTTGGGTAGGGAATAAAAAGGTGAAATTTACTAGTTTGTTGTGTGCAAGAAGGAGTACAGTCTTTTCAACTGCATTTGCTGGTACGCTACTTCTGCACAGCTTTGTAGATGCCAGTCTCAAACTGAACCTTAACATTTCTTTAAAATTTTACCATTGTACATCTCACCGACGATATTAGGTGTCTCACCGCAACAATTAACAGTGCTCCTTGCTCTCCAGACAACCTCTTTTACCACATCAATGATGTGATTTCTTCCTGTGATTTGCAGTGATGCCCATTTCATGCATTCCTACAGCTCCTTCCATACAAAGACCTGATGCTTCACATTTATTGATTGATTAAGTTGTTTAAAAGTCCTGTGAGGTGAGTATTATGATCCCTGCATTATGACGTGAAGTCAAGCCACGGAGAAGGTTTAGTAACATTTTTAATCTTTGCAAAGCTAGACCAAGAGCTAGAAATCCCTCTTGCATTTCTGAAGACTTTGCTTGAACCAGAGGATGTGCGTTCCTCATATACAGTACTACCCTGGATGATTTCCCAGTCTGCTGTTTAAATGCAGATGGACAAGAAGTCAGTCTTTTCCCTTACACTGCAATTAATATTTACAAAGTACTGCACAAACACAGATACATTAGCATTCATACAACCTATATATTTCCTAAAATATTCTGCTCCCTGTATCTCCTGAACCCTGATTCTGAACCACTGTGCTAAGTCTGAGAAGATCTCTAGAATAATTGTGCTATGTGCTCCCAGGTCTGATGTCTTCTCTCAAAGTCAGTCTTTCAGAGGGACATGCACATTTGCAAGACTATCTTTTGGCTTCTGGTAGCAGAAATCAGAAACAGATTATTTGAAATGAGGAGTGTCTACCAGTTTAGCTCCACGCCAGGTGGACATGGATGATCTAAAAGGATATATTTAGCAATGAACACATCAGACCGCAGTGCATATGTGTATCCAGTTACTAACTGTTAATCATGTCTCCTTCCCACAAACTGGCCAACCAAAAGGACACCTGGCAATTCTGGAACATTCCTATTAGATTACTAATATCAATATTAAGTGAAAGAGTTTGAAGAATGTCACATTAGTTTCTGATGGCTCCCTTCCGCCATACTTCTGGCCAGCAAGCTTTGGCAGATGTGATTCCATTCTGTCCAAATGCAATTCAGTGTTTAAGAATGTGCTCACTTTCCTGGGACCATCTGTTTACTTTCCTGCTGAAGGAACTCCAGCCTTTTTGGCAACCTCATTGTATTGTACTCAATAAATCCTGACATGTAGCAATTTTTTTTTGGCAGATCTTGAATCTGAATGCTATCCAAATTGTTCATTATTGATATTAAAACCGATTTGTGCATCACCAACCATTAAAGGAATGTACTAAATATCTCCATGAATGAGAAACCGAGTAGTTCATCAGAATACATTTATCAACAGAAACGTTAAAATGAAAGAACAGTTCTATGGTTTTTCCTGCTGTTGCAAAAGCTCATCTCTAAGAATGGTGACTTATCTCCTTTTGCAGGATGCAAAATGTACAAAAAGCTAATATGAAAACTAAAAAGTCAAAAGAAAGGTGTCTGTCCCAAAGGGTTACCTCATACGGTCCAACACCTGCAGCTTGGAGTGGAAAGGTAGGACCTTGCTTCTTTTCCTAGCTCAGCCAGAAGTCCACTGTCTGACCACAGCAAAGTATTTTCATCCTGCACGGGTTTGATTTCCTCTTCAAGCAGTTGTCTAGACTGTAGGATTTTAAGGCATCATTAGGCTTGAAAAATAGTTAATGTGAACTTTCAGTCCTGTGCTCTGATGTCCAGCATGGATATTTGTAGCATGACAAAGCATAACAAAGCTTTCCAAGTATTGGTGAATGCCTACAAAAAAAAATTATGTTTCCTTTCTGCATGTGTAGACTGTATACCCACATTATCCTTAATTAAAAATGAATAATTTTCTAGTCAATAACATTGGTGTAAAATTAAGTTTACCAGACTAATTTATGAAGACCCATTTCCATTAGAGTGTCTCCTAAATACTGTGGAGTTATTGGGTCCCAGCTGTTGCTGGTGTATCAGTTGTCAGCATTCAGAGTCCATTACATATTTCACATGATTTTTCACATAAACTTGCAGAAGTTTTAGAAAAATCCAATCACTTGATCTCCTGTAAAGGAAGGAACTTTGTTTATTATTATTAAAAAAAAAAATCAGAACCTATTGAATGTTATGATCTGTCCTGGCAGACCATATTAAGAACAAGGATTCTGTTGAATTTCACCTTTCCTTATTCCTTTCTGCTCTAGTAACTATTAAAAAATTCTGACCTGAACTATTTGCCCTTTCTAATGTGTTGGACACTGATGATAAAACGTAGAAATCAGAGAACTGTTGCAGTAGCACCAGTATTGTACAGTCCCATATAAGTAGTTGGATCCAAAACTGAGGGTATACTTCAGAAAGAGCATCATCATTTTGCTTCCTGTTCTTTTTTTGTCTTTGCAAGAGGTGGTGACTCTGGAAGGTCTTGTTCCTAAAGAAGCTACTCGCCTTCTCGCTATGCAGAGCGAGCATGCTAAACTTTTGAACTTCTCCTATATATTCTCCAGACACACTTGCAGATTCCTCCCGAGTTAATTTAATACTGCTGAAAGACTGCAGATTGATAGCTCAGGAGACCGAAGCCTGTTATTACACACAGGTCATTATTCAGTAGGATAAATGCTTCCTCCCACCACCCCGTCACGGTGACTTCAGCACGGAGAGCAGAGGGCTGGGATGGCAGCACTGCTTCTGCACCAACTCCAAAATCAGTATCCTCATCCAGCTCGCTGCCAGCCAGAGAACTACCATGGATTTTAGGATGTAGGTATCCTTCCACTAAAAAATGGAGGGAGGCTGCCAGCGTTTATAGATCTCTCTATTAACAAACTGGCTCTGTTACAAGAAGCACACAGCAGTTTCAGCTGGTAGCCTCCCAGTCTCAAGTCAGCGCACAAGGGCTTTAAGGAAATGTGTTATCAATATCACCAAGTGTGACAGGGAAGCTATAGTTTTAATCATCTATCCTCCTTCAGGTGATCGCTCTTTCCCTCTCCAGCTTTGCTTCTGCTGTCACAGGGCAGGCTGTGCAGCAGAGCAGGAGAAGGCACTTAGCTGGCTTTGAGTACCCTATATTTCCTTATCAAGGTGGGGGTTTTTTATCGTTGCTGTTCTTCTGTTTTTTCTCACTTTCATCAAACTGATAGGCCTATTAAATGAGCAGAAGATCTCTCCAAATATTTCAGTTGGGCTTCAAAAAAAATCTCTCATATCCTGCTTCTCACTTCTTAAAACCTCTTCTCCTCTCCACCCAGCCGTGTCACCCCAAAGAGACTGACACATAGCCCACAGTTCCCATTTTCCCCTGCACATCAGTGCAAAATCTTCTTCTTGTGCCTTGTGTACTTATTGTGAAAGTGAATCCCTACAATGTAGGGATTGTAGTTGAAAATTTGAATTGATTACTTAATAACTAGATAAATGTCTGTCCTTAAGGTGATGTCCTGCTCTGGTCATTCATTACTGAGTGCAATCTCTTGGCTTCATGGTGGCAGACATCACACAGGGTAATGTAGGGGGAGCTTGATAGTCCTTTGCATATTTACGGGAACCTTCTACTATATGAAAAGGCACCTCTGCTATCCATCCTGTTCCATCACCATCTTCATTAAATGCTCGTATAACCTAGGGCTGGATAATCTGCTAAGAGGACAACCTCGTAGATGTAAGGAAAACTGTATTTTCTTTCCTGTGTGTTGTTGGATAATGGATTCTCCATGGCTTTGGGTTTCCATATGTAAATCCAGGATAATAGTTTCTAACCTGTTCCTGGAATTTGTGAAGCTTAAGGATCGGAAGTTGTATCTAATTAAGCAGAAGTAATTTGTATGGAAGAAGATAAGAGGTTGGCTCTGATTTGCATCTGGTATTTAGACATGATCTTTTCCCAAACTATTTCTGCTAAAAGGACTAAGGTTCCAACATGGCTGGTAACATCCCAAATCGCAGGTATAATATCTTTGCAAGCCATTACATAATGCTATGCCAGATAATTCTGACAGCCAGCTCCCACAGGAAATAATAGCAATCGCAATCCCAAACACCTTCCACTAAAAGTACAAGACATACTTCTGAACTTGCCTTCTCAGTCGTAAAGGCTCAGAAACAAAACAAATAGAACACCTCACTCCTTACACAAGAGAGGACGGGGGAAGAAAGCATCTGAAAGATGTGAGTCATCTCTTTTAATACACTGCCCTGAAGTACATCAATACATGGAGGTGCGCATGGTGCGAGAAACGACACAGCCTTACAAATGCAAGCAGGGCTTGGGGCAAATTTTGATGGCTAGCTGTGCTACCTTTCTTTGTAATAACGGAGTCAATAAACACTTGCTCCCCTGCAAAGACTGCAACACTCATTTCTTTGGAGAAGGCTGCAGCTGCAATACGCACCAGATGGTCTGAAAAGCATTGCAGTTCAATAGCACCTTCTATCTGCAAGATACTGTTATTTAGTTGCTGTACTCTCTCTAGTGAAACATATTAATAAATAGAAAACAGATGAGTTTTTTTCCTGTAGGACATGAAAATAATTGATTTAGGACTACAATTTCTAGTTTTAGGGCTGTGGAAGTCCCTAAAACTCCCTAGCAGCTGGGAGTATATTCCCAGATGACATTGCGTTTGCTTTTATCTGGCTTACTCTTTTTCACCTACCTTCCTCCACTGGCCATTGTTACAGAGGAGATACTGAGATGCTTGGATCTTTGGTCTGAAGTGACATGACGTGTTTTACATTTCACATTTGCTTCATTGGGAAACCTGAGTGTTTGAAGTAGAATAAGCTTTGGCCTTGTAGTGTAAATACTCACTGACAAACACAGGAACTACATATAAATGACAGCTAATGGCATTTACAGGAATGCCCCTCTTCTCTGCAAGAAGTATTTTCAATGCACCAGGTGAAAGCACTTAAAACGGTAAAAATCATGATTAGGGCTAACCACTCCTGCTCTTTATTTCAAGAATTTGGATGGTCTTTCCTCCACCTCTTCTTAATTAATAAATATTTGTAGTGGTTCAGCTGCTGAAGTGGAATAAGATAATCTTATTTCAGAAGTGTATGACATATTTCCACACAAAACAATTGTCACTCTCGGACAACAACTTGTGACTATTTGATGGCTGCAATAACAATCCGGGCTACATGAAAGCTATGTCTTATATATACTCATTGAAAACTTTGGCTGAAGGTACAATCTCTACCTCAACAGATGTTTTAGGTGAACAACTCTTATAAGGCTGGATATTGAGCCTAAAGAACCATAACTCTTTTTAACTATAGATCTACTACAACTGGAAGATGATTTGATCAAACCTAAAAAGGGTTTTAATTAATTTAGCAAATATTGAATCTGCTAAGAACTGTTGCTTAGAAAGTAAATTCCATGGGGCAGTGATAGATACTATCTATGTGTTAGACAGTACAAGAAACATATTGACTACAACAAGAGCAAACAGGGATCTAGACTGTCAGTTATTGAACACAGAGAGCATTCAGCTGTTTCTTAAATCTGAGGATCTGTTCCAGATACATATTCTGAATGTATTGGCAAATATAATTACGCTTCAATTTTATTGCTATATAACAACATAATAAAATATGTCAGAGGGTTATGGTGCTCCCAGGTCTCTGATTTTATTATTCACACACCTTGTTCTCCTAGAGTTTACAAGACCCACTGGCCTTTTAGAAGAGCTTAGTGTGGTGTGGGCACAGCAGGCGATATGGGAATGATAAGCTTATATTTTGCAGCCAAATGTTTTTGATTCCCCAGTCAGAGCACTCAGATGCCCATTTACGCATGGGCTGGTCGGGATGGCCTGTGGCACATGCCCTGAGTAAAAGGCTAATTTTTCTTTAGCCACTGTGTGCCTCTCCTTCCTGTTATTTGTGCTGCAGTAGCATGCAAAGGTGCATTCACATGTCAAAAAGATGGCCAGTGGATAGCAAGGAAGGTGCAGGTCAGGCTCCGAGAGCATACAGTGAAACCAAGAGACAGTCATAGCTGATGGTAACCTCCATGCAGAGCCTCCTGGTTGAGATGATTTTTCTCCTCGTTGCTCGTCTCTGTCCACAGAACAGGTTCTTTTGTGTGGTGACAGCTAACTTGTGGATGCTGCTTTCCCTGGGTGTTCCAGCCCTGATCTGGGAAGGAAGCTGACCCCTCTAAAAACTATGTGGTGTTTTGACGTGGCAAAACTTCTGTTCCCTCCTCTGCCTGGGCCATCATTCAGTTGAGAGCATAAACCTGAGTGTAATTTCCACCGTACTGGCTGATTTCAACAGCACTACTGCCTGCTACACTCACATACTGGATCAGACCTTTCAGAAACAGATTCTTAAAGTGTTAAAGGAGAGATCTGGGGATTCAGCTGTAGCTGAGTGATCACTCTCACACAGTCTGGAAAAGAGAAATTTTGATTTGCATGACAATTTAATGGTTTACGAGAAGCTCTTGTGTCAGCGGGGCAGAAAACCAATTCTATTGAGGTAGGAATGATCCCTGGAGGGTTTGGGTATATTCAAAGGATTGTGTAAATTCAGGATATTAATAATATTGATATGTGTTAATTTTATCCCAGGTATAGTTGCAAACTGAATATTAAAGTTAAATGTAAATGGGAGTAACCCCTTATGCATGCTTAAAATACACAGTGAGTCTCCCATGGCTTCTTTCTTTTACTTTTATTAATACGGAAAACTAATTACTGCAAAGTATTTGATTAGTCAAAATACAGGAATCAGATCATAAATAGATTTTTTTTTTAAAGAAGTTACATGAAATCATGATACAAAAGTTCACAGTAATTAGTCCCCTACTAACAGTTAAATAGAAATTATAATAAGCATGCTTTGGCTCTTTTTCTTTTATCAGAAAAATGATATAATTCTCAGATTTTTATCAAACTGGAATGCTGAGCCATATGTATAACGCTAGCAAAAAATAAAACATCACAAAATATTGACATTTTGGGAGCAAAGACGGAATACGGATTTCAACATTTCAACATGAATCACATTCTTCACTTCTAAGAATAAAGTCCAATTCTTATTAATAATTGAAAGCCAGGCTTGCATAGGAATGTTCTCCCACTGCAAGCACCCTGGCAAAGCACGCTAGGTGCAGATGCAGCTACACCGGGAAGCTTCCTCCTGCCCTGCTGCAGCAATACCACCTCCTGTACGCCAGTGCCAGCTCAGTTTGAGAGATATGGCCATGCCTGCAGCTTTTTTTTGGCACTGCTACCTTGGTCAGGGAGAGCACATCTTCACAGTCCCAAAGCAAAAACACATTCTGCTCACAGAAATGAAATAATATGACTTCTCTTTCTTTAAAAAGGTCAGTGGGAAATAACGCTGAGGTGTGGGAACCCTGTCAAGAGATTTGCTATTATAAATGTACCAATTTTCTATGTTTCTAAGAGTTTTACAACAGCACAGGAAAACTGCAAGTTTCTTTTAAAATCAAACTATCCTTTACCATTTTACATGTATGGTTTGACGATGGACTGACACCCAAAGTGAGATGCTGTAAAGTCTGGATTAATGGGAGAAATGGTTTGCAAGATGGAGAAGGTTTTTACACTACGCTAAATCCTGAAAATGCAGCAATTCTCCAGGAAGTGTGTCTGAGGAGAAGTATAGCAGGACAGGATGCTTTCCTTCCTCTACCAGACAGCAGGGCTGAAGGTGATTAGCCATAGGATAACTCTGGGGTCAACTGCCTGCATCCAGGTGCTCTGGCAGAGCAGTGTGCACCCCTTTCTCAAGCCCCGCATCTGCTACTCTCCCTTCCCACTCTCCTTGCCCTTCACGTTGAGCACCTTTCCCTCTCCTGAAGGATTAATGAGCATCCAAAACCCCCACCACTGTGTCCCTGGGGCCACTTTTCAGCTGGATGACACAGGCCAGAGTAACACGGTCCACCTGAACTCAATGAAACTAGAATAAGCTGAAATACAAGGTGACAAACTCCTAGTAGTGACATTTTTTTAATGCCACTCCAGCTGGCAGGTTAGAGAGGGAATAACATCCTCCAGGAGTTTTGCTTTATATTAAACAGCCACATTATTCTGGGAAAGAGCTCCTGACAGGGCTGCAGCGCTATCGCTCTGCACAGGAAATAGTTTAATCCTATCATAATCTCCCTGCAATTTTCCTCTGAATTTTGGTGTATATTGTTCCAAAGATACAGTTTTATTTGAAATAGAGTTTATTTCAGATTCCAATGTGTCAGATTTTATTTCAAAAGTTTTTATTGTAGGGGAAAATCTTTTTTAATTGAGAGATTAGAATGGTAGTAAATAACCAGCACTGGGTTGCTCTTCTGAAAATTTAACTGTTTCCAAGACAGATACAGATCAAGAATTGACATCTATTCCCTCATTTACCTACCCTTTAGAGCTTTCAAATGCTTTTATTCACTATTGCCTCTGGACAAGCAACATCAAAGCATTATATTCGGAAAGATCATTCCTGTGGGAACTCTGCACTGTGGGAATGCAGCTTTTTTGACTGCTTGTATCAGTTTTGGATGGAAATCTCTGCACTGTCACTTCAGAGAACTCATTCCAGCAGGTGGTTTATAATACAAAGAAAGTTGTGCTGGAAATAAAGCGAAGGATTTTGTTAGTAGAAAGAAAGTTTAGCATGGTTCTGTGCCAAGGAAGATGAGGTTTATGAGTACAATACTCCTAGTGCACATGAGACATTATATCAGTGGTGAGAAATTCATTGCAATCATCTCCTTATTTCCATTTCTGCCTTCTTTTTGATGACATAATAGTGTAAAGAGGAAAGGTCATACCTTTATGCCAAGATGATTCATAACTTTAATACCAGCAGGAACAACTGACCTAAACAATCTTTGGCTAAAGTGTATTTCCAGCAGTGCTTTGAGCCTCAGTCTGAAGCCAAACAAATAGAGAAATATCTACCACAAAGTTATTGCGATATATTCAGAATGACCTGCCTGAGGAAGGAGAATGACATCCAGCTGAATGTCTCCGAGAAAACAAGACAGAGCTACACAGGACCTAACCATAACTGTCTTTCAGCTACCCTCCCATGGAGATAGCTCCATGGCAGTGTCTTCTTTGCAGACAAGCCTGATCACCGCTCTCATTGCATGTACCAAAACTAGTCTGGAAGTAAAGCGAAGTTAAGATGGTTTTCTAATGCACAATATTGACAAAACCATGGATATGCAAAAGGGATGAAACCAAGATCAAGACCAGCACCATGGCATTTCCTGCTTTGGCAAAACTGCTGTTCTGCAGCCTCCTTAATGAACAAGGTGAACCTCATTAACCCATTACTTTGCCTGCTCTTTTATATTGTCTACAAAGGCAGATTTACAAGATATGAATGAGAGAGCAGAAACAGCGTGGGGACTGAGAAATCTGGGCCTGAAATGCAGATTTGGCTTCAAGAAGAGGCCTGAGAGTATGAGTGTGATAAAGATACCGACCCACCGATGGCAAGCAGGCTCAGTCCTGACTCTGGAGGGTTGGAAGAATTTGCAATCAGTAGGAAGGTCTACCTACAGCAAATTGATATTATCCAGAGGATATCCAACCAAGTTGTCAAAAAAACTACTGCTTTAAAAAATCCAGTAACTGCCTCACAGCACGATAAACATATGCACAGATTGATTTTGGCTACAAACCAATAAATTCGTACAACCAATGAGGCCAGTTTTTAGCTATAACAAACAAGATGATACAATTACACAATCCACCACTGCAACACTCAGGCTAGCAAGGAAGAGCTAATGGCTCTTGAAATAATTCCGCTTGAGGAAAATTTTGTTCCCAAATATGACAAGAAAAATGTAAAAGGGGAGAAAATGGAAGGAAATGGAGATGTGAGCTGTCCTGTTGTATCATCTGGAAAATAGATTTGGGTGGAATAAATCATAGTGAGAAATCCAAAAGAAAGGCAGGAGTCTTGAAACTGGCAGGATGATTAACAACAGGACAGATCCAGGTTCAGAAGTTTTTATTGTGTTTAGAAGATCGCATTTTAAGAGGCAGATTGTCTCATGCTCCTCTGTCACCACTTAAATCCAATTACATCTGGTAGCAATAAAAACTGACAGCCACAGCAGGTGTTATAAATGCAACTTTTGGTAAGCAGCCATCCAGACATAGACCATCACCAGTACCCAAATGGGCATCTCTGGCAATCTCAGCAAAGAATCTGAACATTGCCTAGATATTGAATTGGAAATTGTTTTTCTAGCCCAGAACAGAAAGGCTTGCTGAAGGCAACAGAGCATGGAGCCAGGTACTACTCAGCTGCTGCTCACTGCTCCCCGAATGACCAGCTATATCACCTTAGACTATTTTACATCTTCTCCCCAAGTGCTCCTCCAGTTTGTTTTTACTCCCCAAAGTTCTGAGCCAGTTTCTGTCTTCCTCTGATTTTCTTCTTATACAGAAGCTAAATAAAATCCCATGCAACTGTTGAAAAGATGTAATAAAGATAACATCCTGTGTTTAGATTAGAGTGCAAAAGGGGATGGAGGGGATGCATATTCTGCATTCAGGACATAAACTGAAAAAACAGCTTGGACTTTTGATGAAAATTTAGTTTGGATAGAGTTTGCTGTTAGTTGACACTTGAGAGGATTCTTGTACACTCCTTGCAGACATTTGGTAGTAAAATCTACTCAAAGTGAAACACTGCAGTTTGGTATGTTGGGGTAGCAAGTCTGCACTGTTTGTGTACAACAAACTTTTCTGTTTTACATTGTAAATATGAATATATCACAATCCATAGTGACACGTCGCCATGTCACCACTCTCAAACTTCATTGTGGTTTCCCTCTTTCATTTAAAGATTTTCTTTTAATTCACAGTCTTAATGGTGCCTCGGAACTTCATGTAGATGATAGTGGAATTAGTGTACACAAAACCTCCCAAATTGTATGTTCATGACCCCAAAATATGGTTATCGCATTACAAACAAAAAACATTCCAAATTATTTTATGATAGCACCATCCTCTCTATGATCTCCACCAATGTCCACCTGCAGTTCTCCTTACTGCGTCTACTGCTTCCTTGCCCTGTAGACTGCAGAGCATCCATCGCTCACAGAATCCAGTTTGAAGACCGAGAAATGATGCACACACAAACAAGCAACTGACCCTGGTCCCATTGAAAGCCAGCAGCAAAGCAATGAAGTGAAGCCTCTAAAACCAAGTTGCAACTACAAAACTGGCCTGTTTCCCTCTCAGTAAGTTATTAAGCCCCTGCAAAGTCTTGAACCTCTATCACAATGGTAGTTGCAAAAGAGGATTTTAATGTTTAAACAGTGCTTGAGTTAAAAATATATTGAACATTCCATTTACATTTCAGACAAAGTATATTGAATTTACCATGAAAATATTCCTATAGAGGCAAGATAAAATAAATGAAAAGACAGCTCTCCTTGTATTTCGCATTTTTTTTCTGTAGAACTAATATAGGATTAAAGAGGAAAACCTGGTAGCTGCAGGAACAAGTCTGAGCAATCACTTGTCACTTGCAGTTAGCAGAAAAATGTATTATAACAAGATATTACTTGTAGAATTTCAACTATAAATCTTTTATTCATTCCAAGGAATCCCAGTCCAGGCATTTGCCATACTGCATTGTCAAAAATAATGCCCAGCATAAATGGTGTGCGAGAGACCATGAACATCAGAGATAACAAGACTACTAACACCTTATGGGCCTTAAAACCTCAGTAGTAGTATTTCTGGTCTCTCATTAAAAGTGAAATAAAAGTATTGTTTAAGAATGACTTTAAAGCTTAACTATTAAATGCAAGCATTGATTATTTGCTTATGGTTTTCCCCATTTTTCTCCTTAAAAATTGCTGAGTGGACATAAACCAGAAAATAAATTTTTATAGCCCCATTTGGTTGCTGGGCAGGAGAGTAACCAAAAGCTGAAACAACCTGGCAATGTAAATAAGTATCAGGAGCAAGAAAACACCTGTAAAATACCAACCAGCACTAAGAGGAGGAATAAGAACAGTGGTTGAGAGGAAGCCAAAGTGTCAGCCAGCACGTTTCCATGGAGGTGAGGAGACTTTTGGCAATTTCCACGGATGAAAGATACGTAGGCTCTGGCCTATAATGCCTGATGAATTACATCTGCATTTAGCAAAGTTGCTAGCAGGCAGTGCTGAGCTTCTTTATTGCTCTGGGCCATCCAGGAGCTGTGGTTTCCTGGTTTCCAGCAGTTCCTAAAACTGATTTGTAGTTCAGACTTTCGCAGGTGAGAGACTTCACACTCAGAGCTGCTTCCCTCTGTGTCAGGGAACTGGCCTTCGTGGCGGGATTCAGCCCCTAGCTAAGCAAGGGAAATCCTCTGCACTGATTTCAGCGAGCGTTGAGTCACGCTTTTTATTAACTTTCAGAAGGACAATGCAGATGAGGGGAGAGCCTGGGTTCTGCACCAAAGCAGCCATCACTCCAGCTTTAAGCATTCGTGCCGGCTGATTACCAACACCTTCACTAATTCATTGCACCCCCTTGTCTGTTTCTGAAGAAAAAGCGACTTGACAGCTACTGCTTGGACCTGAGGACACTTTGCTGAGTCTTTCCTTTTCAAATTTCCATATTGAAATCCTAATGATTTTTTTTTAAACTAAGATTTCTTCTGCTTTAGTTCTCTCTCTGCATCGTCTTTCTAGTGTGATTGTCCTTCTGCTGAACTCTTTCTCTTCTCTTTTTCCATTGGACTAATTTTCCATTGGACCTCATTTTCTTCCAAATTCAGCTAATTTGGGAGTGCGAAGGGCAGAAGATGTGGGATAACAGTGGGAAATGTGAGGCACTCTGTGTCAGTAGGCTGATGTGCCCATACTGCTGTAAAATCAAGAGAGCTACTAATCAAGTTTATGAAGTGACTTCTGCCAAAACTCCTGGCACATTTATATCTCAAACAGGTTAGCAAACCATGAGGTCATCTCTTCCTTAGAGAGGTTCTCCTCCTTTCTTTCCATTCGGTTTTAATCTTTCCACCAGTTCTTTCTTTTCTTCTAATTTATCTCTGAGATTTTTGTTTGTTTTTTCTTTTTTTTTCCCATTTAACTCTTCCCTTGACCTCCAGAGGCCATGAGGGTAAAAAACATCTTTTCTCCCAGCTCAGATACCAGAAGTAGACTGAAAAAAAAAAAAGATAGATTGCCCAGATAGGGGAAGATGATAGGTTTCTAGTTTCATTAACACATCCTTGCTTTCACAGCAGAAGCACAAGGCGTGTTTCCTTCAGCTGTAGAAAATGGAGAGCAAATTAGGGGAAGGGACACACAAAATGGAAGACGACCTCCATGCTTTTCTACCTCCATGCTTTGGTCTCCGCTTGTGCTAGAAGATGTAGACTTAACCAGACTCTTTGTAATAACGTCAAGCCTCATGAAGGCCTAAAGTAGGATAGCCAAGAACAGTAACATGCCCTTGATTTTCATCAGACCTGGAAGGTGGCATCAGCATTTCCTCAGCATGGAATTTGGAACCACTGCAATAACTTAAGCAAGATCAAATGCCTGTGAGCCACGCAACTTCACCATATGTCCTATGTATAACCAAAGAAAAAATAATTTGCCAATGTTTGAAAGAGTATTTTTAATTAGGAGCATTTTTCATACCCCCCACTTAGAAAGGGTGCTGCCATGTTTCTAAGAGTTATTGTATTAGTTATAGAGCTCATACAAAAAGGAAAATTATAACCATAAAGGGAAAATTATAACTGATCAAATTTTAAAGAAACCTCTAAAAATAGCTTATCTAAAGACCATAATGTCACAATGATAAAGTCTAGAATCTCAGGTCCTCCAAGAGCTTAGAGCAAGATATGTCCCATTAGGAAGTTTGAGCTCTTCCATTAATTTCCCCACAGGATACAGACTACAAAGAACTGAAAGGTAACAGAGCTGAAGCATTCTCCAGTCCAGACTGAAATATTCCTAAACTCCCACGCGTCACTGTTTGGGAAACAAGACTTAGCACTAAGCAGGTATTTATCTACCATAAGATGCGGTGCATGCTTCCTTCCAGTTACAGAAGATGAGGAATTGGGAGCTGCTTTGAACAGTGGGTGGGCTAAAGAGAGCCCTGGCAAAGATGGATTTGCAGACAACACAGGAGATTTGGTTGGAAGTGCAAGATAATTACAGTTTGTTACACTGCACTTCTGTTTATCACAGTGGCACTATAACATCCATTCAGGGGTTCATTTTGGATATAAGATGACCTCTAATGTTAAGCAGACATTACTAATAACCACTTCCTTTGCCATTAGTATAATAAAACACTGGTGATAAGCAGTGACCTCATCCTTTGGAGTTAAGTCCTACAGTGCTCAGTAAAACAACAACGAAAAGTCACTTGATAGCCAGTGCAAGTTTTGCTTGAGCACAGGTTTTTTTCAGTTACAAGGTATTTATCAGCAGCAGGAACACAATTTATATTACACAGCCTGTGCTCACTGTTAAAATTTATACCAATCAGCAGAGTCATTAAGCTGTACATTTGCTTTTCCCTAATCCACTGTTAGATTAAATGGTTCAATTAATAATAAATATTAGCAGTTTATTAGATTAATAGTTACACCACTGCATAAGTGTATGTGGTTGCAGAGAGACAGAAATTAAGCAACGGTTTCCCACTAAATCATCTTCAACCAAGCAGTGTACCATATGTTGCTGTGCTGCACTCATCTCTTCTTTACAAAAAACAAAGCCAAAACCTTCAGCTTCACCTGCCACTTCTAGTTATTCAGCCACAGCCCAAGGATCTAGATGGAAATGAGGAACCACTCTGTGCTCTGAGAAAAGCCACTGAACTCAGCAGGGCTGCAGGAGGGGAGCCAGCACCGGCTTTGACCCATTTATTTGAGAAAATTACCCCTGGACAACAGGATAATCCTCCCCAATAAGCCTGACTATGGGCAGGAGGAAGCTCCAGATTATTGAATTTGGTTTTGCTGAAGGGACTGATACTTAGCAGCTGGAGAGGCTCTACTATCCCACACTCAAAATGGTGGTGTGATCATGCCAGATTGTTGCATCACTACATGATCTGTTTCCATCTACCAAATGGATTGCAAAATGTTCTAGTTTTATAAGGCAGGGAAATCAGCTAAGGGGAAAGTTGGTTACATCGTCCAGGAAACTACTGTTAATGTGAATCTGCTATGTGACAAACACCTATATGCGTTATAAATACATGTGTCATTTTGCAAGCATATGGCCTAACTGGTAGGAGAGTGGGATGATGACAGTCAGGGGACTGGAATCTCTTCCCAGCCTCATTCCTAGCTGGACACATTTTTATTTCTTCCAGCTCTCTCAGCCACGTCCAGTAAAGAGTCTTCTAATTGTTGTAGATTTGTTATTTCCAGACCTGAGCTTTCCTTATGATTGTTTACTCCTATTGCCTCATCCCTTGGTATATCCCATCCTGCTTTGTTTCTCAGTTTCTCTTATCCATAAAAATAGGATAATGATACTTTTCATAAAGTGTCTTTGGATGAAAAGCACTGTCAGGGGTTCTTAAAGCTATTATCTGGGAGTGGCAACTACATTGGAATATATTCATCTCAGGGACACCTGTGGAGGGACTGAGAATGTGTTTTCATGGTTTTCCCTGACACAGTGGATGGATAACAGCACATCTGTAAGAAAATAGAGGAGGTCTGCAAAACTGCATGAAAGCTCCATTCAAGTCAAGTAGCTCTACTTAAACTGACATTTCCCATGGGGAGAAGTTTCCACCCTCTCCTGAAGTCTGAATTTAGAAGAAGGGAATAGGGCAGAAGCCCTCACCATCTTGGCACAACAGTGGTTGAAAATATCATGATTTCTCCCCTCCTCTGAGTTCGAAGAGACAGCAAAAATGATTAAACTTTGGAAATGCACATTGATGGGTATATTCTTAACTCCCATGGATGTGAATAGCTGGGGCTGCATGCCTATAGTCCCACGCACT
The DNA here is from genome assembly GCA_033558185.1 of Dromococcyx pavoninus. Classification (NCBI taxonomy): domain Eukaryota; kingdom Metazoa; phylum Chordata; class Aves; order Cuculiformes; family Neomorphidae; genus Dromococcyx; species Dromococcyx pavoninus. The sequence goes on from JAUMJL010001049.1 coordinate 263,261, forward strand.
GAGATGAGATAATTACAGTTGTACACTAGTGGAGGCATTGCCAATATACCATAATTAATTTATACACAGAGTATTTCCTCCTCCTTTCCCCCTATTAAGTGTAGAGAAAATAAATGTTCTTAGGAATTGGCAGTTTCTCTTTAGTTTGCATATTCCTCCTAAATATGAACATTATGTTGTTTACTCATCTGTTAATGACAGCTGATTATCAAACCATAAATATACATGTATCTAATGGTTTGTGAACATTAAACATCAGAACGTAATATATGTGGGTGTATGCAAGAACCCAGTACCAGACAATTGCCATTTATCACGTCAGCCTCTATCTCAATTGGAGCATTGACACTTCCCATATATAAGAAGAAAAGAACTGATTTTCCCAGCTGCTGTTAAGATTTTTGTTTGTTGCCATATGCAAACAGATTCTTTTTTATTTTGCTTGAGCTGCCCCTCCTGCACAGTCCAGGGTGTTACTGCTTTTTGCTGGTTTCTGGGTTTTTGAGAAGGGAACTTGACAAGTTGAACACCTTTCCTTTTAGTCTTAAGCCTTATCTCTCTTGCTCTTGATCACCAAGTAAATTAAAATAAAAGGATGCACTCACTGCTTCAGCGTGAATACTCTCAAGAAGCCAGGGTTTAATGCTAATGAGCCCAAAGTCTCTTTCTGTGTCCCCCAATTGATTCTTTCTTTCATCTGTTGTCTCCAACTGTCTTTCTCCTGTCTCGTTATTATCTCAGATTTTGTTTCTCTGGAACAAAGCTGTTTTACTCCCTCCTAACACTTTTGTTGATAGACCTGATAACTTCACTAAACTTTCCACTTCACAGACTTATACCCTTAGTGCCACTCTGATTCTGACTCTTCTGCTGCCTCTGCACTTAGGCTCTCCCACTTGGTTATTTTTTTTCCTCTTTCTAGAGCAAAATCCACCTTTTTTTCCTTGCCTTTTGAAGCCAAGGTCCATGAACTGTCTTTCCCTTCTTCACTTTCCATCATCCACCCGTCTTCTGAAATCTTGCTTACGTCCTCCTGCTGAAGTGAACTACCGTTATTCTGACCATGTGAGTTTCCACTTCCTTAAAGTCCTTCCTAATTTGTCTCTTGCTGCAGGAGTAACTTAACTTTCTTTTGTGTCACTTGTCTTCCAGCTCCAGCTCCCAGCTTCAGTCTTCTTTCCTAATTGTTCTCCTAATCATTACTTTTTCTCTGTACTCCACAACTAACTCCTCACTATCTACTTGCAATGCTCTCTTAGAAACCAGAGCTGGGCCAGATAAAAGGTTTGCACATGAATTCTTGAAAAAAAACGTAAAGGGACCTGTGTGGAGCTCCTACATTTTTGAGATTAGAGAAAAACCCAAAGCAAAAGGCAATTTATCCCTTGAAGCCAATATGCAAAATGCTGTGCCCTCTCTGTCAGTACCAACTACCCTCAGCTGTGGCAGACTTTTGCTAGAGGTAGAACTGATGGCATCTTCCCATGCCAAAGCCCCTGGGAACAGAAGTATTCATGATACTGTGGATTTAAAGATACTCACATAACATTGATTGGTCTGTGCTTGTTCTTATTAATGCACTTGGATGATCTCTTTACTTTGTGCAGGTATTTAGGTCTGGCAGTCTCAGCTAAGGAGAATTTTGCTTCACAGCAGTATGTTCCGAACTGCACTCAGCATTTTGCCATTGTTTTTGATGAAATTAGAAGAGGTTGGTAAACCATTTTTGGAGAACTTGCAAGGAACATGATGAGTATGACTTGTCTCACAAGTCATAGGATGAGGCATATGTGTAATTTTCAAGACTGTGATTTTTATTCTATTCCAAATTACAGAAAAGGTTTAGCAATTTTGATCAAACAAAAGCACTGCCGTGACATAATTCCAGAATCAACACATGAAAAATTTCTTTTGCCTTTTTAGCAATTATTGATGAAGGGAATAAAACTGCAGGTGAACACAAAGGGCCGGCTGTTTGCATTCCTGCACTGCCAGCACACCAGATTGGATAGCAAGCAAGTCATTTTGCCTGGAACTAAACCAGCTGAATGCTGACAGATAGGTGTTTGTGCAGGGCAGGTTCAGCAATGAAAATAAGCTGCTGCTTCTTACGCTGACCTGTGCTATTTGAGTACAATATCACACTTTTCTTCTTAAAACGAATCAAGAGGGCTTATTCAGGTGATGTTGGTTCAATGCTCAGTGGTGCCCAGCACCACAGGATCTCAGGCACCTTGTGAGATATGTATTTGTGGGGCTGCCTCCTGGGGAAGTGTTTGACTTTCTCTCCCACCTCCTTTTTATTGTACAAATTAAGGGAGTTAAATAACTGTAGCTGGATGTTTTAAAAGGGCTGTATAGTTTTATGAACAGTGTATAGCAATGTTAAGAATAGCTGTTTCTCATGATTCCCTGATTGCTGCCAGAGTTGGGAAAGAGACCTCCCAAGCAATTGTAGCGCTGTCCTGCTTTTCCCAGTTACTCAGCTCAGGAGGGTTTTTGCACAGCACAACAGCCTAATAGCAAAGGACACGTTTGGTTTAATTTTTGAGGAGTTCATCTTCTCATCTACCATCAAAAGCTGCATCTGAATACGGTACTGTTAAATTTTTCACTACCCCAGGCCAGTGGAGTTAATGCAGAGTTGCTACTGTTTTGCTGTGAAATAGCTTCCTTTTGGCTGGCTTATTAATGCAAAACAAAGGCCCAACAAGTTTTTACAAATCCAAACCATTTTGCTTTCAGAATTTCCTCTCTGAAATAAATCTGGGAGTTTTCTGATTTTGTCCAGAAACGGGCAAAGACAAATACTGAAATATTTCAGACAGGGAATTTCCACCTTGCATGCAGGTCGACAAGAGATTACATTTCATTTGGCTTCAGGTAGAGGCCAATCTGCTAATTAAATGGCAGACCTGCTTTACTGGAGATAAAAATAAAGCGAGCACTAGTGAGAAAAGGGGAATGGGTACCAAACAAAAGGGAAGGATAGGAAAGGGATGAAGTCAATAACAGATAAATCCCAGTCCCAACACAAGTACTAGAAAGACAATACTCTGTTGTGCACTGAGAGGCTGAGGTTTATTAGCTGTTGATTAAGTCTTGTGAGGAGCAGAAAGATAGTTGAGGAGAATGAGGCAAAATACAAACAATCTCTTCTATTTTCTTGGCAAATTTGATCTTCTCTATTAGGATTATCAGAGAGCTTATTCCCTGGATGTGGGCAGCGAGGCAGATTTCCAATGCCTTTCAATTGCTTTTCTGGCTGAGGCTGGCTATTCTAATACAACATGACGGGTAGCCACAAACATAATCCGTAGGACCCAGTGGTGCTTGAATGCAGATGCTACTCGCAGAGTCAAAAGAGAAGAGAAATACTCCAGTTTGCTCAAACAGGGACACTCGTAGTGCTGTTCTTCATGCGATGCTGTAGCTCAAAGCTCATTGTTGCTACATTCTCAACTTTGGTTACAGATGGGATATTCAGACAATCAAAAAACAATCTGTTTCCAAACTGCAAGAGATTACATATTCTTTTTCCTCAGCTGATTTTACTTTCCAGTATGGGGTTTTAAGAATACCCATATTGGATCAGAATGCTGGTTAATCTAATCTAGCATACCTGTTCCGGCTGCAGCTAATAGATGATGCTTCAGAGGAAGAAAACAGAAAGAAAACAAACCCAGCACAATATATCTAGTTAATTGAACAGTTCTGTACATGGGGAGAAATATTCCTTCCTGACGTCCACAGGTGATGAGCGTATGCCCTGAAGCATGAGATACGATTACTTTTATCATTATCTTAGCCTGCATAGCAACAAATGTAATTAGTGGTCATAAAATTATCCTGCTGTTTGGGATTATCTATTTTTTTAAAGCAATAGAGCCAAGCATGTCTCTGAGGTAACTTCATCTGAATAGGATGAACTTGGCCCATGAAGTCTAAAACATATCCTTAAGTACAAACAGTAGAAAAATAAAAAAGGCAAGAATTGAAAGTACTTGGCTGTGGCCTTCTATGACTGCTATTTATCACATACTTGGGCTATTTCTTAAGAGGTTTTATTGAAACTTCATGTTAGCAAGTTAAGAGGTGAAATAAACTGCTGAGAGTAATGACAATAAGCAAGAGAAGAAAAAGATTTCAAGCCAAAACTCAGTAAATACCATTAAACAACATGTAGTGGCAATTGAAAGGAAAGCTCCTTTCTACCTCTTGCCACATCTTAGGAGACCCTGAGAGGATGATCAGTCACAGAAAGGGCTTTAGCAAGATAGACATGTGGCCAGAGAAGTACAAGCACTGCTCTGTCAAGCAAAAATGTAAACAATTAGACAAAAATTAAGTCAACAGTGTGTCCACCCAGCACATGGGGATCACTCTGCAGAAGTTAGAGGGAGAGGAACTGAAAGGCAAGAAGGGTTTATTCAGCTCTGGAAGAATTAACATCTCAACCAGAGTGGCTACCTACAACCTGCAGCACAAAGCTGGGGTATGCGAGTAAATCAGACATGTCTCCTAAGGTGTGCTTAATGAACCTACAACGAGAGAAGACACTCCATTGCTTAAAAGTCCTGGAAAGGACAGAGAGGACATTTCAGGGACAGCTTCGATGAGTTCAATCACAGCTTGAAAGAGCATGATTGCACTGGTTCTGCTGGCTGCCTCCTTCAGAAGACCACTGGTGGTCAGGAGGACTGTCAAGTTCAAGTCTGGTTTAGCCAGAACCTTTCTAGCACAGGATGAACTGCATTTCTTTTGTACACACAAAGAAATAAAGGCATCAGGAAGCAAACCTGCAGGCCTGCTAGACCTTTGAAACAGCAGTGATAGCAGGATCTGAAAACTCAAGTGTACCCAGCATCCCCTGCACTCTGATGAGTGGCAGTGTTCCACACAGGGATTCCTCACGTGGTCTTTTCTTGTATCCTAACTGCTCCCAGCCCTGACTCTTGGTGCAACCCAAATTTCTACTATTATTGGCACTTACATTGCTCATTTCTAGTCCCACTTAGACGTGGTGTGTTAGTCCAAGCAGATGGCAAAATTTTCAGGCTTCTTAGCAGATATTTGCCAATAGCCTACAAGAGATCATATGTGATGTTCAGTAGATTATTTTTTGAAGCAGCATTGAGACCCCTCTCAAAGCAGTTTCATTTACACCATAGGTATTTACAGCTAGTTTTTTTTCCATATTTCTAAATGAAACAAAAGCTTATAAGGACTTATTGTGGAAAAAAAAGTACAGAAAGACTAAAAAAAAATGTAGCAAATTCTCTTTACAATGTGTAGGTTTTCAGTGCAGAGCAAAATCAGGCTTGAACATTGCTTTCATGATGGCCCCAAAATATCTGTTCCACATTTAATTCTTTTTTCAACAGAGGGTGTCTGAATCATCTGGGTCCATAGGCCAGAGATCATATGCATGGTGAGCCCATAACCTGACTTAAGTGCAGGTGGTCCCCGATTGCTCTCCCCCAGCGCATCTCTGCTTGCTGGGAAGAACCACAAAGCAGCTCAGCTAACAGCAGTATTGTAGAGCTGAGGGTGTTCCCCACCACTGCAGGATGAGAAGAGAGTGGAATTTTCGCAGTGAATCACTGAATTAACATGGTAAGAAAGATTAGCCTCATAGACAGTGGCTTTTTTCAGGGATGCTAATTTTTATCACCATACCTGCTAGGGTTGTTGTCCTCTCAGTTGTCCTTGTCTATCTGGATGGGATAAGGAGTTCAGCATTGCTAAACTGTGGGTAGATATCCAGAAGGTGTTTTGCAACAGTGAATGTGCAGAGGAGGCTCCTGGAAGAAGCCTTGTTTTAGAGCAATGCCAGTCCTGTTGCGGGCTGTCCAGTGGGGATCCCGCTGCTTATCACAGGCAACGCCTGCTGCCTTCTTGCCCACTCCGGGCAGCCTCGTTTCAGTGCGGGTCCCTATACCTGCCTCACACAAACCATGCTTCACCAGTAACCATTGGGAACTTCTGCTGTAACAGAGATGCTGCTGCTATAGTTCTATCAGCACACAGGAAGCATGTAAAACTTTATAAACCATTTGGCCTCGCCACTGGAAATATTGTAAGAATTCATAGAGCATGCACCACCAGCAGCATCCAAACGACAGGCCGACAGGCATAAAATAGGTGAGCACTTTTATAGCTCCTTAGAGGATTCACACTTATTTGTCAAGGTTAACTGCATCTTTGAGGCAAGACATTTTTTGTTGTCATTAAATATCTTTCACTGCTCTGTCCTTCTGCTTAACGAAGATGACCTCAAAGATTGGAGGTAATTTATGCTGCAGATTGCTTGCTCTCATCATTTTACTGTGAGCCCAATGGTGCGCTCTTTAAAAGCCCCAACTCCCAGCCAAGTGAGTATGTGAGAACTTCAGTGTTTGTTTTAACAACAACGATAAAGTGACTAGTCATCACAGCTATGGATAAAAACATGAAGATGTGACCCAAGTGCATACTAAACGGCTTGAAAACATGAAGGTGAATAAACCCAGGTGCATGTATTTACTCACATCTCATTTTTAGACCAGGTTTGGGAGCTATGACTTAAGATGTGGAAGCATGCGGAATATGCAAATCACTGCTTTTTGGATTCAAGGTGCTTGGTTGCCTACACTGGACTGAATTTGTTGTGTGAAGAAGAACTTTGCACCAAAGGGAGCCTTCCAACATGTCCAGGGTGCCAAAGCCACAACCACTCAGATCCGCTTTTCTGGCTAGTGTGGATTAGAGCCAGTCACTCATCCTGCCTGTCCTCTCTGTCTCTTCCTTGCAGGGAAGACAGTCCTTCTGGCACTCCCTGCATCTTGCCCAGAGGTTATGCGCAATGACTTTGACTCCTATGCCCTCCCACTCCTTGTGCACCCAAGCAGTTGTCATCTCCTCTGGCCACCAAAAGGGAACAAAATACACATTTTAATGCACCTGCTTTACATGTGGCAAGGGCCATATACACCTTGATGGAGAATGTTACATTTCAAAGTCAGAGCGTTCTAATTGAGCAACAAACGCTTGTTGCACAAACTATACCGACAATTTTTGATGGATAGAAAATACAATATTTAGTCAGGCTGCTGTAAGTTAAAACACAGCAGACAGCAAAATGAAATTATACCCCAACAGACTTTTAAATGAGAAAATAGTCTCTGTTAGGGAACATTATTCATTTAAATAGCAGAAAGCTTATAATTTCAACGAGGCCACAATTTCCATAAAAAGCCTGCATTTGGGATTTTTTTTCCCTTTTCCCTCTTGCAGATTGCAGTCAAAATGAATGAACCCTCCTGCTTACAAAGAAATTCATTTTTATTTTACTTTGCCTTTTTCATGTCAATTACAGAACACTTTGTTAAAATGATTACATAATTTTTGCAGAAGCTTGATATTGCAGGCTGGAGGAGATAAACCCACTTAAATGTGACTAATGTACTCTCAAATTCCTGCCCAGAGCAGTTTCTCATCTAGACATCACTCACACCATCTTCCAGAACCCCTGCACAGAATCAGCGCAAATGTCACAGACAGAAAAGCATCTTTCTCTGCTGAGGGAGGTACCACGTGAACTCTGTTTTTAGGCAGCGAGTCAGAGGTTGCTTGCTGCTAAAAACTCTGTATCCTCAGTCCTCATCTCATCACTTGGTTCTTGCCTCATGATAAGGTTACACTGAATGGTGCTGGCATCCTTCAAGGTTACTGTTCCAGAAAATATTTGCAAATAATTTGACGTGCTGTCAGCTAGCAGGCAGCAGTGAACTCATATAATTCAACATACTAATGTGGGTTTTCACGCCTAAAGCTATAAATAAGCTTGATATTTGAAAGTTTCTGTAATGTTTATTTAATAGCAATATTTTATAAATAAATCTTGATTATTCCATTGCACTCCAGTGGAGATGTTCTTCCAATATAACAGTTGTTTCCAACTGCAGGACTCTTTTTCTAACCCCTCCCTGCCACCCACATCGCCATTAAAGAAATAAAACACTTCCTCCTCAAAACTTTTTCAGAAAATTAGGGCCATGGCTTTACCATCTCCTCCTCCCTTCCTCTTTACTTTGCTCAGATTGCTGTTCACTCCCCTGGATATTTTCCCTTACGTTTGGTAAGACCTGCAGGAACTACTGGAATTCAAGCTAGGGAAAACTTCTGGACATATTCCATTTAAAATCGCATACTGGGTGTGCGTGAAGTCTAAAGGAAACGTTGCACTGGCTCCAGTTGAAGCACGGGCTTTAGATCCCACCAGCCAGACCCCAGGTGTGCTTCATGCTCTTCAGCTGCTCTTTAGGATGCCCTCCCTCTTCTTGTACCATAGGGACACCACAAAGCAGATGATGCTGGAGTTCAACTGCTTTTCACAAGCTCTATTCCTGCACAGTCCTGCATAGTATCAGTTCACTATCTTCCACCTTTGTGGCTAAGAAGCAATGCAAAACCCCATGAAGCCCATTCAAGTGGTATTTAAGATACAGTACCAGGCATCAGTCGAGGCTTTTCAGAACTTGGAAAAGCTGACTCTTTTCTATAGAGCAGCTGCTGGAATTTTTTTCTTCTTCTTTCCATGAAAAAACAACTCCTCAGGATCTTTCCAATTCAAATGAAGCCTTTAATTGAAAAAGTGCTCTCATGGAGCCACACGCAGTTTGAACCATTGAACTACTGTGACTTCATGTTTTTCAAAATGACCGTGATTTTCAGCACACTGTCCACAATTCAGTAAAATAATCCTACACTTGGGAAAACCAGCAACGCTTGATAACTACAAAAAGGTTGGGCAACAAACAGGAGGAGATGAAAGCAGGAAAACTATGATGTGCAAACACGGCGGGATGACTTGAACAACTGGAACACTGCAATGGATGGCTTCTAAACTCTTCAGAAAGGATAGGCAAGGAAGGAGAAGTGATGGCGTAGCCCTCTATGTTAGTGAGTGTTTTGATTTTCTTGAGCTTAATAATAGTGATGATAGGGTTGAGTGTTCATGGGTAAGACTCGGGGGAAGGCCAAGGCAGCTATCATGGTGGGAGTCTGTTAAAGACCACCTGACTTGGATGAAGAGGCAGAAAATAATATTCTGTCAGAAGCTGGGAGAAGCTTCATGATCACTAGCCCTTGTCCTTGTGGAGAACTTCAACTTACCAGATGTCTGCTGGAAATACAATACAGCAGAGAGGACGCAATCTAGGAGGTTCCTGGAGTGTGAGGAAGATAAGTTCCTGACACATCTGGTGAGTGAGCCAACTAGGGAAGGCACTCTGCAGGATCTGTTGTTTGCGAATAGAGAAGGACTTCTGCGTAATGTGATAGTTGGGGGCAACTTCAGGCATAGCGATCAAGAAATGATGGAGTTTTTGATTCCTGGAGAAGGGAGAAAGGAAGTCAGTAGAACCACCACCTTGGTCTGCTAGAGGGCTGACTTTGGCCTGTTTAGAGGAGCCTGGTTGACAGAGTCCCCTGCAAGGCAGGCCTGAAGGGTGAAGTAGTCCAGGAAGTCTGGACATTCTCCATGAGGGAAGATGTGAGAGCAGGCCATCCCTATATGTCAACAGACAAGCTCTGGCTGAACAGACTGCTTTGTCTGGTACTCAGGAAAAAAAAGTGGCTTTTTGACCTTTGGAAGAACGGGCAGGCAACAGGAGGCTACACAGATGTTGGGAGGTTAAGCAAGGAGAAAATTAGAAGGGCCAAAGCCCAAACAGAACTTAATCTGGCTGCTGTGGTAAAAGACAATGAAAACTGTTTCCATTAATACATTAGTGACAAAAGAAGGACTAAGGAGACTCTCCATCTTTTATAGTGACAAAGGATGAGGAAAAAGCTGAGGTGCTTAATGCCTTCTTTGCCTCAGTCTCTAATAGTAAGACCAGTTGTTCTCAGGGCACCCACCTCTCTGAGCCGGAAGACAGGGATGTGGAACAGAATGAAGCCCCCATAATCCAAGGGGAAATGGTTTGTGACCTGTTACAACACTTAGACACACACAAGTCCATAGGACCAGATGGGATCCACCTAAGGGTACTAAAGCAAGGGGCAGAAGTGCTCACCAAACTACGTTCCATCAACTATCAGCAATGCTGGCTAACTGGGGAGGTGCTGGAGCACATCCAGAGAAGGACAACAAAATTTTTGGAGAAGGATGTGGAGAATAAGTCTTATAAAGAGCAGTTGAGGGACCTGAGGCTCCTTAATCTGGAGAAGAGGAGGCTGAGGGCAGACCTCATTGCTCTCTACAACTCACTTAAAGGAGGTTGTGGTGAGGTGGGTCTTGGTCTCTTCTGCCAAGTAATAAGAAATAGGACAAGAGGAAGTGGCCTCAAGTTGCACCAAGGAAGGTTTAGTCTGGATATTAGGAAATATTACTTCATTGGAATGGTTGTCAAGCATTGAAATTGGCTGCCAAGGAATTGGTGGAATCACCATCCCTGGAAGTATTAAAAAGACGTGTAGATGTGGTGCTTAGGGACACAGTTTAGTGGTGGACTTGGCAGTGTGAGAATTTGACTTGATCTCGAAAGACTTCTCCAATCTAAACAATTCTATGGTTCTATGATCACAATCATGCATGACACAACACATACATGCATTGTACATACTCTACATATGTAAGTATGTTTGGAAGGCTACAGCTTCTCAAACAGCCGATTCTCTATACCGATGGTACATTACCAGGGTGAATGATGCAGGAAATATTTCTCTCCTCCACGTTGCTAAATGGAAATTCAAGTCCAAGAATGCAGTATCTAATACACAAGGATCTAAGCACATCCCTGCATCTGGGCTTTGATTTTGGAAAGAAAACAGAAATATCTGTAGCTAATGACTGTTCAATGGCCCTGCACAGGATCACGGACCTACACACAAGATTCTGCTTGCCAAACTGGAGTTTAGAGAGAAGTGCCAAAGAAATCAATGACAAAAACTTCTGCATGACATTAATATTTAATAGCAATACCACCTAGTATTCAGAGCCTTTTGTACCACAAAGGACTGGATGCCAAATGAGCAAACCTCGTTTTCTTTCAACAGGGGAAAGCGAAGTGAGAAGTCTCATCAATGAAACAACTTCTTTGTGCTGCACTCTGTGCAAATATTTGGATTACTAAAACGAATTTATGAAGCAATTACTTTTAATGCTATATGAGGAAATTAAGTACTCATTGATTCATGATTTATAATCTAAAGCTAAAAGATCATGAAAAAGCAAATATAACTTAATTAAATGTCCTTTGGCTTTGCTACTATTGCAGACCTAACACATAAAGTAAGTAAAACAAACCATTTTTAGAACATAAATGAGTATTGGTTCTTCTAGTTCAGAAGACAAATAATTTACTGGTTAAATATATTCAGCAAAGTTTAGCCATGTGAAAGATTTTTCCAGTGGCCTCTGGGTCTTGAAGGAAGGATAAAAACTGACTGGTGCAGATTCAAGGAATTCATTGTGCTGCAAATGAGAGCAGCATTTGCTATGAAAAGAGGAAAACAAAAGGCTATTTCTGTTCTTTTTATACTGGCAAAAATATTGTAATATATTCATGGAGTAAAATATATTGTGAAGGGAATGTGCCTTTATGGTCTCTCCATTGGCAATGCACTTGTGATTATTCACTCCTGACACTGAGCCCATTAACCTGGGGAAATTTAATGTAATGCTATAGTAATGTTGCTATTTTTCCACTCTGAAGTGTAAATAATTTGAAAAAAACACCCACCCAGGTTTTTAGAAAGAAGCATCCCAAGTGATGCATTCACTCAGTTAAGCAGTCAGTTTGACTCTTCCTTTGTACTGCAAGAAGCAAGAAGGCTGAGTTTAAAAAAAGAGTGAAAAACAAAACACTACTAAATAAATCACAGAAGACTATCCATTGTAACTACATATTTCATCAAGATAAACTTTCTAAATATACTGGGTTGGATGTCTCTCCTTTTCAATCTGTGAAGGATGTTGCATGTGCATGCTGAAAGAAGACATTTAAGACAATTTTGATGCCCCTTAAAATTCATGTGCTTCGAGTGAAGGATGAAGATGAGATATTTGGATGTCTCTGTCCTCCTTGAAGAGGCTTTTTGTGTCCTCTGACCCCAGGTACAGCTCAACAGGTTTAGAGAGTCCAACTGCTCCCAAGAAGTAGTGGTAGCAGTGGTAAACTAAACCACCATAGAACAGCAGGGACAAATGCAATCTGTTCTCTGTTTCTTGAAATGCACGTGGGAAAGAAAAGCCACATAAAACGTACACTATCCCCGTCCCAGGCCTCTTGAGCTCAGCTGCATTGAAGAGATCTGCAGAGTCTCATTGTCTCCATCAGAGTTAGGGACTCCTGCTGAGTTAGGCCATTATCTTCATCACTTTTGTCTTCACTGATGAAGAGTGAGGCCACCATCTTCCACCTGTCCAGTTGGTGAGTGGTGTGCAGAAGGGCTGTCTCCTGCATGAGGGAGGGCTGCCTGTATGTGGTTATCTCCAAACACTTCTGTCCAAGATAATGGCAAATTGACCTGGACATGTCAACAAGAAGTTCTCCTAAGCAAACTGACCTAGTCTGTGTTATTGTCAAGTCAGTAACTTGGTATCTCATGTACCTCTGCGTGGGTCATTTATGAAGGAAGCGAGCTGAGGTGGCTCCAGCCTTGGACCTCCAAACCTGAAAGATATGTTTTTTCTAAACCCCAGGGCAGGGATATTGCTGATATTGAGATGTATGTGCAATATGCAAAGCCAAGGCTGATGGTTGGTGTCACAATGGTTCAGAGAACAAACCACACATGACAAAGGTAAATATGCTCAGGCCTGTCACGCTGTGAGGGCAGCCAACAGCACTCTGCCTCGTAATAGTACACTTTGTGTGTCAACTAAACATGCAAAACCCAGCATTTATAAAAGCATTAAAATGCTCAGATTCCTAAGAAATGGATTTCATCCCAAAAATGCACCACAGAAGTCATTCATAAATAAAAGGGTAACTGCTATACTCTGGCAAGACACAGTCGAGTGTATCTGAGACCTGGACAGCAGTGATAATAACTTGTTGGAAAACACTGGCTCCGCTGTGAAAAGAGACATCAGAAATACACAACATTTCCAAGAGACCTTGGAGCTGAGGAAGCATCTGTCTTTTTAAAACCTCATTACTGTAGACTACAAGGACTCCAGCACACAAACCACAAATTACACCAGGCGAGTAAGTTACCATACATTAGCTGGCCTGTGTGCATGCTCCGAGTGCACAGAAAACACACCATAATTTGAGTCAACTTGGACTTCTTTGATTTTACACTAAACTACAGCAACAGGCTGCTTTGCAAAAGACGTAGATCAAGAGTGCCTACATAGATGGTCACCCCCAGGCTAGCTGACACGCAGTAATGTGCTAAGGAAAAGTCACTTTTCTGTTATTCTGAGCCATCCTCAGGCTGGGGACTACAAACTGCAGGTATTTCATCGAGGTACCTTAGCTAAGGTGCCTACATGACCACAGATTCTCTCTGTATTTGATAGAGAAACATTTGAGCCTCAAGAGATTTCCCAATTCAGGCAACTCCAAAATAAATATTAAGGGTATTCCACTGTATTATTAAAAATATGACAATTATTCTCTTCTCCTAATTTAGAGGAAACACAAAAAGCTAAATTTTTCAAACAATGCCATTTAAAAATATCTATGGTTTTAAACGAGTAAATTAGTTTCCAACATAAAGAGTAAAACTACAGTATAACCTGAAAAGCCTTTTGCATCTTTGCTTAGTAAATAAAACATCTAACATCTAGCTGAAATGATAACTCTAAGTCACGTGAAATGGATGAACTATCAGTGACTCTGTTTACCTGGCAAATAACACAAGTCTGAATAGCTTTTTTTGCTCCTCTTTGCTATCCTTTGCAACAAATGAAGTCACCCCTCATTCTAAGGGCACAGACTCCAAAAGCGGGAGGACATGAACGTTGATCCTAGAGCTTCAGAAAGAGGAAGAAAAGATGTTGGTGCTTGGTTTGGTGAAAATACTTATATTTTCTTACAAACTGTAACTAGGTGTAAGAAGTCAGACTTCTTACTGTGATCTGGGAGGGTGACAAGCAAGATGAACAAAGTGTGATCTTCCTCTTATCAGTGTGGTGCTGTGAAGATGAGTTCACGGGTGTATTCAGAACACTCAGATACTACCATCAAGTATACAGTAGATCATTCTTAGGGTATATTGTGAGCAAAGACTGGATGATTCACACAAAGTAAGGTAGAAAAGTCACGAACTTAATGAAAAGCAAGAAGGAATTTGCCCTTGCAATTAGTTCTGTGAGTTCCATACACTGAATGAGTTCTTTGGAGAAAATAGCATATGAACACAGAACTAAACACAACACCATACTTCATATGCAAAAATGGACTACATTATACAGGTCTGACACTACCTGTCTCCTTGTGCAAACTTTCTCACTGCATCTTTCTTTTGAGATAGATTCTTTACATGTGGGTCTATTGAGTGTCTGATATGGTTTGCCTCAGGACTTGTAGCTGCTTGATTGTCTCTGTGAGAATTCTTACCATGGGTATTAATATCCTGTAGCAATTCTCCAAGAGTTAGACTAAACGGTAATGGAAGGTAATAGGAGTCTTCTCATGGGCTTTTGTGCCAATAAATGCTCATGTTACCAATCTTACAGAATCATAGAATCATTGAGGTTGGAAAAGATCTCTAAGATCATCAAGTTCAACTGTCAGCCCAATACCACCATGTCCTGAAGTGCCATGACTACATATTTTTTGAAAATGTCCAAGGAGAGTGACTCCACCACTTTCCTGGGCAGCCTGTTCCCATGCTTGAGAGTGTGACTCCATAGCATATAAAGCTCCATGGATTCACAGTATCACACAGTATCACAGTATCATAAGGTTGGAAAGGACCTCTGAAATCATCAAGTCCAACCTATAACCCAACACAAACACCAACACCAACACTAACACCAACCATCATCTAAACATGTCTGTCCTTTTCGTGTCTGGAAGTAAATATTAGTTGCCCTATAAGTCTACACTGTCCATTAAATATTTTATTCCATCTTCATTGGCCTCGGTGAGCTTATATTTTCTCTTTTTGAAAATACTAAGAGAATGGCACCATGTCTGGCACAGTGGAAAAGGACTCAAAACTGCTTTTGTGCTAAATTTGGAAAATATGTAACCTCTTCCCCATATCTTGACCAAAACATTTGGTTAATCCTAACTATTTGTTTCTGTTTGTTCTCATTTTGACAAAATCTAATATTAAATAATTTGATAATTACTTAAACTAATATAGTGTTTCCTGTACCTTGGTCACCAAACCAGAAAAATCCAATATTCAAAGGCTCTGTTCACCGTTTGTTTTGCACATTGCCATCCTACTTCAGTCATTCTTCTACCTCAACATACAATACACCTATCAAAGCCTGGCAGCCCCTTTTTCTATTGTCTCTACCTCGCATCTTCTTATTGCAACGTTTCCATTATAGCAACTACTTAACTTTGTGAGAGTGGTGTGGGGATGATGCAGTGCCACATTCATTTGCATTACGGTGTATGAAAAGTGGTTGCTATGAAAATTATCATGTCATAAACAGGGAGAGCGTGGCTCAAGGTGAACAATATACAGCAGAAGTGGATGTGTTCTTGAAACCTCTCTCTTCATTACTGTTGAAAGGTCACACACAAAAGCACGTAACGTGTGGAACATAAAGGTAAGGTGCACTGTATCTTAAAATGACCCTAAACAACAAGAAGATACTGATGTATGTATAATAAAACAATAATAATATCTTAAAGGCCTCCAGAGAGAAATGTTAAATATTTTCTTTTACCTGACAGTTAAACCAGAAAAAGAAATAATAACAAAGATGTATGATAAAACAGATTGACAGCCTATTGTTATGTATATTGAGAGATAACCACAAGTGGGATTGGACAAAGGGATCTAAAACAAAGAAACAAACTCCACCAAGTTAGAAGAGAGGCAGAGAGGGAAAGAGTTGTAATAGCAGATATCCCAATATGCCACTGACCTCCTTGGACATGTGAGCACCAAACACAGTTGCCCAGCACTCACTTGCTCCATGAGCGAGATCTGCTTGAGCAGACCTGCTGCCTATGACACTACATGGGTACTATAAAGGACCACATAAAAAGCCCAACTTCGGTACTTTACTTCATCTTTGTGTAGTCAATGACAAACCACATCCACAAGGCCTTGATCTTATAATCCTCTACAGGATGCATAAGAAGTTTAAAGGCTTCCTATTTTTAAAACTCTACGTGCTTCTCCAAAGAAACATAGATTCTCTAGGAGTGGATGAATTGATCCAAAGACATTCAAATGCTATGAACAAAGAGAGTACAGCATTAAATACAATCGTATAAGTATGTGTATGTGGAGCCACACACATCAACAGTTCAGGTGAGCGTGGGATGGAGAAGGGAAGCCAGACTGCCTGACTACAGTCCAGGACCACCAAAAGGCTGCCCTGGGAAAAGTTAGCACCCAAAGGTTGTATTAATATCTGCATCAGAGCTGGACAGATGGACTGATCCCTGTCTTAGAGACACAAATGCCATTCCAATATCTCAAACACAGTACAGTTTTTGCATGAAGTTTCGTTTTTTTGCCTTTTGCTGCAAGGGCTGCAGTTTGGCCCAAAGTTGCTCCAGGTCATCTCAGTGACCCAAGAGGGATGTGCTCATTCTCTGTACACAAGCTGCTGGCTTCTGGTACAGAGTGAACCTCTCCTCCACAACACTGCTGGTGGCACAGGAACAGCAGCCTGCATACTGTTCCTAAATGAAGTGCACAAGGCTCGATGTAATCATCAACCAAGATTACCTATTTGAAGTTGAAGGTGAAAAGTGAAATGGAGAGGATCCATCACTGCCTGAGGGGTAAAGAGGATTGAATAGACAACTCAATAGAAGAAATGTTTACTTACATGTTGAATTGATAACATTTAACAATTGACTTTGTTGCTCGTTTTTAGAACATTGAGGTAGGTGCCTGACTTCAGAAGTTTTCCTGACGCCAGAACCTACTCTCTGTAGGGAAGCACCAGAGCTCCAGAGAAACTGGCAGGTAAGTCCTTTATAAGGAAATGTGTGTTTTGAACAACAGCTTTCACCAGTGCTAAAGCTGAGCAGGCTTTAATTCCACAGTAAGATCAGGTTGAAAGTGAATTTGTGACAGAGTACGCAGCCATCCTAAGGAAGGTATTAGGACCTGTGACCTTGAGCTCAGTCTAAAGGGCTCTTTGTGAGACCACTTTGCCTGCGGGCAGTACAATAAAAGTGTTCAGTGAGCTTGCCTACAGAGAGAATCTGACATACCAATCAGTCCTGGAGAGATTGATTTCAAGTGAAATAGCAGTGAAGGACACTTGTGCTAATAAAGCAAGGCTGGAAGGGTAGGGAGACATCACGTGAAGCAAAGGATGATCTGTTCCCCTCTGAAACTTTCAGAGGATCTTTCATCTATGTCCAAAACATGAAATTGGGCATAGCTATGGATAGAGCTATATATAAACCCAACTTCATAACTAGGAGCAAGGGAGGGAAGCCAGTGGTGTTGGTGCTGCTTGGAATAATGGGGACGTGTATTCGACTATGAATGGTCTGTAACTTCCAGGGCCAGTAACTTCACTGCAGCACAGCTGAAGGAAAAGGGCTGGAGCACTGACTGCTATGTATGAGAAACCATCACATCACACTTGAGGCAACATCTCCAGGCAAACCAAAACACTGCTGTTGAACCAGGCTTCTGAAGAGCAGCTGAGCGCGGGTCCAGCAGCAAATCTACTGAGGGGCCAATTGCAGACCATGGAAATTACTCAGGAAAGACTGGTCAGTGAGAAGGGCTGAGCACTGAAATACTTTAACTCACAGTCCATCTGATACCACGTGCATCCCAGAGTGGGCTATGTAAGAATGGCTGCTCCATGGATAAGTTGTCTCTGACATTTGAGATGGCACCTCAAATACCTTCACCCTCTCTTTGTGATGTAATGGGTTTCATTTCAGGCAGAGATTCTGCTGCCGCTAACACCCAGCCTGCACAGTCCCAGGCTTTCCAGCACATGTTTGATCTGCGATAGGAGTGGGTACGATTGCATTTCTGTTGAAGGAGCCAATGCAGATGAGATGAAGTTCATGCTGGTTTTATGCCAACTTTATTGCAGCAGTGGGAGTACAGACAATACCTGATTCAGCAGAAAACATTATGCTATAATCTATCAAAAATTTTTCAAATAAATTTGAACTATGAGAGTCAGTTCGTACTGAATCAGCACTTTGCATCACTTGCCTGTGGCATTTTGGATCCAATATCAAGAGTCTTAGTGCCAGATTTACTGTATCTATGAACCACAACCTCAGCTCCAGTCAAGCAGGGCAAAAACATGAGGGAAACTCTTTATTTCAAGCATCTATGGAATAATTAAGAGACAAAATAGACCATTCATCTAGGAGAGAAGAATAAAAAGAAACAAGGAGGCTGACGACATCTTCTAAAACATCCGAATATTACCAAAGACGCGATTTCTGAATAATTCAGTGTTGTAGCGATCAGCAACCGTGCTGTAGCTCCGGAGCCAAAACAACAAGATCTCATTACACCCTAATAACATACAGTCATTAGGCTGCAATATTCATCAGATCAATACTTTTATTTCTATCAGGACATCATACATTTGTTTTGTTACCCCTCAGGTATCTTCAGAGAGCCTGTTGTTTCACACAAATAGAGTCAGCCTGGTTACTCTGTTATTATAATGAATTTTTCTGAAAGAGACATGAAGCACTCAGAAAATTGCAAACTCCACCTTTAGCCAGCGTGGTTTCTAGCAGTTTTAATAAATGTTTTAAAAAACAAACCACCCTGACAGCAAACAATTGTGTTTATCCCCTGCCTGCAAGGATCTGCCTGCTCTTCAGATAATCAACTTCGAATTACTAATAACAGTTTTAAGAGCAAGCAAGGTTCCCAGTACCTGCAATTCAACAGTTGGAAATAAGCTATAATTTGCATTAAAAATAAAGCCAGTCATGCCCTATAACTTGGACATTGCAAGCTGCAAAATAAGATACACTAACTAGCCAGGCTTATGACACAGTGTTCCTATGGTATCCAGCACTCCAATTAAAAGTATGTCAGCACTTCTTTTATAAAACTGTATTTCTGAGGGCTTTATACCAGCTACTTAACTTCATGTCACATAAATGCTTACAGTCCAGCAGCAAAGATATTATGTGCAAATTGCCCCTGCTGTGTATAAAACAAGCCCAGAGAGACAAAACAGCAAAACCCAGTAAAATGTGAAATACCTCTGTTATTTATGTACCCTGAGTATCATCTATATGTCCTGTGGTAAGTTTTCCATGATGAGGAGTGTAGATGCCCCAGAAACTAATGTGGGTCTCATGCAAAAGCTAAGTGTAGGCTGAGCTCATGCTGGATGTAGTACAAATGCGTCTGCACTCTTCAGAAATGGAACACCAGCAGGAGCTGGGACCCCCAAACCCTCACAGGGGTTTTAGGGAGGGCTGAAATTCCTGCTTGTTCTCTTTCAGCAGTACCACACAGAGGAAAACTTCACTCGAGGAGCCAGGTAGACTCTTCAGACTGAGACATATCTCCTATAGTTTTTGATTCATGGCACATTGGTCCATTTAGGAGTCAGCTGAAGAATGTTTTTGTCACTGTGCTTTTCTATCTAATCAGAAAAAAATTGACCGTACATAGAAAATCAATAAAAATAGTTTACAACACTGCAGAAACAAACAATTCAGGTCCAAATTGTAGCCTACTGTGTAAATCTTTATATTTAATATGACAGTCAGTGCACTCATTATTCAAATAGATTTCTTTTTCATTTAACTATTCTCTTTGTGTATGATGAAATTTTATCAAAAGCAAAACATTGCCTACTAGTTCCAACAGAAGATACGATTTAAACACTTTTTATTTACTCAGTCACAGCAGTGATTCAACCAACAAAACACTGGTGGGATCACATATGGTGCAGATGCTCTGCAAAGTTAAAATACTATCAAGATCATTAATCTGAGCAGCTCCAATAATCTGAGTTACATTTCATTTGGTAATCAACAGCAAGATTTGAAAATTTTTCTCCCTCTCATGCCACATGCTGTTGGCTGCCCATCAGCTGCCGCGTAACTTGGCTGAGCTGAGCTAATGCCAAAGCGCATCCCTACATGCCAGCTGAACACACGCAAGAGAGATGTAAGATACACACCAAGACGAATGTGTGGACAGCAATATTCCTTCTAATAGCTGACGGTGGGGGATAATTCTTATCAGGAGCAGGAGCAAAACTTAGTGTTTTAACCAGCTTTTCCCACTCGAGGCATTGAAACATAATCTCCAAGGCAAACTATAAGCTATTGTTCAATGTGTAGCAGTAGCATCTAGTCCCCCCACTGCCTAAATCTCTTCTCCTAAAGTAGCTTCAGATACGTTGAGGAATAACACTCTTTTCTACAAAATTATTATTCATACCGTGCAACAACTGCAGTCCATGGTTGTCCCTCAGAATACTAGAAGCATGAAATTATTCACAAAGACAGATTTAATATGGTTATCACTGCACTATGGCAGCCTAGCTCATGGGAGAATGTTCTAGCTGCTATTTGCATGTAGGTGACCCATCTGATGGGCTTCACAGTCTTATTGTTTCAAACTATTATGTCTGACAGCTGCCATGTCTAATTTTTCCTCAAACTTACCAAATTCTAGTAAAATGAAAATCAGTATGAGTTCCCGGCACAAGGCTGGCAATGGGAAGACCGGGTTTCTAGGACTGTATCTGTCACTGCTGTACGTGTCACTGGGATGGTCCCTTCCCTCCACCTGTTATCTCGCCCAGATGGAAGGGTCAGGAGGACAGTCCTGCAAAGGACTCAGGAAGATGAACATGCAGGCTGCTTTAGGGATGTCATTAATGTTATTCTTTCAATCAGCTGCAATTAGGAGTGATTAGTGCCGCCTAGTGCAAATGACTCTGGAACTGGAGAGTACTGATGTAAATCAAACAGCCCAATTCAGCACTGTTATTAACAACAGAAATCTTGTCTCAGACATCAAAGGACTCGGGACTGTGCCCCATCACATTCAGACCCCTCGTCTCTGTGCAGATGTACATATTTTATTATTTAAAACTAGGAACAGTTAAATGTTTATTTAAGGCACAAAGGAGATATCATTATGACTCAATTTTATAACACAGAATCTGTAATGCTTCTCTTTATGGCTCATTCCCTAGAATGAACTGGGTTTCAAATGAGAAACAAGCATTCAGGGGTTTGTGGCAAAAATGACAACCCGGACTCATTTATTCTTAAGAGGGATCAAGCGTTTTCTGCAGGTCTTGTAGAGCTGTGCAAAATTGGATTAAAACGTTTTCCCTAGAAAAAGTGCTGCTGACCATCACTCTGACTTTCACTGTCAAAGGGTCACCATGGATATCCAAGAGTATTCCTAGTCTCATTACATATAAAACCAGATCCTTTTCATAGGTGCAGTACAGCACAAAAGTGCAGTCCTTGTAATACAGTTAGAGGACACTGCTCCCAATTTTCATTATTTCAGCTGAAATTGCAAGCCCTGATGCAAAAATGAGGCTTCTAGCACCTTTACCTTTTTGCAAAGCTGTTGACATTTTTATTTATCAAATCTGATGCTTTCATGCTACTAAAGCCTATTGTTTTCAGTTTAAGTAGAAAATCTCCTGAATTTTCTATATGCTAATTTATTTATATGAGATGTGTATGCATTAGATCTGTGATGAGACTATTAGTAACACACAGACTAGGCTATCCCTGTTTTGAATGTTTAAATATTCAACTCCATACGATGCTCAAAGATTTAAAGTTCAAAACACATTCAGTTCTTTTCATCATAAAACTCTTTTGCACTGATGATTTTACAGAGCTTTGCTTGTATGCAGGCACTTAGTGAAAGACCAATTGCATAACCTTTTTCCCCTTACAAGCATTCCTGAGGCGCAATAAGATTTTACCAGCAACAACAACACCCATCAGTTATCTATGCTGTAGTGTAAACAATGAAATTCTTATTATGTACTCAGAATTCACAGAGCCATTTCCATGGTAACTCTGTTTTCATGTCATATCTTTAATGAATAGGTAATGAAAGAAATGCCGCATTTACAACTTCATTACTAGTAAAAAAATACAGCAGTAAATTTGAATTATAGTAGCTGTCATTTTTAGAACATGCTGAAGATCATGCAGGAATTTCAAGGCTGTCATTTTGAAGTGACAGAGTAAATACAAGCAGAAAAATATACTAGGCACTCTTGTTTTTAATTCCACCCTTCAGTTCGTTCTGCTATTCATAATTTTCTGATACAGAGTAAAAGCTTAAGTAATAAAACAAGGTCATCTTGGGATGATGGGGCAGGCATAGTTGGAGACAAGTTGTGTACTTGTGAACACGAATATCAATGCTAGTGAATTTTAATGACTTGATCCATCATATTTTAATTACATAAATCACTGAAGTGCTGACTTCTATAGGTATTACTTTCTGGAGAGGTACAAAATGCATCATGGGCTGGAGACGATGTTTACCTGTGGGAAAGGACTAGAAAGTGATTTTGACTGGTAGGATAGACACAGAAGGAGACAATTGGAGCCAGCCAGGTGAGTCAGGCAGAGAAAGATTGCAGCATAAAATACACAGATATTGCAGCCACTCCATTGAGTTACAACATGAAGTAAATCAATGAGCCAATCCAACAGGAGCTGCCAGCTCAACAGGCTGGCGATGCAGTGTCCGACCTATAAGAACATGTGATTATTTGAATGCAAAACACAGAATGAAATAACTTTCCCTACTTAAAATTTTAGTAGGCTTGTAGACTAAATCTCTCCATTGCCTCTCCTCACCAAGGGCAGAACTGCACCATGTTTGGGGAAGATGGCGAAATCTTCCTTCTCCTGAGCATGCAAATGGTGCTGCAGGGCAGGAGCAAGCACCGTGCTACACTAGGAGCTCCAGGAGCATGCCAGCCTCCACAGATGCTGAACCTCATCCTTCCCAACACAAGTTTCAGAAGATTAACCCAGAGTCACAACTCCACCACAAATCCCTAATAGATCACTTATTAAATTTCCCATTTCTTGTTTAATGTGTGAATACATGGGAATCTGTGTCCATTAAAAGGCTCAGAGCCCTCAGAGCAAACAAGAACCTCCAGAAATTACCCCAATCCAGTGCCGAGCTCAATGACCTTGGGTTGAATTGCGAATGATTGTGAATAGCCTGGGCACAATATTCCTTAACTATGTTTTGGCCATGGATGTCATTCCCACAGGGCAGATGCATGAGGATCTTTTGGGACCTGCGAGAGGCTTTGCTGTTCCTGAATAGTGCTGGAAGTTCCAGAGCACATATCACTCATCAACTTATCTCCCCACAGCACAGGAAACAGGGCCACAGGCTCCTCCCCGCAGCTTGGGCAGCTCCTCTGGCCAGAGGAGGCTGATGGTAGTGACCCTCTACTGTGTTGCCCATGCTCCCTACAAGGGTAGGACAAGAGTCAACGCAAACTCACCATCAGTAGCAGAGAGCAGTAGGCCAGTGTTCCCAGCCTGACAGCCAGGGACTGAAATTATGACAGATGCATGTGAGTGAGGGAAATGTCATTACATTCCCCTGCCCCACACACAGGAACAGGACACAATGCAGCCTTTTCATTGCAGTTAGCAAAGGAATCATAGAATCATAAGTTTGGAAAAGTTCTCTGAAATCACAAAGCCCAACCGTATCTGTCCCCTTCCTAAACCATATACCTAAGAAACCCATCTACGCACCTTTTAAACATCTCCAGGGACGGTAACTCAACCACCTCCCTGGGCAGCCTCATCCAATGCCTGACTACCCTTTCAGTGAAAAATTTTTCCTGATGTCCACCCTATCATCTATCACTTGTGAGAAGAGACCAGCACCCACCTCGCCACACCCTCCTTTCATGTAGTTGTAGACAACGATGAGGTCTCTCCTCAGCCTCCTCTTCTCCAAGCTAAACAACCGCAGTTCCCTCAGGTGCTCCTCATAGGACTTGTTCTCCAGTCTCCTCACCAGCTTCGTCGCCTTTCTCTGGATGCACTCCAACACCTCAATGCCCTTCTTGTATTGAGGGGCCCAAAACTGAACACAGTACTCGAGGTGTGGCCTCACCAATGCTGAGTACAGGGGCACAATCACGTCCCTGGTCCTTCTGGCCACGCTATTTCTGGAAACAACAGAGTCCTTCATCACCATGTTCCCTTGGCATTGAGCCTTGCAGCCATCACAGGTGGCTTTGGTTCTGCCAGACAGACCCTTCACTGGGCTTCAGAGCAGCCCAAAAACATGGGTAGGTAGAAGGGTAAATTACAAGTTTTCATTTATTCAGATTCAGATAATTTTAAATGAAATGTTTGCAATAGGACTGAATAACCAAGCTTATTAAACACTTGATGTTTGGGTGCTGCTGGGAAAGAGGTGTGTGTGTTAGGGATGTGTGTTTGTGTGCAGAGAAGATATGTTAGTTCTTGAAAGTGGTGATTTGGGAAAAACTAGCAATGGTGCAAAGTCATTATAGTTGGAGGCCAGAGATGTTGCAGAGATTGAACTTGTTACAGGAGTATTTTATAGCCCACCTGACCAAAACTGAACAACTGGACTGTGAAATGATTCACCAAATAAAAAAAAACAGTAAAAATGCTGGAGTGATAGTAATGGAAGATTTTTAACTACCAGAGCATAGGCTGGAGTCTATTAAGCACATGAAATAAGGCTGGAGGTATGTGAGGATGTGTGGCTCAGTAGATTTTTTTTTTTCTAAAGAACTCATTAAATGCCCAGCAGTAGTTATCTGGGTATTAAATAACACAGAGAATAAATACATCTGCCCCAACACTACCATGCTAGTTATTATTAAGATCTGGACATAAAGGTCTGTACACATGAACTGCCTGAAAACAAACCCTATCCTGAACACACAGCATCCAGGAACAATTCTGGGTACCATCTCCAGGTTCTCTTTCCATAATTATTCGTACACATGGACCAGCATCTCTTCTCATAGAATCTTCCTGTGAAGGTTGTTGTGAACTGGTGCCCTGGGACATGCCGTAACACAGAGCCTAGAGACAGAGACTGAGGACATCAACAACAGTTCCAGGGGTAACTAACCAAATGTGAAGGAAATTTTTTTATTTAATTATTTTTTGAATCTTTTTCACTAGTTACATAAAAATTTCGTATCTATTGTAGATGTTCCAATTTGTCATCCTAGAAAAAAAGGGGAAGAAGCATACTGAAATACTGCTGCCATTTTGAGGTAACAGAGTTGTGAGCAGTGACTTAAGAAGATCTGTCCCTGCAAGACTGATCCTGACAAACTGTTTTCAGTGTATGACTGGTCTTCCACCTCACCACCTCTAATATTCTGGAAAACCGTTCCCAGCTGAATTTTAAGTTCTGCCTAGTAAACAACTGCTTTTATGTGCTTGAATTCCCAATGACTCACCATTACAGATTTGTGTAACTTGGGAAAACTGATGATGCTTCACCTTTAGAAAATTATTCTAGTTTTCTTTTGGCCCATTTGTAAATTAAATTTACTCGATGCAAAATGTCAATCACATTTAAACCCCTAATCCCTGCTGAGATCTAGAGAATAGAGCTATTTTCACCTGGAAGGCAAGAAAACATTTTGAATTATGAGAGGGGGAATTATTTTAAACATCTGTGAAATATACAAGGCTCTTGGCATGTGTTACTGCTTCCATGCGACATCTGGCAAATGTTAGAGGCACTACTCCTCCTAACTTATGCTTTTGTTAAAAAAAAAAAAGAAGGAAAGAAGGAAAATGCAGCGGTTTTGAAGGCAGACTGCATACTTTGTTAGTACAGGACCTGGGACCTGCCTTGGGATGCTGCAGGAATGACTGTGCCCCCAGCAACGCAGTCCTGGAAATGGTCTGGATGCAGGAGATATTTTTGGGGGTGAGGAAAAGCACTTGAAGGTGTATATTTCATCTGCC
The DNA here is from genome assembly GCA_033558185.1 of Dromococcyx pavoninus. Classification (NCBI taxonomy): domain Eukaryota; kingdom Metazoa; phylum Chordata; class Aves; order Cuculiformes; family Neomorphidae; genus Dromococcyx; species Dromococcyx pavoninus. The sequence continues at coordinate 289,366 of JAUMJL010001049.1, forward strand.
ACTCTAAAGTAATTAGTCTTGCTCCCTCCTCTATGTTTTTAGGATTGAACGACCAGTCCTGCAATCTGTCACCTCTTGATAGTCACTTCAGACCAACGTCCAGAGACCCTGGGGAAAGACCCCACCTCTTTCCTGCACACTCCCACAGCGCTGCCAGCAAGTGATGGCCTTTCCTACCACGAGAAGGGGTCAAAATCAACCATGCAAAGAGTTAAAAGTACACTGGCATGAGATGAGGCTGTAGAGTCTCTGTTTAACACCAAATAATCTGATAAAACAACATCTTATAAATGGTTATATTTCTCCCTCCTGTTTTCTTGCTGAAAGGCATGACAGGTCTCTGAAGGCTGGGAATCCAATTGTGATCAGAAAATTTATTAATGGTCACTTTATATCCATTTGTTTCTGTGTCAACATTGTCCATTATCCCTTTTCCCCTCACTTGTGTTTGTTCCCTTCGCATTTATCAGTGAATGATTATATCCTATCTCAGCACTTATTTGCTGTCCTAAATGATTGAGGCTTCTCTATCCTCTCCTGAAATCTCAGCTCCCAGCTCCAGGGCCAGCCAGGGGTGTAGCTGCTTCTCCCCAGCTGTTCGCAGTGAGAGGATCTTGAGAAGGATCAGAGCCACACATGGCAGCTCAGCAGAAGCAGCAGGATGCCCACAGACAGGAATACCACCCCAGCCCTACTCAAAATACATTCACGACATCACGTCAAGGCTCCAAATCTTCCAGGATTGCCAAGTATGACCAAGTTGCTCTTTCACCTATGAGCCTCAGCTTATCACAGAAATTGTCATTGTCTGTCCCTAAGGGCATATACTCAAACTTATCCTTTTCTACTGTTCCAGTCCCCAAAATCCTAGTACACAACATAACAAGTTCTTGTACTGATGATGTTTTTAATTTTGTATCTGTAAATTCAGCTAGTACAGTCCTCCTCCCCAAGGCAATTACTAGAAATATTACACAAGATAGTGTCAAGGCCAGTCTTTGGAGAATGCTATGGGTATTCTTCTAATGCGATGTCTTCCCTGTTAATGTAATATGTTTTCATTTCCACCTGTTGCTTGTTCCTTATCAACTTTTCAGGTTTTCTACTCATCTCCACTGCCACCACTGGAACTGATAATTTCCCATGTGGTGCTATATCAAATGCTTCAGTGAAGTCCATAAATATGAGACCTATTGCATTTTCTTTGTCAAGAAAATCACTTATTCTATCAGAAAAAGATATCAGGTTAGCTTTGCATGTGGTACTATTGGACAAAAAAAATTAGTATGTTATTCTATTTTCCACGTTCTGCAAATAATTTATTTAATGCAACAAAAGCTTTTAATTACTGTTTCTCTCCAAATAGCAACTGAAGTCTTGTGTACTGTTGAGATCAGACAAGTGGGCTTTGGCTGTTGAGAACATCATTCATCCCCTTGTGTCTTCTGCTCTCAAGCATCATCATCAATTAGAAAACATGTTAATCTCTCCTAATCTGAGCACACCAAACAACTTGAATATTGCTTCTTCTTGAGACCAGGTAAATCTTTACAGACTGATTTCCACAGCCATTCAGCCTCTGTGCTCTTGTCCCATACTAGCACTCTTCTTGAAAACCAAGACACAAAGACTGTTTTTTAGGGTCATGCTTTGATTACTCCTACCCCTCTGTATTTTACCCCTAAAAAGCTAGGGATCCCATGGGATCTCTTATTTTTCCTTGCAAAGTTTATTTTGGCTGAGGTTCTGTCAGCTTGCTTTATCCTTACATTTCCTGAATTCCTTAATTTAACTATATCTTTAGGACCAAGTAAATTACAAAAACAACTTATGCATCCTCTGACTGTGCATCTGTTTCCATCTATAAAGCAACTCAGTTCAATCACTTCCAACACCATCTGCCTCATTTGATAAACTCCTACCATGTGTGAGGACATGGGAGAGTAGAGTCAGCCTCTGTGCCTACCGTCAAAACTAAACAGCAATAAGGGGTGCAGTAATAGGACCTCAGCCCTAGCACAGGAATAAGTACATACAGGTTCTGCTATCTTCCAAGGGTTCCAGGTACCTTCCCTATCATTTTAAGACAGTTTTAGTAGCATTTTCAAGGTGGATCCACAAAGTCTAGCAATACTTTACTGGGGTTCTACGTGAGTTCCTAACAGCTCTTGCTAAAATCCGTCATACTGATGAAACTCACGGAGCTGTTCAGTAAAAAAGCAGTATTTGCACTCCAAGTTTCAATAGTGGGTTGAAGTAGCATTAGGAAAAGAAAAGTAGACAGAAAAAAAAATTAGCTCACCCACCCAAACCACTATAATACTCTAACAAACACTGATCTTTCACTGCTGAGAACAGAATAATGAAGAGTAGCCAGGATTGCACAACTACAAAAGATTTAATTCTCTAATTGTCAAAAAGCATTAAACATCAACTATTTATTGTGTAGGAGAGGAAGGGGGAACAGACTTCAGTGCATCCCTTCACCAGTGGTTGTCCCTTATTGTCATGCATAGATTACAGCCAGAGGTTACTAAGTGAAATTTGTTTGCATTTATTAATCAAAAGGAGTCAAAGGCACACAAAGATATCATCAAGGCTCCCTTGTGTTTGGGGAGGCTGACAACTGAAATTCTTGATGAAGTGTTTGCAGAATGTTTGCAATCTGTTCACAGCCTTTTTACTTTGCAGGTGCAAACCTTTCTATCTGTTACATCAAAGAAACAATTGAAAATTAAACATAGTAAACATCGCTGTACAGGTTTTAATCTCCGATTTCTACAGGACAAAGGCAGTGGTATAATTAATTTCAAAGCAATATTTGAGTTCTTTCAGTATTCATTTGTGCATATTAGCATGTTATTAGCTATGTTTTGAACACTGATCCTTATTTCCTTCTCCCACACACCTTTCTTTTAGCCCTTTTGTTTTAAAAAAAAAAAAAAGGGAAAGTTGTACTTCCTGGGAGATGTCTTTCATGCTAAAGCATCCATGCATAGATAATTATCTTCCTCAATGAAATAGATTGCGGGAATAATGTATGGCTTTTGTGGTAAAGCCATGCAGCAAAAAATAGATGAAGAGAGATAATTCTTTTCAGTGATGTTAAGAACTTGCAGGGGCAAAGACACTCTCACTGAGTTTTGCTATCATGCCTCGTGAATAATGTATTTTATTATATCCATTGTGGTTATCTTTTAATATGTTAATAACACTTCTAACGCTCTTCCCCCCCTTGTTCTTTTATGTAGTTTTAAAACTCTTTTATTAAGATGTAACAAATGGAGATGCAATCAAAAGATACTTATTCTGTTGGTGACTAGCTAGTAAAAGGATTTTCTTGTAAGTTTAATTTTAAACACAGATCTGTTTGAACAGTGTCTACAGGGTAATTTCAGCCATCTATCTACAGCATTTCCTGTAGCATTTCCGAGCTAACTCCTAATAACATCCTCCCCCTTAGGTATATTAATTTTATACATCCTGAACAGGAGATTGAACAGTCCTCAAACAGCCACGCAAGGTCACTGACACTAACAAAAATAGAACCTTTCATTGTGCTTTTATCAAGTCACACTGGCGTTTATATTAGCCTGTGTGGGCCTGAAAAGCACGTATATTTTCTGGAGTTTAATACACAATTGTTTTCAAGAACCATTCAGCGCAATTTGTATTGAAAATATTACTTGGGAAACAATGAGCTTTTCAGATGTTTTGGCTGTCTTTCAGCTAAAGCATATAATTTTGGTGTTTGTAGTGCGGTATGAAAAGTGCCATAAATGCACATGGGCTGTCAATCACACAGAAAGGGCAGAAAAACCCAAGCTGTCCGGTCCCACAAGAACCACTAATGTGATTCTGCTGCCCCTCTCATCAATGGGCAACACCACCCCAAAGCGCCTAACTGGGAATTGCCCCTGATGGGCAATGGATCAGTCTGTACAAAGCCTGCTTGCCAGCGGTGCTGCGGTATGGTGCAGGGGCTGCCTCTCCTACTGTGTTCAATGTAGTGGCAAACTTCCCGATGGCTGCGGCCGCACACCAAGCTGGGTAGGCAACAGTAGCACACTCCCACACCTCTCCTCACCAACCTCCTTGCACCGAGAACAAGCCTGGGCTTTGAATTTCCACTTCATCAGAAATTTCAAATGGTATGGTGCTCAGCGAGAGCCCTTAGCACAAGGACATCGCACAAAGGCTCCAGACATGCATGTGAGCGGATCTGCCTGCTGCTTTTCCACTCCTGCCTGTGCTGGGCACACACCTTTTCTGCACCACCTCCAGAATTACCAAGAGATGGGCGCCAGGAATGGTCCTAGTGCAGCAGAAAGGATGTCTCATTAGGCCTTTATTTGTGAAACGATTCCTTGCATTTATGCAAAGATACAGTACATGCACCATCAGAGAGCTTCTCAGGAACACCTAAATTGGTGATGATTACCACAAGCAACACCTCATACCGCCAACCCAGCAGCCTGACCACAGCTCATTGGCAGGTGACAACACAGGTGACAATGCAGGCAGTGGCAGTACACTCTACTGAGTTGGTAAATTTCCCTGGGGAAGCCAAAGGAAGAGGTGTGTATTTCATAATTACTTAATTACCTGAACATCTTCACTCTTATCTCAGGCTTTTCAGCAAGAACAAGTAAATGCACACAAAAATGCTAATTAAGCCTGGATGGAACAAGAGGAGGGATTAAATTGTCATATGAACCATGAGAATATTGAACTCTCTGAGTCTTCCTGTGCTGTTCTCGAGGAGGAAGGAATATGTGTTTCACAAGACAAAAATACCTTACTGAGTTTTGTTAAATACTCTTAAGTATTCCCACCTTTACTGACATACATAGACGATACTTAAATGAGTGAATGGTTCCCCCTAACAGTCACTTTCCTATGTCATAAACACCACAAAGAATATTACTTTAAATATAACTTTTCATAAGTACGATGAACCCCAGCTGACACAGGGACACCCCCACGCACAGGTCAATCTGAAGTCTCGCTACAGTGAATTTTTCAGTTTTCCTTTCTGCTTCTAGGTATAACCTTGTTGAGTTTGCTTATCTTCAGGACCGTGAAAAATCAAGGACAACAGGCTATGCAGGCAAAGAAGCTCTAAGCTGGTTCTTATTTCTATCCGAAATCGCTCTGCCAAACCTTCTAAGCAGGATGACCCATCTGCACAGAGCACCATGAGGAGCCCACAGACCAGGGCTGTCCCTTGCAGCAGTGCAAACCTGTGCAGCTGCATATGAATCAGAACAGAATTTGCCCTGAGGTTCCTTCTCTCCTTCCAGCAGCCTAGGTTTCTGCAGGTGACCCTCACCACACTTCAGACTCCACGTGAACAAACAGCAGTTTGATACAAATGTGATTCCCATTGACAACATGGAGATGACCCATCCAACTGACTTCTTTTCTGTGCAAATATGATGCAAGAGGTATTTCTGGGGACTGAGGAAAAGCACTTGAAGGTGTCTCCAAAACCCAGGTCTTTGTGGGGCTCCTTGGCAGAGGTGTGCTTGTGAAAGGCAATCTTCAGCAGAAAACATGCAGAAGTGTGCAAGTCTGTGTACATAAAGAAACACAAATACCTATATTTGCATACATACATTATCTACCAGAACTGACTTTTTCCACTCAGGGTTAGCAAGTGTTTCATGGGCATATTTGTTTCTCCTAATGTTATAGAACTTAATTACAAAACCTCAGTTTTCAAATATTCAATTCATTTTCATACAGAGTGGAAGCAAATGAAATAGCCTTTTTTTTTAACACTCAACGGGGTGTTGCTGTGATGACATGAAATATGACATAGTTCTGAGAGAAACACTCAGTTCTTGCAAAATAGAAGGACTGCTTTAGGTCAGAGTTTTAATTGTGTGTGTATGCTCAAAGCCATCCTAACAAGTGTTTCACATGGACATACTGTCCCATAATTCAGGCTGTAAAGCTGTGATGAGAATCTTCCATTTTAATTTACAAAAAGAGAGTAAAAATAAAAAGAGGTTGATCTCTTGCTGCAAATCAAATCACTGAAGCGCAAACTCCTTCTGGAGACCCCCCTCTAGAGCAATCTCCTTCCCTGCTACTAATCTCCCCTGATCTTTAGCACAACAACACCCACTGCCCACTGCTTCTTCTTGCCCAGATTTTAGGTCTTTCATTGTCTTTTACATCAACTTATTGTGAAGGGCAAGTTTATCTCCCATAGTGTGATATTATTAGAGGTAGTGATTAATTAGATGGCCTTGCCCCACTAAGTAATCGTTTGTTGAGCAGCAAGGACCAGCACTGGCTATAGTTCCTCTGCCCACTTCTCACAGCTCAAAGTCCCCATCGGTAAATGGTACAAAGAAACAGTGCACAGGATGGCTGATCTGACCCAATAGTCAGTCACACCACTGCACGATGGGAGATATCCTGGTCTTGCTCAACTTTTTTCCTGATAATCTAGCAAACTATCAAGGCTCAAAATGACAGTGGCAGAAGCAGTGCCAGATAAGGAAGAAGACTGAACAGGAATGGGGGGATGAGGCCATTTCTTTTTCAGAAGACAGGGAGCCATTCATTTGGCTCATCAACTATAACTTCACTCAGCACCCACCTGTAGCCTGTTCTCTCATTCTATCCTTATGAAAAGTGTCCTCTCCAGAATGTACCAAGTTTCTACCTTTGCTGTCATCACCACTGACATCCAACCATTCCACTAGACATGCCTACTCACTCACACTCAAAGCCAGTTCCCCCAAACAGCACAGCCACATCCCCTAGTCCCATTTGTCTTTGGGATAAAACCACAGTGAGCCAGAAAGCTTTCTCCAGAAAGCCTTTGCAACACATCCCTGAGCTGGAGCTTCCTTCCTTGTTTCTAAAATTTCCAAACTCTTCTAAACCATCTTTTCTTTCCTTCCTTTCTTTTACTCATTTCCCACCAAACATACAGTGAAACACACTCTCCCTATTCTAGTTTACCTCACCACCACAGCTGGGTACCATGTACCTCCCCCAGCATCCCTGCGCCCGGCAGCTCCCCCTACCAAACAGGCAAATTCAGATCATGCAGCCAATTACCAGCTGCTTTGTTCTCTCCAAAAAGGCTCTGTTTCAGCATGTCATTTCATTCTGTTTCACCTAGCAGTCTCAGATGACTTTGATTACTCATCTGAAGAATAATAAAATAGCTTCTTATCAAGGCTTTTAAAAATAATATACCTTGACATGGTTATTTAAGATTGAAAAGTCAGAGAGGGAGGGAATAATTATTTTCAAAAGGAACTGAGCAAAGTCTATTACTACACAGATGCAAGAGAAACACAAGCTACTCCGGAAAGAAAATATCATTTAGCTTGAGTTTATAGAAGCTACACGTTTGTAACTAAAATTAAAATACAGAGAAGAACATTTGATAATAAATAAACTTAGAGACACTGCACTGCAATTAAAACCAATCTACTGAGAGGTGAATCTATGGAAGTGTAATAAGATGTTATAATAAGATAGGACATAAATCTAATTATCCTAAGCAGCAGTGACAACCCAGTCTGAATGCAAAGCATTCCTACTCACTAGGGCCTACGTCCTAGAAACAGTCCCAGAGCCCAAGAACACCGGAGAAGAACCTCCTTGGGTGTTGTGGGACATCTACATCGGTAGGAACGGAAATGCTGGAGAACCTGAAGTTTCTGATATTAATATATGGCAAGGAAAATGTCTCTGAAAGCACTAGGGTGTAATATAAACAGTGGGCAGGGAGTTTGGCCACTGGCTTTTTGAGCTGTGTGCAGGCTCCAAATCTCCCATGCACCTATTTTCTAAAATCATTCTGCACCTCCAAGTTACATTCAGAGGACACGGTTCACATATCAAGGTCAGCTGTGTGAACTGCATTCCTAATGCACATCCTCATTCATGCTCTCTTATACAAGGATGTAAGCTGATTAATAAAGATCACATCACATTACCTCCATAGCTGCAAAATTTAGATCACAGGCAAGCTCTTCACTGAACCAGAAACTGAAACAAAGAAAGGCAAGAAGACAACAAGGAGAGTCTGGGGAATAAGCTGAAACCAGTAAATATTTGGAAATAATACCTATCGCTTAGATTAATCTTTAAAAGACAAACAAATCCTGAAGTCCAATATTTATAAGCAGAGAGCTGAATTTTTGGAGCTCACAGAGATAACTCATGAAGCCACCAGTGCGAGAGGAGGAGATTGCTACTCACTTAAAGTGCCTCCAGCATTGGTTTTCTGAAAAGCTGCGAGAGGCTGATTATGATGGGCTGTTATTTACAGCATAGCAGACTCCACATAAACCCCATGGTGGGACTACACTGTTTGTTGCTTTGTTAAGTGCTCTGACATCCAGCGTGAGGAAGGACATGAATAAATGACAATACAATGCATATGGAAAGGGAACACAATGGAAGTAGTTTACTGTTTATTTCTGGAAGTCAATGACTATTATTTTAGCTGTAATTTTTAGTCTTTATTATTACAAGATACGGTTATTTGTAAGTGGATGAACAAGGAAGGGCTTCATGTACTGTAATGTAATGATGCTGTCACACTGTCGTAGTATTAATCAGAGGATCTAATTTTATGTGTAGTCCAAACACCAACAAATCTTTTTTAAAGGTATTGATTTTATTGATTTTAAGACATATTGTAGCTCTTGGGACAAAGACAGAGGAAAGTTCTACACAGACATCATACAGCAAACAAATAGATGTAATTACTACCACCTTGTGTTTATAACGCACTTTGGCTGTGCTGGTGTTCCACATGAAGTCAGGATTTTTTGCCGCTGACTTCCACAGAAGCAGGTTAGAACTGGCTAAAGGCCCTGTATAGATAAATATTGATTATTCTACCCGTTAGAGAAAGAAATGAGCAGGTGTGTAACGTTTAAATGTGAACTGGGGCTCAAAGTAATGACTTTGATTACTGAGATTACCAGAGACTCTAGTAGCTACCCAGGATCACTCACTCAATGTGGTCCAAATTTCCACGAGAACAATGTGAAATACACAGCTTCTTTTTTTCTCTTTTATTTTTTGCATTAGCTCCTTCAGACAAAAATTTTCTCCTACTACTTGATTGTATGATGTCTCACACTGAGACTTCAGACTATTCGGTGTGCCTAGAGAACATTGCTAATGGCAGCTAAAAATTACAAATTGATCTTCCCTTAAAGTTTGATTTAAACAGCTCCTCTTAAAAATCACACAAAAATTACCTGTGTTTAAATGGATAGGTTATGATAAGGGGTATCTCCTTATTTTTATACAGAAGGTGGAGATAAAGGCAATTATTTCATGAAGTTGATAAGTTGAGGCCACAGCAAGAAACATAGAAGTCTCTCTGGTTCTGCAGATTTTTCTGGCTGAGTTTAAGCACCCCACCCTAAGTACAATGTTGGACACATATTGGTAATGTAACGTAGTAACTGTAGAAAAAAAAAGATTGAGAAAAGTTGTTTTGGCTTTAGTGGGAAGACTGATGATAGAAGGGATGAGGGTAGAGCGCACCACAGACTTTCTGAAACATCACCTCAGCCTTTTAACGTATAATTAATCTCTTCATATTCACACAGAGAGAGGCCTTCAGGTTCCTCCCAGGCAAATGTACCATCATGTCAGAAAGCCACCCACACTTTCTCCAAGTATTTTCTACAATGTGGAACCCCAAAGGACAGACTGTCCAGTTCAGAAGTGCTCCAGAACTTTCTTGTGAGGACACTGACCTAAGAGCAGTTGGTTCAAATTTAATTCATCATGCTGCTTGAGCTACTATCTCTGATTTCTTAAGGAAGAGCCCTAATTTGGATGCCTTTGGATGATACATTTCCTGCCATGGGGAAACATCCCATCGAAGACTGCTGGGATAAATAAAACCACTACCATCATTCCTTGAAAACTCCTCTCCAATTTTGGCAGTTATTCCATACTAAATTCAGACATTTTATTTAATTTCCAGTTTTGAGCCAAAAAAGTATTTCAGATACCATTTTATTTTTCATCTTTGTAAGAAAATACTTCCAGTTCATATTGGAAATGACTTTTAAAAGGAGTTAACTGAATTTTTGTTCATTTGCTGAACTGGAAAATACATTTTTCACAGTTTTTTCCTGTGGTCCAGCCAGCAGGACACAACAGCACTCTGCCCTGCTCCATGATTGCCACCCTCCAGAAACAGTCTTTCCTTCCTAAAATGCCCTCCTATATATCTGAGGCCAAAACTCTCCATCCCATAAATACTAGGAAGACTTAATGGAAATACTAGTAAGGATGATAACAGAATGAACTTCAGGAGGAATATGATGAGTATTACAGGGAGAAATCTCCTTAACTTTATTAAAGGAAATCACTTGCAATAGATTTTGAGCATAATCCTTCTTGCTGTTTTCTAATACTGGTAGGAAGCACTGAATAAATTTTTTAGGCTCCCAAGAAGACTTTTGTGAGTCTCCTTTTGTCTGCAATGTCCTGAAACAGTTCCTGCTGTGGATCCTCTCTGTGGTCTCTTCAAATAGACTGCTCAATTTCTGACTGTGCTGCTATGAGGTACAAGACGGTAAATCGCATGAGCAATTGCTTTGTTTCTTACAAGTGTGTGGTTTGGTTTTTTTTTAATTGAAAACTATACAGATTTAAATACAATCAAAAATATCAAGGCTTCTCAGGATTCACTAAAAAAGACCATATCTGTCTGGGGTACTTTAAGAACTCCTTAAAATCACAGTCCTGGCTAGCATCATATAAACAGCATCTTTTCCATCTCCTTATGCTTTCTCATAGACTACCAGGCTTCCAAAACTTTTATCCCTACTTACACAGATCTCATTTCATTAACACACCATGCTCTTCTCCATGCTCTCTGTTATCCCTTTATGCCAGGGACAGAAAATCAGTGCAGGTGGAGTAGAGAGTTTACTGCTACTCTCTTGGAAAGTGCAACTACCACAAAAGCTTCTTTTACACTTTCCCTCTTACTCAGGTTTCCAGATAACACACTCCATGCAGGGTTTTTCTGAGGTCTATGGTGTATGTGCATGCACAGCCAGTGACCATTTTTCACTTCCAAGTGTTGCAGAGGAGTTTCTGCAGCAGCAGCTATGGCATTTCAGAGAAACTTGTGCAAAAGGCTGGCTTGGGGCTGTTCACCGAACGGGAAGAAAGGCAAGGCACAGAATTACAGAGGCAGGCTTTGTGCATAACCTGGCTGGTAGAGGAATAGAACAACTGGGGTATAATAAGATTATTACAGTGCAAAGTTATTCTGTTGAGATAAGGAAGAATTTTAATGACTTTTGTAGAAGGTATCAAACCATCGTTAGCCAATCAGCCTGACTTTCCGAGACGGCCTATTTTGCATACATGGGATTGCTTTGCTTAGAGGCTCCCGGACAGCTCCATGATACCGAGCAACTGAAAGGGGAGATAAATCTCTCAATCTCTATTTTAATTTCAATACAATTACCTTATTACAGCGTTATGTGACGAATATGCATGGCCCTTCCCAAGGGTTTTGCTTTTCCCAATAGCAAATGTCTCACTCACTGTTTGGGTGGAACGGTTCTCTTGCTAAATTGCTCACAATGCAAGCTATTATAGAATAGAGGTACCCTGTGGGTATGATTGAAATTTATATGCAAGGAACAATCAAGAATGCCAAGTGTGCTGGATAAACTGTAGGTAGGTGGCAGAAGGAAGATAAGCAGCCTAGGCGGTTTAAGTTACAGGATCTTAAGCCATAGAAAGATTCATTCTATAATTTACATTACAACCAGTTTCATTTGTAAAATGAATAATGGAAAGCTCATAGAGATAAGTATTTGAGGTCCAATCCTGGGAGGTATTGAGCACTCAGCTCCCACTGAAGACAGTGTTCAAGCCAGGCTTTTTAAAATGTATGTCTCTGCAGTACAGGGGAGCTAACTTGTTGGTTAACAGCCACTGCAGACTATCAAGCCTGAGAAGCAGGGCTTTCACAGCACGGCTCCAGCTCTCCCAATCTAACACATTTGCTTGTTTTAAAAGAAGACTGCATTTTAAAGACATAAACCACATCATGAAAAATTATCGGGTGAATTATTTATTTACCTTTAAAACACCAATAAAAACATTTAAGAGTTGCTATAGGAATCTATCCATTTTCCTTTTGCTGAATAGTTAGGTAAAGATTTACGCATATTTGTATTCATACATAAATATCTCTGTTCAAGTCTAACTCCAAACCAGTAAATCTCCAGCCTTCTGTCCTTTCCATGATCTCAGACCTTCACAGGTACAAGGATAACAGGCAGTATTGGATTGTTAGCCTCAGCTACCCCTTCCATTTCCTGTAACAAGAGCCAATACTGATGGGTTCATTTGTCTATGGGCTAGGAACACAGTCCTGTCTGCATTAAAAAGTCATTTTGTTTTGCTACATTTCTTTTTCAGCAACTTAAACTGACAAACCCTATATTTTCATACACTCTCAATATTCTCCTAATGACTTAACTATCTTTAAAGCATCTCCAACTAAAATAAAGTATCCAAATTGTATACCTCTTAAAGAAAATGAAAGAACTGAGTAGTAAGAATCTCCTCAAGTTCACAGTAATTTTACTCACAGTTAAGTTCTGCTTTATGCAAGCCACCAAAGTTTATAGGAAATGTAGAAAAGGGTTTGATTTTGACCTGAGAAATATTCATAAGAAGGGTATGAGAAATTGAATGTGTTCTTAATAAATAATTATTAATTTAATTATGTCATTTGAATGAAATATGACTTCTTTCAAATAGGCATTAGCACCATAAAAAATGCTTGAGAGGTATTGAAACTCCTGAAGTATGATGCAGTTTTGCCTGGAACTTTGTGTTCAATATTGAACCTGTGAAACAGCCAGCGATGCTTGGAATAAAAACCACTGAGTTTAAACCACAAAGACATTCAGGAGATGAAATTACACTCTCCATCTGCGAGCTCCAGTAGCGCCTATAAAAGGGGGTATCTGAGGCACTCCAGAAAGGAAGGAGGCAGAAGGGATGATACCAAACTTATGCTGGAGGGGCCAGTCCCCATGGTAGAACAAAGGCAGCAGGAGATGTGGTGGGGAGCGAGCGTCAGCCGCAGCACTGGGAGAGCTCACGAGCAGTGAGCACAGTCCATAAAGCCACAATGAATGGTAATGACAGGCAATAAAATACCCTGTTAAAAAACCAGTAAAGGATAAAGACTGTAGACTGCAGCATTGACTGGCAATGCTGTAGCTGCAAAACATCAGCAGATTAGCATAAAGCATGGCAAGAAAGTACAACTAAAAATTATTCAGTCATACCAAATGCTTGCAGAGAATCTAGGCCAAGTAAGCAATCAAAATCAAATAGAAACAAGGTATATGTAATCCCACAGCAACAAGATTGAGTAACAGTACATTGCCTAGACATTTTAACACTCTTTTAGCCCACTATTTTCGAAAATCATTAATAGAGCTATAAAAAGTGAGGAAAGCTGCACAATGCAGTTCAGATCAACACCAGGGTGTAATTCTACACCAGCGTAGCACCAGTGTTAATATAATTTCTCTCATGTTACACAAGAAGCCCAGCAAGAGCATCATAAAATGCAATATGTGTTTTCTCTATTAGCTTAAGTGTCTTTCAGCATAATTATTTCTGATGCTTCAGTTATGGGAAGGAATGTAACCAATCTAAGCAGAAAGAAGGTCTTTATTTGCCCTTAAGGTACAATTACATTCTGGAAAATGGCTCTTTTTTGATTTGATGATCTACTTTTTTTGCATATTTGGGGTCATATACTGCTAAGACCACAGTCCTTATGATTATGTCCTTAAAAAGCTCCACTTCTGTACACTGAGGTGTTGTTTGTTTGTTTAGCCCTCCTGCTTTTTATGTCTTTTTTTCTTTTGCAGCTCATGCAGCCCTAGGAGAGTGAGCGATATCTATTTTGGCACATGGAAAATCATCAAATCATAATTTAAAATTCCAAACACTAAATCTTTGTGCTGAGGATGCTCAAGGCAAAAAGGCCAGTGAGTGGCTTTCTCTGTTGAATTCAGAGCTTCCAAAAAAAAAACCAAACAAACCCCTTTCATTTAATTTTTAATTTCAGCAGATTTGAAGCTGAGCCAGTCGTCATGATTCATCCCAGGGAATTGCTCCGAGGAGAGCCAAAACTTTCCATGCACACTCTGCAGTGAGCCTGGTTGACTTCGGACACATCTCCTGCCAGCCAGGCAGTACCAATGTCCAGCAACTGCTCAATGGTGACACTGTTCCCTCGTCACCTTCCAATCTTAGGAAAATAGCAAATTTTAGTGAAAAATTCTCTGCTATGCAGTTGGGAGCCTTGGGAGGGAAACCCTAGCCTCTGCAGGTGGGGAGAGGGAAGGTTCCCCTTTATTTGACCCTTCTTGTTGGGGCTGATTTGCCCAACAGAGGAGTCCAGGGAGACTGTGTTCTCCAGGGCTGTCAGCTTTGCCTGGCCCAAGTGTAATAAATGCTACTAATACAGGGCAAACAATAATAGAAACCAGCACTTTTTGACTTCAGGAGAAAAATGTAACAGCACAAATGACATTAGAGTGGCACTGCAAATCCAAGTTCACAGCAACCACTAATCACCCCAAATTATAAAGTATAAAACAGATTGCTTAAGCTATGCCTGAAGAAAATATCATTTTATGTAGGAACCTGTCAAATGGTGGAAATCATAAGAGGAAATTGCAATCTACATGCACATCTTTTTGCGGATGCATCCATAAAACAGAGGCAACAGTGCTTGGTACCAAATGCAAACATAAAGTTATTGAATAAAGAAAGACTCTTCCACAAAAGAACTGAACGAGTTTTGGTAGCTATTTAACTTTTATGGCTCAGGTGTGTATTGCCCCACTTCCAGTAGTTAACATTTTTCAATCACATTTTCCAGTCAAACACGGTTTCTATCAAAAGGCAACAGTAGGGTGAGAATTCCCCGGTGTTGAGGTCAGGTCCTTGACCAGGTAGCCCCAGGCTCAACAGATAAAGAAGGTGAAGGAGCAAAGGAGTTTTAGTGCAGCTGGAAAGAAGTAGAACTTTTCCCTTCTGGATCATGCTCTTTGTGTACCACAAAGATCCTTTGCCGTGTAAAATCTATGACAATAACAAATACATGGCAAAATCTGCTTTTATTAAGTGACTAAATATTTCAGCTTCCTCTCTGCAACTGTATGCTTCAGCAAGAGGATTTTGAAGGAACATATGCAAATGCAAATACAATAATTCCTTAGTCTCCTGCAACCATGTGTAGTTATTTAATACTATAAGAGAGGAAACTCTTTTTTAATTTCAATATTCATCTTCCTTTTTTTTCTCAAGGAAAAAACAAAGTGCCTGTACTTGATTCTCTGATTTTATACGACTGGCAAAAACTATTGTGCACTAAGCAAAGAAACTTGCACCTCCCAGCAATAGCCAAAATCTCTGCAGAAAAGATGGATCTGGTCCAAGAAGCTGTAGGCAGGCAAAGATGGAGGCAGAGTCCTCTTGGTGGGTCTCCAACTGCCCCATGGCTTGGCCTTGTGGAAAAGACATGTGGAGATTGCCAGAATTCAGGGAAGCGCATAGGGCACTGTACCACGATGCTGGGGGGTTGGAGAGGGCCTTCAGCTGCTCTTGCTGCTCATTTCTTGAGTTTGAGCACAAGCTGAAGCAGATGCCGAAGCAAAACCTCACACCCACCGACTCACACGCAAGAGGTGAGCCTGGTGCTCATGGCAGTGCTGAGAATCGGTGCATCCCCCCAGCTGGCTGTGGTTATCAGCCAGGGCAGTTACAGGCACCCCAAAACGCCTCTGGCTTGCAGGAGGGACAGAAATAAACGTGGGCACAGCAAACAATACATGTGTTCCTTAACCCACTTTCAAAAAGCAACTCAGCACCACCTTCAAAAATCTCCCCTTGGCAGCCACAGCTATTCCCAAACTTTGGGTAATGGGCAGGAAAAAAAAGAGTTTTTCACAGCAAACCGGAGAGTAACAGCGATCAAAAGAAGGCGTCCAGGCCGTTAGTTTTGAATGGCACATGGATAATAGGCAGGAGCGCGGGCGGGGAACTCTGCCTTGTCCCCTGACACCGACTGTTCACACTTGTGCAGCACTTCAGCGATGCACTTAGTTCATGCTTTACCTTAAATTGCTATATTTTAACCAGAGAGGAAATGTGCAGCCAGCTTTCATGCTCCTGCTGTGTAACTGTGGGCAAGTGCAGTCTTTTAAATGGCAGTCACTGCAAGAAAAGAATGTGATTTTTGTACAGAAAGGCTTTCTGGCACAGTACTGATGATTAGTCAGGAAATAACAAGGAATTAAGAGAGGGAACTAAGTCTCTCTCTTCAGACATCTTCCTACTCTTACCTCTCACAATATGGACACGGAACCGTGCTACAAATGAAATCTGGGACAGGAGATGTTGGTCACAGAATGAAGTTTTAATAATATGCACCCTGGACACAAGTTAAAAACTTGTAACTTGGATGGTTTTTGCATGCACATGGAGTTGTGGCCATGGTTATGAACACATTAACACAATTTCCAAGAAAACAAAGAAGTCGGGAACTGAAAAAAGAACCCACTCCTTTTTACCATTCAAGGTCTGTGAATGAAGTTGGGAATTTGCACTCTCTACCTTATTCATTAAAATAGAAACTGCCATCACTTTAATGAGCAGCCTGAGGGTGGACAAAGTGCCTTGAATAGCTATGTACCATAGAGAACTTGGCATCCTCACTGAAACATAATGTGGGTTTGCAATTGTGGGATTTTTTAGTGAATACGAAGTGATCAAAGATAACACTGCCCTAAAAAGAATTAAAACAGTGCAACATTGCATCAAGTTACAGCCAATGTCAATCATTACATGCCTGAGTGCACAGGATCTTTTAAATAATGTTATAGACATGCTGTGGCATTCAAAATATTCACTGAATTTCAAATTAAAATGCAAAAGCATGTTCCCTGCTCATCTGACCAGAATAGTGAACTCTAGGCACATCTCTCCAAATATTGCTCTAATGCCACATCATTTACTGTCAGCTGGAGGACAGACTAATTTTATGCAGAGCTGTATGATGGGAGGACAGTCATATTAAATTGATTCCAAGAAAGTTACCTTCGGCTTTGGTCCTGGGAGATGAGAAACTAGCAAAGATGGAGTTACAAAAAGATTGTGGAAGTAGAGGACTAATTGCAGACTGATCACCTTTCCTACTGTGAAAGAAAAAAACCCTTCCCACAACGCAGAACTTGAACTCATCATTGTGTAGACGGGAGTTTCTGGCATACAATGCCAGCCTGTGCTACTTACTGGAAAAAGTGTTGCTTTATTTACATGCTAAAAGGAACCACCCCCTAGCTCTGGGCTGCTGATAAGCAGCCGTGGGGTGGAAGAAAAAGAAAGGGAACAGTATGCTATTCTGGAAAAGGAGAGGGTAGGAGGGAATGCAGTAAAGACACACATCAAAGGAAATCATTATAATATGCTACTACAGTGGGGTGAAATGCAGAAGTCTTCTGTAAACATAACAGGGAGCCCAAAGTAATTTCAATTTTTAAAAACGCCAGTGAGGAAATAGCAGAGAAAAACTTTACTCCAAGCACAGAAACAGCAATAGAAATACTGGAGCATTTAACCTTAAAAACTCTATGAAAACAGCTTGCAATTCATTCTTCAGGTGGAAATAAAAAAGTACCTTTGGCAAAGTCAATAGCAACCAACCAAGAGCAAGGCAACATACACAGTGTAAAATTGCAATTCAGTGGAGGATGAAGGCAGCAAATTTAGATCTAAAAAATGCATGATCAACAGAAGCGAACTAGTATGTGTCACCCACTACCATGTTAATTCTGCATAAACTGATCCAATTTTGCTTTAATTTTGAACATGGCAAGCTCATGGATT
Source organism: Dromococcyx pavoninus (assembly GCA_033558185.1). NCBI lineage: Eukaryota > Metazoa > Chordata > Aves > Cuculiformes > Neomorphidae > Dromococcyx > Dromococcyx pavoninus. Next base: position 307,324 of record JAUMJL010001049.1, read on the forward strand.
TGCACAAAGCACAGATTAGCGCAGGATCCGGCTCAGAAGCTGACATAAATTATCTAAATCTTGAATAATCTCATGGCAGTTAAACCCAAGTTCTCATGTTGTAGCCCTCTGTAAGGTTCTGATAGCCAGGAGCCATTGTGGGGATCCCATTGCTTGACTCCAAGAACCTTCTACCATCTTCCAAGAATGCGGATCAGCACCTTTTCTCTTCAAATGCCCCTAACACTTCTAAATCTATACAATGCAGCCTAATTTTTCTAAATGAATTTTAGTTACAGTAATTCATGCCTATAGCTCGTGCCCATTTGTGAGAAGCTTTTTGTCTCAGAGGCATTGTACCATCTCCATAGGTCTACAGTTTGAGAACTGATCTCATGGAGCTGTTATATATCTGCTGTTACATCATGCTCCTCTTTGGGTATGTTTTTTAATTGTTTAATTTCACCATTTATTTTTCTATGAATACAATTGCATTTAGTAGCAAATTTGACTGCTCAATGTCTAGAATATATCTGAATTTGCTCTTAATTTTAATTGCTTACATGACCAAGTTTATGCCATAATATTTGCTGAAATGAAAAGTATATCACAGACTTGCACGATTTAATTTAACACAAATGCTTAATTTAACATTCTTATAAATAAGAAATGGAGCAATAGGAACAAAAGGGTTTTCAATGAGCGAACTGCACAACTGCTTATTTAAAGTGGCAAGGAAGCATGGTCTAATGAGCTGAGCACAGGACAGGGAGCCAGAAACCTTCAAGAGCTATTCCACATTAGACACTGCTTCAGCCTGTTGTCTCAAGCAAGTTATCAAACTCATCCAAGGTTGTCCAGTTTCCCTGCCTGACAATACTTAGAAGATCAAAATTTTCTGTGTGTTTTGATCATTTAACTTTATGCCACATTTCACATCAATACTATTTCCAGCCTCAGAAGAACAGAAAACGTAGTGGGTTGGATCTTCAGCTACAAAATTCACACAGGCACAGCCTTTGCATGGCTCAGTCCTCAGTCGTCCTGTCTGGGACCATCCTGTTTGTACATTCACAAAGGAAACCAAGCCTCGTGGTCAGAAGATCGACCTCATCTGGGATCCATGCAGGACAATGGAACATTCATCTTACAGCTAAATTCTGCACTAAGACTTGCCCCACGCAGACACAGTAATTCAAAGCCAGGAATCCCAAAAAGGCCTAAAGGCTTTCAGTGAGTGCATATTACCATCTTCCCAGTCATCAGCTGGACAGTGACTGATAATATACTAAGAACCATGGAAAAATTAAAAAACCCAGAGAGGAGGAACACAAAAAAGCAGAGCTGAAAACATGGTAGAACAAGCAGGAAACAACAACAACCCCCCCCCCCCCCCCAGGTTATGTCATTAATGCAAAAATCAGCAAGCTTTCAGGAGCAGCATGCCAGACTACATCTCTCTCCTTTCAATTAGGGGTTACCTGCACCGGCAGGGATTTGGTGGGAGTTAGAAGGTAGGGCCTCTCAAAGAAACAAGCTGCTGCCAATTAGCTGCTTGGCAATGTCTTTCTGCTATGGGAGACAAGGGGCTGCTGGTTCCACTTCAGTATCACATTCTGTGGGAAACAGGGCTGTGTTCTACAGCCTCCTCCAGGTGTTGCATCTACCAAACCCCAGCCTAGGTGGCTGGTTCACTCACCCCTCACCCATCCACCCTTCTCAGCACCCGCACTGTGAATTGTTAACCCTTCTATTAAAGGATCAAAAAGCATATTTGATGGTCAATTCACCAAAGCAATGAAAAAAATAAAAAAAACCTCACTCCAATCCCAAAATTAAAGAAAATAAACATTTTCCTGTACATTCAGAAAAAAATGAGTCAAATTCAGTTTCTGAGATCCACAAAACCCAAGATGCCCAGCTGTGCACAAAGGATTTTCTAAGGAGGTTCCCTGGTCACTATCTGCGGACAGAGGACAGTGCTACAGAAGCAGCTGTAAGGTTATGGGAAAGCTTTCTGGATCCTGACCCTTTTCATTTTGCTCTGCCTTTGAGAGAGTAAATATAGACCATACACAGTCAGAAGTTATTTTTAAATATTCTTAGTCTATATTAGGAAGAATAAACAACATTCTACAAACAAAGCAACATGAGTTCTTTTATTCCCAATAAACAATGGGTTTATGTTTAACTGCTTATATGACTTCACTGTACCTCAGGTCAAATTTTAATCTCTCTTTAATTTAATGCCCAATTTAATCTCAATATGACAGCTAACAATTAAGAGAATGCACATAGAAACAGTTACTGTTTCATTGTGTGAGTCATGTATCAATGTTGGATGCAGTAGTTTTCCTGCAGATCATAAAACTTCAGAGCAAAAGACTGCACAATTCAGAGAAATGTCTAGGGTTCTCGGCAGCTTTCAAGATTAGGACTTTAATGAGACACAACTGGGTACATTCACGTATATGTTGCAAAAACCCTATAGTTGTAATAATTTAATTAGCAAAATGTTCTTAGAATCATAGAATCGTTTGTTTGAAAAAGACCTTTGAGATTATCAGGTCCAACCGTACCTGTCCACTTCTAAACCAGATCCCTGAGCACTTTATATACTCATCTTTTAAACACCTCCAGGGACAGGGACTCAACCACCTCCCTGGGCAGCCTCTGCCAGTTCCTGGTAACCCTTTTGGTGAAGAAATTTTTCCTGATGTCTAATCTGAACTTTCTCTCGCGCAACTTGAGGCCATTTCCTCTCATCCCGTCACCTGTAACTTGAGAGAAGAGACCAGCACCCACCTTGCTACAACCTCATTTCAGGCTATTGTAGCGAGTGATAAGGTCTCCCCTCAGTCTCCACTTCTCCAGGATACACAATACTAGTTCTCTCAGTTGCTCCTCATAAGACTTGTTCTCCAGCCCCCTCACCAGCATTGTTGCCCTTCTCTGGACATGCTTCAGCGCCCTCACTCTTCTTCTTGTAGTGAGGGGCCCAAAACTGAACACAGTTTTCAAGGTATGGCCTCACCAATATTGTGTACAGGGCAAGGATTACTTTCCTGGTCCTGCTGGCCTCACTGTTTCTGATACAAGCCAGGATGCAGCTGGTCTTCCTGGCCATCTGCGCACACTGCTGGCTCAAAGTTCTATAGCGGACATTATTTTCAATGCACTCCTTCAGGTATGAAACACTGTTTTCGATATTTAAATCTCTGTCCCAACAGCTGAGTCTGTAATAAAACCTTTATTCATACTGATCTTCCACGAAGATGAAATTTGTATTTTTATGACATACTCTAAACATGCAAACAACCAAGGGACAGATGTCCCCATCATCAGTGTATACTACGCAATGCCTTGGCAGGGCGCAGGAACAACCACATGGGCTCAGACCTCAAGTCCTTCTCTTAGCTAGTACAAATCTACTATTTCCAACAGCAGAAGCGAGAAAAAACATCTCATCCAGCTCATGTATTGTAGAGGTGGGAAAGGCACAGTTTTTATAAAAGCAAGCATGGGCTCTGGTTTGCGTTACCCACATTTGCAGATTTCCATCGGTTTAAGTGTTTCATAGATTCAAGTCCATGCATGTGCCTTACACACAACCCAGCTAACACACAAGTTTGCCTGGACCTTACTTGTCATGTTCCACCACTTCTTGGTGCAAAACTTAAAACTAAAATAAAATTACATTACATCTTAAAATTCACACCCTCAGTGATTTTATATAGCAAACTATTTATTTTAAAACAAGATTAAATATTGCACCTCACTGAAATATTTTCTCTTAGCAGAGAGCACTCAGATGGAAAATTTCATACACTTCAACTGATTTTTTGCCTGAATGGTTTTCACATATTTCTCTAAAACCTAGTTCTGTCAAATGATTTATTTTCCCCTAACAATACGGTACAAGTAGCTAGGAAGATGCAAGTGCTGAAATGGTTGACGGCAGTTAGCCAATTAAGTGCTCTACAGTATTCTGATTTTTTTTGTGCTTGCACATACTAATCCTTTTTTTAATGTATTGAGGTTCTATCCAGCAGAAAGAATGAGCTAACTGCAAGGCATGCCACATGAGGAGTTTGAAAATGTACAGCAACATGCTCGTATCCAGGGGAGGCTTAGCCAAGTGTGAAGCATAAAACATATCTAAGAAGAAGCAAAAGCCAAGTGAAGGGAAGGAAGTGTGGCTGGAGCCACGGGGTGTCACGGGAAGCAGGGGCAGGCACTGCATGTCCTCGCTAGTTGTAGGAAGGCACCGGGAACAGAGGAGCCTGGCCAGGAAAGGTGTGTTGCTCAGCCACCATCTCATGCTGACGACACTGACATCAACTAACGAGAGGCGACCCATGGGAAGTCTCCCTGCTTGCCTGCAGCACATCATTAGAGTAGGCGGACAGTATTGCTGCCACGTCTCCAGGCAGAACAAGCCAGTTTCATCCAGCACAGCTGTGCTTGTTTCAGGCTCCTCTGGTGGTGCTTTTTCTGCTGCCTCATTCATCTCCGGCTCATGAACCATTAGGGAGCACAAATAGACAAACCTCTTCTTCAGAAACATTTCTCTGTACCAAGCATAATTTCCCCCCTCCCCCAAAAAAGAGACAATATAACATGTGGTGAACTATTCTTATCTGTATTGAAGGGGTCTCTTTTATTAAAAAGTAATGGTAAGAAAGGTGGTGCCTCAAATATTGTACAGAAGTAATAAGAAGTAATGTGTGCAATACAGGAGTAGTGATACCAGACGGCTTTTGTAAAAACTAAGTCTGCTAAAAGAAAAAAAAAAATCAATTTGATGTGGGACTTTTTCAAAATTTTAAATTTTGTTTAATTCAAATAAGATCAAGGGTCAAAGTCTTCAGAAATCTTTCCATGGAACCACACTGTGGTTCCCCTGCAACCTTTTCTTCTTTATCAAGTAATTGCTAAAATGTTTGGTAGTTCTCTGGGAAGGAAAAATAAAGCCTTAAAATTTCAATTATAAGAATCTAAACTTGGATTTCAGAAGCTTCTTACCTGCTGTCCTACTCAGACTGCTCGTCAGGGAAGAGACACAAACTCTTGTGAAGTACAAGGAAGGCACCAAACCTCTGAAGGGCAGTGAGAAAGATGAAATGCTGTAAAGAGTTCTGAAGCAATTTACAGCCCAAACTAAACTTATTTATTACAGATTTCTTTACCTAGTTCCTCTCCCGGTGAAGTTATCACTGTCTTCAGCATCGGGTTTGATAACAGAAGTATTACCACTAGCGCTACATATCAAAACATTGCTATAATTTCTCTCACAGATCTATACCAGTCACAACAGGTTGCTGAGATTTTTCCAGATAAAAACCTGCACAAAAACTGTTTTTTACTTTTTAGCCAGCTGGAGTAAAAACAAGTGACAGCCAGAATGAACAGACACTTATGGCAATTTCAGTGAGAGGCTCTTAATTACAAGTCACAAGAGCAGGGGTTACCTCCTCCGAGGCCACTACATTTAAATGTCTCCTTCTGGGTTACACCATTTCAAGAAAATGTATTTGCTTTTTCAGGATTTAAAACAAACAAACAAAAAGTCAACAATCAGGTCCCCAGATTTGTTAAGGTACACATTTTTTGCAAGTTATGACTGCAGTTTTGTTATTTTTGAAAAAGTTTGAATTCTAGCTAGTATGTGTAAGAAGGGAAATTTGTTAGCATTCAAGGACTAAAATTTGAAGATAATGTCACTTCATCACTCTGTTGTTGACACGAACGCTGATGCTCCTAAAGGGAAACAGATTTCTGGCTTTGGTGTATGTTCCTTAGCCCAGTTCCAGTGGAGTCCTGTCTTCTCCACAAAGAATTCAAGGGTGGGTCAAGTGAAAGCCTTGCTTGCAGTGGCAGGGAGCTGTACATTGATCTACCATTTGCACTTAACTCTTGTATAAGCTGACAGAAAACGTCACCTGAGAGAGATGTACAAAGTTACACTGACTTCAGGCTGTCCATGCTGGAGAAGCGCATGCTTTGCTGTCTCCACTCGAGCTGTAGCACAGCTCTTGTTGGGATCCTCCCATTCCAAAACCCCACCACGTTCCCAAAGAGAAGCAACATTGCCAGCATTTCTGACGGACTCAGAGCACAGGCACTTCAGCAGCTATCAGTCTGGTCCTTCTCTGCAAAGGTTTAAATGTTCAAATGGGAAAAAAATAGGAGCAGACATTTTAGCACTGATGCTGATCAGCAGCCTAAGTGAGGGCAGTGGTGGGAGAAGGAAATCTTTGCTGGGAGGGAACATTCCCAACAGCAAGGAAGCCAAACTTTGTGCTCAGATGTCCAAATCAGAGCTAGGTGAATAGTTTGTGAAAATAAATTTTCAATAGATTTCATTCACTTTCTCCCACTTGTGAATTGTCCACTGTCACCTCAAGTATAATCCTTACTTGAACTATAACTGGCCTGCTAGACTGAGACACAGTTCTCCAGTACTGGGTACAGATTTATTAGGATTACAACTTTGTCCAAGTGGCATGATATTAGCTAGTAAATCAAAGAGACATTAGAAATACAGGCTCTGTATATCAAGTATAACACAAAATTATTTTCAGTTAGTACAAACATCATTCAGCCAAATTACATATATGGAAAAAAACGAAGTTGCTAAGGATGATTTATTATTTGTATGTAACATGCCTGAAGACAGTCTGGGAATGGAATTCAGATAGATGGACAGAGAGAAGGATTAAGCTGATAATGGCAACATGAAGTGTAACTTCTTCTTAGTTACAAACACTATTATCACCTGAAATTATATATACTATATATATTTATACAAAAGCAGGAACTGGCCTATAGTTTAAGTAGGACAGCAACTGAAATGCTGGTGTGATAGAACTTTACCAGAGGCTTTCTGCAAAATTCTTTCATGCCAAATCTGACAACTAAGAGCTCTGCTCCTAAATCTGGCCATACAGATGCTCAAGTAACTTGATTGGGAAACTTTCTCTTTAGCCTAGTTGTGCAATATCAGGGCTAGGTCAGCCCCTTTCCATATTAAAAAGGAAAACAAGGAAGGAGCCAAGGGAAGTAAGACAAGACCACAAGAGATCACTCTCTTGTTACCTGAAAATAAATACTGTGGGTTTTTTGTTGTCTCTTTTTTTTTTCTTCCCCTAAGAGATTTAAAACTTTCTCTTATAGGGCTTAATTCAGCTCATGATTTAGGACTACTGGACAGAAGTGTTCTGAACTGGCCTGGTTTATCCATTAACAGGCTGTGTTGATCTTTCTTGCATTTTCCCTGCATTGGCCACTGCCAGAGACAGGATGCTGGAACAAATGGGTCACGCTCTGGTCCACCAAGGCAACACTTGCATTTGCTCAAGGACAAGAAAATCCTCTTACTCAAAGCGGGAGGACAGAGCATAGCATCAAAAGCTACATGCAAACAACAATTTCAGGGATTAAATACATTAGTTAAAAAAAACAAGACCCAAACACAAGCAGGTAGATTTCAGGTAAGAGAAAGAATGCACCTTTGGAAATACACACCAAAGTTCCAGCTGGCATGGTCTGGTATAGACACTACTCTACAACCACATGAAGCATCACACATAAAATGAATGTGCTAGATTTCCTTGCACTGCAGTGGGTGGAGGTATTTAGTCAGGGCTTACCTGTGCACATCTGCAGCAGCTCTGCCATTGCTTCCAAAGAGGAACAAGGATTGATACAAGAACCACAAATGGTGTGCAAAGTATTTTTAATTTGTAAATAGCAGAAAATCCCAATTACATTACCAAAGGCACAAGCAACCCTGGAAGTCCTACTTTAAAGCACTTGTGAGGCTTGGAAGGGCCATTACAGCACAGCAGAGACTTCAGCAGTTTTTCCTACCAGTCCCTGCCCCTAACTCAACTTCTAAACAATCTTCCTTCCAACAGGAACAAGGAAAGATCAAAGATGAGTTTCACATTACTAATAAAACCTGAAAAGAAATTCACAATCTTTGATCCTTCCAGGTACCTGTGCTGGACTGTTTCCTTGCAATCAACCTATTTTGGTGAGGCAGAGGTGGAAGAAAGGCTACAGATGCTGTTAGACAAAGAGCTGGTCCCCATTACCATTACAGATGGTAGGAGCAGAATCCTCTTTCTTTTTACACTATCAATTAAACAATGTTGCCAAACCCACATCAGCTTCTCCATCAAACATTTCATTTCTTAGCAGTCTGTGTGAAGTTTGAAAGGTACAGTATGTTCTGCCAGCGTCCTCCAGAAAGCCGCTCTGCATTGTTTTGTTTAAAAGGCTACAGAAGTGCTGTCAAAGAGACACTGTCAACTGCAGCTTTTGTGTTTATGTCTTTTTACTTTTTTTTAAAAAAAAAAGAAAGAAAGAAAACCTTTTGGAGTTGAAAGAACTGATTTCTGCTTGTTTTATCAGTCTTTTTTACATTCTTTTGGCAGACAGTGGATTTTCCTCCCTGCTATTCAAAGTGCAAGCATATTCAATATTGAATAGACCTTTTTGACAGTTTTGAACCTGTTCCATAAGATTCCAAATGCACTGATTTGTGGGGACTTGCAACACACACATACAAAAAAAAGTCTATCCTGCCTTGAGAATTGTTTCGCATCAGGATAATTTAAGACTTCTGCTCCTTCATCTGTATAATTTCTCTGAGCCAGCAAGAACACTTTCACAAATGACTTGTCTAGCTTACTCACAGAGAGGGATACAACAATAAACACTTACTGTCTAGAAGTCAAGAAAATCTAAGTATGTGCAATATTACACTGGTTCTTCTTCTGTCTTTCAACACCAAAATGGAGGCAAAATGCTGGTCTGAAAAAAATAAAAGTCCACTGATTCTTGTATTTTAATAAGTATCAGTAAGAATCAAAACTTGAACGCACACATTCAAACAAACATTCAGTACTACAGCTGCAGATTTTGTTATTAGCTGCACACTCCATCATATTCGGAGTTTCCAAGCAGGCTGGGGATATTCTCTTCCTTGAGTATCCTCTATGCTCCACTAATGCTGCTTTGAAAACAAACACCATGGCAGTAATATTACTTATAGCTTAAAACTGGTCCTGTTTTCCTACTTTAGGGGATAATTCTAGCTTGATCTTTACTTTGGAAAAGCTGATGTCAAGCTGCGTACATTAATAAACAACAATGCTGACGATTACAGTAATGTGTTACCAGTTGAAACGTGGTGGCAGTTATTCTTAGTTGCTTACATGCACAGTCAGTGGTGGTTACATTTTCTATTCCACAGCCAGTGTAAAGAAAAGAAAGCGAGAAGCAGTTCCTAAAATGTTGTCCACAGATCCACTGGAGTCTGCTGACTTCTAATTCCTGCATGAAGCAGTTACGTCTGTGGTCACTGAGCTTAAATTCAATACATAAGAGCTCACATGTTCTAGTGGAAATTATTCAGTAGCCCACAAACGAAAAAGGATGAAAACTACTGAATACTAAAGCACGTACGAGTAGAGAATTAGATCTCTCACAAATGTCCTCCCAGAAAGCACCAGGAATTAAATCTATAGAAATGCAATACCGCTCTATGGAATTTCCTCTAAAGGCCTATAGAATGTAGTACAGCAGGGAGTCTTTTTCAGAGCCCGTTTTTCAGACAACTTGCAGAAGGATATAATTCTAATGAATGCTTTTATTAAAAAAAGTCATAGAATGACAATAATCTATTAAATTATTTTCCATAGGAGTATTGGCAGCAATAGCTATTAACATTATTTTATAAAACTGGAGTGATATATTGATCTGTGGATCCATTCTACCTTTCTAACACAGAGAACTCAGACAATTTAAGTTGCTATTCATTGTCAGGCAGAGGAGTTTGTTCTTTCTTTTCTAAAAAAACATCCGGAGTCCCATGAATAATTACTTTCATTATAATAAGAGACTATTTGATATGCCCTCCTTGGCAAGAACTTTGTCTTCATGCTATCTGGCAAATCCACTATTGCCGTTGCATAAATAACGGCAATGCTTATTGGTCATTTGATACTTTCCATGGATTTTTTGTGATTTAAGATAAAACCTCCCTCAGAGATTTCCCACTCTTGGACTTTGTCTGAGTCTCCTGAGGTCATAGGGAAAGGAATAGTCAGTATAGCAGGGTTGGGCTGGCTCAGCAATGAACAAGGGATTGACTCTAAACCTGTGACAAGCCTGGGGAAACCACAGCTCCTTGCATAGCAAGTGAGATAGAGACAGCTAAAGTGAAAAAGGAGAGGGAACATTCCTTTCATTTGGAGATTGCAGAGGGAAATGGCATAGCTGAGGAAATCCCTTGGCCTGCAAGGGAAGGTTTGCATTACTCTAAGATTTGGTTTTCAGGGAAATTGCAATAAGTATTCAGGGACAGCAAGAGAGTAGCCCATCATCCCGCCACCAAGGAGACAGAGGGATTTCTAACCAGCAACACCGACAAGATCAGAAGAGGTTGTGGGAAGACCTGCATAGGACTGAAGAAAACTAAGGCCAAGTGCTCTGTTCTGGAAGCTGGCCACAGCAGCATACTGCCAGGAGACATGAATCCTGAGATGGACCTCTGCTTTGACTAATGAAGTAAACATCAAGCTCTTCTCCAAAAACATTACTTTCTTCTTTCAGAAAAGTCCACATCAATCTTTTTCTTTGTCCTTTGGAATAATTTGATTTATAGAATTAATCCTACCTTTTCCTTCACTTTCAGGGATACAGTGCTACCTGTTGTTTTCCAAAGGATGATACCCCTGCGTGGGGTACAAGAAGATACTTGCCCTAAGGGACGGGTAACAAAGGAAAGGGTGAGAAGAGGGGCAATACAGGCTCCAAATTGCCCTGAAGGCAAACATAGACAGTCAAAGATAGATTCAGAACCTGGGATCAGAAGGAAGAGCTTTAAGCAAAACCTTGACTGGAAAGGTTACATGGCTGTATGTGCTTCTGAAAAATATTCATGCCTTTGTTACAGCCAAGGATACCTGATATATTTACCTCACTTCCCTATTTAAAAGGGAAAAAGTGTTTCTAAAGAGCTTGTGCATATACCCAAGGAACAACAAAACAACAGTTCACTTATTCTGGCCTCAATTCAGAGGAAGAAAAACCCCTGAAAAACTGCAATATAATTTTGCAAGGGTATGCTTTTGTTTGTGAAAACTTGTTACTATAGGGCTAGATCAAAAGGGATTGATGAAGACTCCAGCAGGAAAGGTAAGAGTGTCTAGAGGACCATCCTCTGAAAGAGAAATGACACCTAATTGAGGCACAAGGATCAATTCCAAAGTATCGGGCATTGATGACAAGGTTATTTACTAAAATGGATAGCCCTGAGATCAAGAGACTCTGAATTGTTAAAAAGCTGCTTTGAGGAGGAACATGCACAGTTGGTGCAGACTTACACAGGGCTTTACTCATAGAGTAGCCTGGCACAGCAGTTGAAGAATTGCTGTTGTGCTCTTACTCCCCTTGTGGAGTTGCTTATTCCACTCTGAAGGCACCTACACATGGTCAAGTGTTGTAAGGTTTCCTCAGGTGCCCTTCATTTTGTCTTCTATTCCCTCATTTATCTAAATATTGGCTTAGTCCAGGGAGGCAAAATGTTAAATCCCACCAAATTTGGGAAGTTGACCATCATGAGCACACAGGAGCCTGATTTTTTTTATTTGTTTTAATAAAAATTACTGTGCTCCACCTGCTAAAAACTTGCCACTGACTTCTGTAGGGCTAAATTCCTAATGCCTCGCTTCCCTGGGAGCAGGATTTGGCCCAGCAGGAATGGACAGTAGCTAAGCCTGCCACCTCCCATCCCTGGAGATCTTCCCAGGGCAGCAGTAATCAAAATAATTCATTTGCAGTTCTAAGCCTTTGATGCATGATTGCTAAGAAAGAAGATTTGCGAAAGCTGTGACAAACTTACACCTCGGCTTTCAGAAAAGGAGAAAAAAAATCTGTTACTGGAAAATTTGCCAATTTCTTTCCCTCTAGCTCTTAATGCACAGCAATCCATTTGGCCATATAATTATTACTTAAAGAAAAGGAGTTGGTAATTTATGGGGATGAATGAGGAAACAGATGAGAAACACAGAAAAAAATATTAGAAGAAAAATTAAACAATAACAGAAACATTGCTGTATACTGCTGTCAAACCTAAATCAATGTCAAAAGGAAAAATGAGATTATGCCACCATCAGTTTCTGTTAGAGCAGAAAGAATCTTGGCAATCAAGATTATCTGATAATTACCTTTCTTAATGCATTAAATTCACTCAGCTTCACCTTCAGGCATTTAGCTGAAGAAAATAATGACACACATCCTCATGTTTATTAGTTAAATTCTATTTCCTAGAAATCTATTACACGTGATGTCAACAAGAAACCCACACAATAAAGCATCTTTAAAAGATGTACTGATAGAAAAGAATGGTGTTTTGAAACATAAATAGCAGTTGTTTGCATCAAAACATTTTAACTTGCAGGCTTTATTAATACTAATGAAAGTCTGATTGTCTTTGTTAATTACCTCCCCACCCTCCTTTGTCAGGATCAGCTGCAGAACAAACCTGCTCCTGCCAGCATCTCAGGATGCATTAGACCTCATTAAATATCATTTTTTAAAATGAACATTTGATTTAAAAGAGATTAATTTTTAAAGTATGCTAGCGCTTGAAAATGAATCTGTACAACTATACAGTTGCTGAAGAACATATTCCTCTCCTAATTCACTAGTACTTATATACAGATAAGTCCAAGTGATGCTACTAATGAGGTTTTGAGAACCTATTTGATAGTCTACTGGCTCACAATGGGACTTTGCCAAGTGGCTGACCTCTTTCCCACAGGATGTGCAAACCAGCCTTGGGCCAGCAATAGCCGAACATACGTCATCTTCCCCAAGCTCTGGAAAGAATAAATTTAACCTGAATCTGCTTTTAATCCTGTTCCTATAGACAAGGATGCAGGCAGCATCTTCAAGACAAAGTCCTGGAAGCACAACCCTTATCTCAGGGGTGCAGTTGCCCAAACCAGCATGTTCGCCAGCTGGTAGATACCTCCTTCAAGCACACTTCTTTCCCAGATCCTATCCACTGCTATTTCTGAAGGACTTACGGAGTTGCACTTTAAAATACTTTCCAGGAAGTTGTTGAGGAATTCTGGGTGTCTGACTTAGTAAGTCTGTATGACTTACTACCATGATCATTGAAATAGCATAGGAGGAGAAAAAGTCCACTGCTATTTTGTAAATACAGAATGAAAATTCATTTGTACATAAAATTTGGGTTGGCTTTATAGATTTTTTTTAAATGAATAATTGATTTGTTACTGGAAAAAAATGGTAATTTCTACTTGAGAGCAAGTGAGGTTTCTGTCTTTAGCATGCACAAACTCACATGCTTCAAGATGTTGAGAAGATGGTTCTTTCCATCTGGATGCTCATTACCTGATGGTAGGTTTCCTCTGCAGTGCAAACTGGACCTCTCTGAGACTAAAGGACCAAGAAATTTAAGGTAATTCTTCTCGAATGGGTTGTGGGCTCTGTCATGTCTTCAGCTGACTCCACAGAGATTGAAATCTATCAGTCACATCAATGTGAATAACTGTTTTAATGGTGCATAATGAAATGGAATTGTTACAGGATTCAGGAAAAGAAATCAAGGATTACTAGGACAGTTTATTCTCTCTAGTGCTAATAAACTCTGTTCACTCCTGCAGGACTACTGCCTGCTATGGACCTTAATTTAAGTCAAATCTTACTAAGTCCTGGAGAACATACACAAATTTTGTAACTTTGCCAAAGTCTCACAGAAGTTAATGAGATTCAGGCACTATCTTTAGGCACAACAAATACTGAAATATACACTGAATTGGATTTCACTTGTTATTTTAAAGCGTTCTTGTTTGTTTTTTTCAATGTGGACTGCTTAATGAGAAACACAGGTGCATTCACTATGCTACATTTTGCTTCTCAATTTAAAAAGCCAATTTTAAACTACAGATACAAAGTAAAACAATTACTTGCTGTTTAATTGGTTTTACTAAGAGTAATTCTAAACTAACACATGTTGGGGGAATCCATTAATTAATTTTAATTTAAAAATACAAATATTTCTTTGTTAAGCAAGCACCCATAAAATGAATCTAGGAAAGGAATAACAGTATTAACAGTTATTAAACAACACTACAAGTTACTTGTGGAACAGACAAACACTGTCACTGTCGTAATCATATCATTTATTAATTATTGGCCATTATAAATAAGATTTTTCTCTTCTCTTACACAATATTATTTTGGAAATTTGCTGTACAAACTAACAGACTAACAATTAAAATACTTTATCTGTGACTCAGAGTGTAATTCTACCCTACCAAAGCCAAGACTCGCAATGTATTTTTCCATGGTCAACACCTACACAGTTACAAATTACCTGTAAAGTGGAGGTGAGTAGTTCTGACAAGCATGTGTCAGAAACATTTTGTCCTCCACTTGGAAAAGTAAAACTTGGCCCAAGAGAGACAGTTTGTCATCAATGCTATGCAGCACTTTGGCTACAGAAATGCCCCAGTCGCTTTCCTTGAGCTCTTACGGGTTGTGCTGGCAACGAAAAGCCATTTTTATCACATAGTTACTTGCAGTTTATGATCACATATTATCTGCAGATGTAGCAGCATTATCTCTCTCTCGTGCAGGATTCGCAGAGAATGCCATTAAGTCAGTCCTTCGACGCTCTCAGGTAAAACGGCCACATTTAAAGCCTCATTCTGTGCGTGTTACTTACTTAAGCATATTCCCTTGAGTTTACTGCAGGAGAAAGGCAACCCAGATCTGGTCATTAAACTTAGAGGTTTTTTTCTCATCTTATTCACACAGTCAAAAAAAAAAAAAGGTATTTGTATCTTTTTTCTTTCCAATCAATGGAACAAAATCAGCTGCATAACAAGGGACCTCGATCAAAAACTATATAAAGCAATGCACTTATAGTGAATTCCAAACACACAAAAGTAGTAAAAGAGTGAAAGAGTGGATGAGAAAATAAACCTGCCAAAAAAAGGAAAGGGTCCAATTTCCCGTGCACAGTACAGATCATATTCCTAAAGCGGCTGGAGTAGTCTGAAAATATTATTCTAAGGGGGATATTTTTACAGTCCCTCTGATGTACCTATCTTAATCATTGACTGACTGAGATTTTAGGTGCTTTCACCAAGGGGCAGTGAGCAAGGGCAGGCAGGTTCATCTCATATAACTGCTTAATCTTTAATGCAGTTAATGGAAAACCTGACCAATCACAGAGAGCAATCCAATCTAACGCACGCATTTCCTTCTTCCCAATCGCTGTATACAAAATTTAAGTGCCTCTAGACAGCAATCCAATCCACTAAAGATTAACATAAGAATGATCAGACTTGAGACAAGATCACAGGTCCATCTCTGGCAGAAACCTGTCTTTTGGAGTGGCCAGACCAGTACAACAACCATTCACTAAGGTCAAACAAAGTATTTTTTGAGCAAGAGGTGTTTTTTTATAGATTTACTAACTCTTAGTATTGGGTTACCTTTTGATGAGAAGAATGTCTGCCTCTGATTGAGGCTATAGGGAAGGAACAGGAAATATCAGGTGCCTTTCTCCACTGGGGACCCAGGTTTCTTCATCTCTGAGTATTCTTATCAATTGAGTTAGCAGCAGTGGGGCTCTGCTTTTGCTTACTAGTCTACAGGATGAAAGAGGGTGGCCTCTTGTTCCAGGCACTGAGGGCAATTGAACTGACCTCGCAAGAAAATGCTCTCTGTAGGAGATAATCAGAACGAGAAGACTCTTTCTTCCCAACACTGCAGGTGAGCATACACAGCTCACGAGCCAGCCAGAGAGGAGCTCAGACAATATCTTGATCCCACCAAACACCTTGCACCAGCTGGGCAGGCAGAAAGCTTTGTGTTTTGGTCCATGTGTCCTATGATATGCATCAGTTTTACATGACACAATCAAAGGCTATAAAAAAATTCTGAATGTAAAACAAAGAACATAGTCCTGGCTATAAGGTTAAGGGCCCAGAGCAATTTGAAATTATTTTGGGAATTATCAAATGAACGTAGGTGCCTACCAGGTCAGACAGTCCTGGGCGGCCCAACTGGACTTGGACTGCAGTCTGAGACCCTGGGCAGAATGGATTCCAGCCAATATTAATAATTGCTTTACTGGTGGTTAATTGAGGTTCTTTGTTTAGTATCTACAAATTATAATTTAGGGTCTGAGACATCTGTCATTTCCTTTCATGGAAAATTAAAGCACCTGGATGACAGGATTGCTGTTTTTCAGCTCTTATTGAAAAGCACCAGGTTTTTTTGGTCTATAACATGCTTACTCTATGTAGTTTGGGGTTTTCCTTTCATTCTTTGGTTCTTTGAAAAATCAGAATCAGAAATATACTCTAGATGACCACCTTTCACCAGGGAGAATCATTAATCAGCAATGCAACCAATTTTGTTTACTTTAAAAAGAAGAGCAAAAACGCTACATCACCATTTTTTCTACTTTACTTATGCAGTAATGTAAAAGCCTAAACCAACTCCACAGTCTGCAGAATGCTGGGATGTAAAGAGTCTAATTACATTCTAGCTTTACTGCTGTCTAACACCTTAAGTCAAAACAGGTGAACTACAAAGAACATGAAATAATTGCAAAGATTATCACATAAACTACACTGTACATGATTTTATAGTGGTTTTGGGCTAAATCTATCCTTAGCTTAGACCTGTGGTATAAAGTCCCATTGATGCTAATATTACCAAATGCCAGTTCAGGTGAATGCACCAGAGAGCTGGGTGAAAGCCCAAGCTCGGGGGTGGCTGGAATATTTCTCTTCTGTGGTGCATGAGAAACTCTTCTGCCTAAGAAAAAACAGACATTCCTTTGATGTTACCTCTGGCAGAGCCTGATGGAAGGCAGTGGTAAAAATTACCTACCTGGCCTCTGTTTTACTGAATTTTAATGATTATATATCAAGATAAGGAAACTAATTACTTATACCTGTGTAGCATTTTACGAGATCTACTAAAAGCCTGAAGTTCAATTAATTTGCTCTTAAAATCACCTACTTAAATAAATTAAAACAAAAAAAAAACCCCTCAGCTCAGCTGTACTCTTTTATCCTTTATTTATGCTTTGTTTAAAATTACCAGAGTTGATAAAACTGAGCATGGTTGCTTTGCACCTTTCAGAAGATGTGTGCACATTAAACATATTGGCAATATTTATTTATTCTGCCATCTGTCCCACTATCCCCACATTTTCAACAGTTTGGCCTAGAGAGGGCCAAAAATCACCTGAGCATCGTAAAACGAGTCCCCGGCTGTCAACGTAACACATTGAGACCACAGCTGCTGTCCTGCTGCCTGATTTAATGAGGTTCCTAAAGTATGTAGACAAGTATTTGGGCTCTTGGTTGCCATGGCGATGGGAGTGGGAGCTTTGAGCGGGTGTCAGCAGCATCCTGATCAATATGAACCAGCTCATGGCCCATCAGCTGCGGTGAGGCGGTGGTTGAGGTGATGTAGACACGCCGGAACCTGTCCTCTTCGCCTGCACGGGCACGCCGGAGCACGCGAGGAGGATGAGCAGCTTACTGTTGGCTCTGCCTCACCAAACCGGGCTGCAGCTCAGCATGCAGTATGAGATAAACATGTTATTTTTTGCTCTGTCTGTTCTCCCAATATTTTGCGAACATAGTGTTTCATATTCCCCCTCTGAACTCAATCACTTCCCACAGGTGCCAGGAGAAACTTAGTCAATGCAACATTCCCCAAAGGAAAATAATTCTTCCACGGTTGACTCAAACTTCTCTCAATTTCCCATCAATTCTCACAGTGTGTCACTGTACCGGGGTAGGAACATTTAGCGTCTACATTTCCGAGGCCAAACACTTTTTTACTGAGTCAACTCACCTGTTTTTACAAGACAAACATCCACGTGCAATCTGTGTTTCATGTAGATGTTTCCTCACCCAGAAAGAACTGAAAACCAGAGTAGCAATCCAGTGACAGGGAGCAAACATGTCATGCCTGAGAATCCAGGTGGGATTCCCACACATTTCTATCAGGAGACAGGAACAGATAATTTTCCCATGTTTTAAAAGATCATACGTTTAAGTGTATTTTTTTCTCCTGTGCAGAAACATGAAAACGGTAATTGAATATACAAGTATAACCACAGCACTTAAATGTGAATATAAGGTAGACTCAGACAAACACCCCCCAAAAAAACCACAACAGTTAAACATCTAAATGACTCATTCAAATCTCTGTTTACTACCTGACAGCCTTTCAAGATTCTTCTTCATATCCAAAGGAAACTGCTTCTAGCCCCTTTCCCACCCCTTCTGACAGGCACATCCGGACATTATCTTTATAAAAGAATATCAAAGACCATATCAGCACCATATCAGACAGATTAGTCATGCGTGGTTACATTGCACTGGCCATTCAACCTAGCTTGTCTTCAGGTGGATCTTAACAATAAAGCAAACAGTTACGCTATGTAACAACCAAAGTGGGTAATCAAGACCTCTGAACAAAGACAGAGAGGAAACTAGAGTGCCTGGAATTTAAGCAGCCCAGAAAGCAGCAGAAGACGCCATCAAAGACGATATCAACTCACATTTAAGAAAGTATTACATCAGGTCTCAAAAAACCCTACAAATATTTTTTAAGGGTAGGTGGAAAAGCACAACACCGTAACGACAAAAGCCTAATCCCTCTGGGAATCACCTTAGAAAACAAGATCCACATTTCAAGTAAAGAAATTCCCCAAATAAACCACTCCTCTCCATATTAAAAAGCATCAATAACCAGACTTGTTCTTGACATGCTATTTTATCACTCATTAAATCATCTGCATCCAAAAGAGAAAACAAATTCCAAAGGAATTCACATGGGAAATAGGAACTTCCTTCTGTAAAAACTAATAACACCATTTTTGCTCTAGTTCTGAGCATATGTTAAGATGCTCAATAAAATGAAGCTTTTGGTGTTAAGCCCTTAGGAACTATGTTACAAAAGCGATGAGCTCCAGACAGCATGGTACATGTCACTTTGTGGTACATCACTCATTTCAGTTGGGCAACAGTGCAAACATGGCAAACAAAGTCTATGCACTTTGTTTTACAGCTAGCAAGTTATTTTATGTTATTTACCACAGCAACAGGTTTCATCAGGGATTTCTTGCAGGCTGGATTTCCTCATCAAAAAGTTAACATCGTCAAAGACAGAGCATTGTTCTGTAAATTTCCATGTTCAATATTCCTGTGGCAGCTAGGGTGGTCAATGGATGTCTAAAACTTGTAGTATTGTTTCCATTAAAGGAATTAATGACTTGGAGCCAGTTCAAAACATGCTGATCTACAGGACAAAATCCAACGCTGTGCTGGTGATAACTGCCACCCCTAGTTAGGCCTAACAGTCATAGCAACAGGAGATAAAAGGCAAAGGCACACATAAAGTCCTGCTGGTGAGGAGCAAAGCACTTCAGCAGTGCACCACAATGATGCATCTCATATTGGCAAATCTGTTCTTTGTCAAGAAGCTCCTTCTAGCATGGTGCTTCATCTGGTACTTTTCAGTCAAGTTGGGCTTTATAGCATCTTTGTGACAACTTTGGCTTCCTTAGATTAAATTAGAAAAAAGAACCTACAATTCACTTGGAAATAGCAGTGAGGGCTGGTGATGTCTTACCCTGCAATGACACAAGCTTCATTGGGTGGTCGTGTAATGTTACACTACATAAAATACATCATCCTAGTGTGCCCATACATGTTTACAGCCCAAGCACAGGACCCAGCCTCACCAGGCAAAGTCAAGACTAGAAGAGCAGATAACAATCTGTCCACTCAACAAGATATACACGCTAGTCAGACAGCCCAACTTACCAAAACTGTGTTTGCTCTACCTGCCAGCGTATTTAGTATCTTCATGATGGTCAATCCTCATTTCAACAAGAAATAAAAACAATGGATCTGACCTTCTTGTCATTAAGGGCAATAAAATACTTTTTTTTTCAACCCAGAAAAAGTTAGTTCAAGGTTCAAAACAAGCTTGAAGGAAAACGTAGCGTATTCCTAACAAAAATTGACTCAGCTGCCCAAGGGCAGTCAAATGAAGTATTGCAATGCTGTCTGAGATATTTGACATACTACAGGAGGAGGCAGACAAATGGAAAAGTACCATCAATGGATCTTCTCGTTGTATTTCATATGGCACTATGAGTCTTTCCTTCCACTAGGAACCTCTCATCTGGGTTAAACTTCTCAGACCAAGCAGGTCAGAGCATCCAGTAGAAGAAACTTCCCGAAATAGGGCACTAGGACTAATGAGTCAAAGCCGTCTCTGAAAAGCTGTTATGCCCACTGACAGCACCAGACAACTGTCTTAAAACTTGCTAGTATAATCCTACTCAGTTATTCTGCAGTAGTAATTTCCACACAAAGCACTTCTCTAAAGCTGAGTGGTCCAGAAAACTCTGGTTTGTGATAATTTTTTTAATTTCTATTTCATGAAATATCCAGACACTTTTTAAAAAGTTTTAAAATGTTTCAGATTGAGTTTGTCCTTATGATGTACAGACTCCAGATTTGTTATAGTAAATGAGAGCTCTGTTCCATCCTCAGCACAAAGACACAATTCTGACTTATCTCCCAGCTTGGATATTAAAAGTTAACTTCAAATCCCTTCATGAAATACATGTTTATTCTTAGGGTTTTTTATTTGCAATTTTTGGCATAGTATGATTTGTTTTATATTTACTTTTCTCCACCATGGCTATAATCTTCTCTTTCAGGATAGTAAAGTGTTCTCTAATTTGCTTTTATTTTGCTTCACACACTCATTACACCTCATAACAGAGCTTCAAAGAGCTCCCATTCTGCCAAAAAAGTTCCTACGGAGGCTGTACTTGCTATAAAATATGATGAAATTAGTTAAGTGATATGATTCCCCAAACACACATCACTGATATCAGTCTCCATGACTCTGTATTACAGGGAAGCATCAATCCGTAATAAGATCATATTCAACAGGGAGGGATGTGATCAGAGCATGTCCTACTGAAATACTTGTTCTTATAACGTCTGTGAATATTGCTTTTAAGTGTAAAAGTAATCTATTCTAGAAAGAAACTTAGAAACAGAAAGGGGGAAAGAATGCTCTCTGATCTCTTGAGCTGAGCTCTCAAGACATCAATGACTATGCACTCATTTATAATCTCCACTAATTTACTGGCTGCCCTAGAGACACACTTTGATCTTTGGGAAGATCTACTGTATCTATGTGCTTTGCAACAGGCAATAAAAAATGTAACCCCTTATAATAAAGTGATCTAAATAATGTAGCCATAGCATCTAGCCCCCCATTCATCAAGGAAGATGTCACCTTCCACTCTGCGTTCATGGCATAAATATTTATCACTAGTATGGGGAAAGCTTGGGCATGTACAAGTTTTGTAGTAGATGCCCTTTTTCTGCAAGTATGCATGTCTATATATGTAGTGCCCAGGATTACTGACACACTTTGAGCTCATGATGGGAAGTAAATGCGGTTTGTTTCACAAAGCTGTATGCTTGGTTAGTTGAGTTGCTGTTATAGGAGACTTCTGTAACTCAGTTTTATTTATCTATAGCATTGGGCATACAGGGCAGCATCTCACAGGGACATGTAATGCAGGACATACTTTGCAGGAGAAGAAAAGCACATTGCAACCTCTTTGGCCAAGAACCGAGACTGGGGGCTGAAGGTGCAGAGTTGCACTGGCAAAGGGAACCAGGTACCAGTGGAGAGCATGAGAGGTAGCACTGCCTGCATGTCAAACACCCAACCATTCTCCTTCCTCCATGTACAGCTCCTAGAGCTTCAGCAGCATCAGTCTATCCCTGTCACACCACTCAGACAGGAAACAGGACTCTTGCTGTTTTCTGCTATTAATTTTAAATCTTTTCCTGCTGAGTGTGAGGCTCAGTTTGTTCATGATTCTCTCTCTTGCCACTTCTTTGGTGGTTCAGCCCCACTCTTAATCCACAAAGCCCACACGTAGCATGAAGCTGCCACTGTGCCATTCACCCTGCGTGTGTGTCCTACCCTTCCCTCCACCCTCTCGCATGTCTTGTCTACTTAGATTGCAAGCTCGGCAGGGCAGGAGCTGTCTGCCGCTCTGTGTTTGTACAACTGTCAGCCCTCAGGCATCATCAGGAAACACGTGAATAAAATAAACACTGGAAAACAAATAAGGTTTCAATACTGAAACAGAGTTCACCCAATACTGAAAAGTAGCAATTCAGGGGTAAAACAGAGTAGTTTTTCAGGAGTTCAGAGTCAGAACACAAGAGTTGAAGCAGAGGGTTTTGTTGAATGCTGTGTCCTACAGACATTGCTGGGGAGTCAAGAAAAAGCAAACACCATTTCTCCAGCCAGAGTCTGGCCAGGATAACATAGCTAAAGATCTTATTTTATCAATTTTTTCATCAAAGGGCAGCCCAGTGCCTAGCAATCACAAGAGGCCCCATCTAGGGAAAAGACTCATTGTGGAGCCTGGTACTCAGTGCAGTGCAGAGGGCTTGTCTGCTCTACAGGACAGAAACATATCTCTGAATTTTCTGCTCTCAACAGTGGAAGTGGGACGTTTTGCACTGCTGCAAAAAAAACAAGCCCAGAAAACCTAAATGAAACTCTCTAAAAAAGCAAGGCCCCAGAACTGACAGACATTTTTTAATATTTTGGCCTAAATAGTGAGTAAAACTCCCAAACAAACGCTCCTAAGATTAGCCAAGATTATGAATGTTACAAGACTCTAAAACAATAAAAATCAAAGCCAAATTTAACAGCATTATTTAGCATATGCTACAGCTAGAGGAAGCATAATAAAGTAACTCAAAGAGCTAAATGTCCCCCGTTATAGCTTCTGAATCTGTAGACCCCCTCATAAAATTTTGGCATAGGACATATAGAGAATAGCAGTAGAAAAGAAATTAATCTATTGGGGCTGCAGGGAATCCCATGGGAGGCATTTTTCTTAATTGCATATCTAAATTTCATTTTGCTGCAGTAAAATGCATTAAATGTTTTCTGCAGTTTTAAAAATAAGGCACAAAGCACCACCAAGATTCCTAGATCTCCTCTGGATTCACTTTCTGTAACCCAAAGCTCCTCTGGAAGAGGAACCCAACACAGAGCAGGATTAACGACAGCATATTCATGTAAGTTCCGGTTTGTCACATCAAGATTTGGCTTCCTACCCCAGCGTACCTGTCTGGGAATCATTTGCTTAACAAATAGCACAGTGCATACACACAGTCTCTCGACAGGATACTATCGGCCGTATTCGTGGCTGAAATGGATAGTAAATTGCCCAATTGCAAGCCAGTGAAAACTGAAGCAAAGATAATTCCCGCTGACTTTAAAGAGTTCTCCTTTGTAACACTGTAGGTGTAGCCGAGTTGGTTTCTGTTTTAGAAGAAAGACCCACTCCAGTGTCGGCAATGAAATAACACCACCATATGCCTCCCTACCTGTCCACACTTGTTGATGCACGGATGCAAGAGACAGCACATACACAGCATGGGAAATGAAAGAATACACATCTGGATGCCAAAAGGCATTTATTGCAGCAGTTGCTCTGGGAACTGTCTTTCCCACTGGGTAACCAGATACACAAGGCTGGTAATATTACCATAGGGTGGGCAGTTCCAATAGCAGATTAAACATTAACAGAAAGAATAGAAACACAGTGGTATTGGGGTAAAGAGAATTAGAAGCACAAATGCACCTCCTGTCCCAGAACAGACACATGTCCTCAAAGGAGTGAAATAGAAAGAATTGAATTTTACATGCAGTCAGAGTCAAGAGGAGACAGTGCAGATAGAGGTATCAGCATGAAGGAGAGTGCTCACTTTGGAGCTTCGCTAGGGAGAAACAGAGAGGCTTTTGCACAGCTGAGGACAGACAGATATACAGCAACAGCTTTGTTCCCCAGAAATGAGCTGGGTATGAGGGCCCAGTGTTGTAGAGATATGAGGCAAAAGGCAGAGTGGTGTAACCTATGAACAGACAGCCTATTGCAGCAACAGGGGAAAGCATCTATGGCTTCTGCTGCGCCCACAACATCTCATGAAAGTCTGAGCAACAGGACCTGGGGCAAAGGCTGAGGCACAATCCGATTTCTGGATGTTCCGCATCAAGTGCCAGAAAAGGACCACAGAATCCAGACTGGAATGACCCAAGATTTTCCCTCTCAGACTCCTTTCAGGCCTTGTCTCATGTTTAGCGCATTGAGGCTCCTTGACTTGGCAGATCCTGCTGCAATAAGACAGGCAATTTCTCCCCCATAGTAGCCTCCTCCCTGGTCACAGCTTCAGAGGTTTTATGAGAAATATCTTGACCAGGTCACAATGCTTATCAGGGTAAGAAGCTGCTTCTTCCAAGAAGTAGGAGATATAGACACCATGGAAATGTCTCCACTTGGCCCCTCAAAGTTGCAGTCCCATGGGCTCCCCATTCCCCATCCATGTCAATATCGAGTTATTTGGCAGCAGCAGAGGAAACCACTGCAATCTATACATGTTTTGCACACACATACACAAATAACTGTACAGGGTCGTTTAACTAGAATCTATCCATACTAAAACTCATTCCACATAAGGAATAGCTCTTGTAGTCACAAAGGATAGAAAGCAGTCATGTCTTTTCTAGTGGAAAGGGCAGATGCAAAGGCCTGGTGTGATTTCCCTGCAGGCTTTCTGCTTTCTTGTAAGTGCCTGTGACCAAAACTAATGACCAAACAGCCAAAGGTAATCACTCGCAGTTTGCAAAAAGTGAGCTATTCATACCCATTACAGATTATACCTCACATTTATTCTGAATATTTTGTCCTAAGAATGTGTTCTATACAAAGCTGCAACACAGAAGTGGGATCCAAACCATTAACTTCATTAGAATTAATGATTAATATTATCCAGAAGCCAGCCCCAGACCAAACACCAATGCATACAGTCATCGTCTTAAACAGCATCAGAGATGCTTCGTAACGTCTCATCACAGCAATAGACCGGAGGGAAGAAGAAACCTGGTGTGATCAGCTAACAGGAAGGGAATATTTACGCAGGGAACATTTAGCTTTAGCAACAGGAGATATGTATACAAGCTCCAGGAAAGGCATTGGAAATATTATTATTCTTGCAGGTCACAAAGTTACATCTACAGCCATTGAGTAGGCATCCTAACCACCACAGGAATATGCCAGAGGTTTCCCAGCAGCACAGGCAATATCGAACATTTACATCTTGGTGATACAAGCATGTGATTTGGCCAGAGTTGTGACTGGGTCATACCTATGTGGAGCAAGATAGAAGGAAAAGAAACAGAAAGCATAATTGAAACAGAGGAAGGGGAACAGGAGCTCAGGGAGTCTGGCTGGCTCTCTGCTGACCATGGAATGGAAAAGGAGGAGATTCACTGCTGCTGTTGGGCAGCACTACTCACACCCTGTTCCTGTCATGCTTTCCCTCTAGGATCAGTTTGCCCAGCAGCAGACATTGCTCTGGCTATCCAGGGGTTTTGCTGTTGCAAAGCAGGCAGTGGATAATGGCCATGGCTACTTTGCTCCCCATACAGTCTCCTGCTCCAGGCAACTGTCTCATTTGCCTGAGCCTGGAGGGGAACCTAGCTCAGTGTTATTTTCAAGATGTCATAAAAATAAGTTACTCAATACCAAAATCTTCCTCTGGTCTGATCAGTCTGACAGACATTAGAGCATGGTATACTCCACTGCTTAAGTTGCTCTGCTAGAAAGCCAGAGAAATGATGCTTGAATGTCTGAAGTACTATGGATGGCACTGATGAAACATAGCAAAGTTTGGTCTTGTAATTTGCCATGGATAAGCAAAATATTTCTTCCATTTGTACCAGATCTTTCTCATCCATCCACTTTGGGAGTACTGAATATCTATAACTATAAGTGAGAGTTCCATTTAACACATGGTATATAGCATGTAAAAGTATGTATGTAACAAAGTAGTTATTCAGTAAGATGCTCAAACTCACACACGTATCAATATTTTGATTTCTCTAAATTATGCATTTTTTAATCTTTTTTTTTTTTTTACAAGAAAAGTAGAACTGTAGAGCAAAGGTAACCTTGTTTGTGTCCTGGAGTAAGCACACACATGGGAGGGCACAGCTCACTTCTTTCTGTGGGTCCAGGGCCACCCTGACATCACTTTTCTGTCCCAGGCTTTTTTCCCCAAAAAAGTATTTCAATGCTGTCATAATTTCTTTCTCAACTTTGCAACAACTACTCTTTTTGGAATACAAAAGAAGAGGACTAGGCTTCCTTCCATCCATAAGAAACCTTTCTTTCATGTCTCATTCCTACCAGATACCAGAGTACTGGCAGTGACAGGACATAGAGGAAATTCTGCCATGGACTCTCCACCACTGAGACAGGGACAATTGTCTCCAAAGCTTCAAGATAGCCTCAGATCTCACTGAAGACATATTCAGTGGAGAAATCAAACACTGTTTAGAATGGGGTTTTAGGAGGTTTTTCTTTCAGTTTTCATTGTATTAAATATTCATATTTTCTATTCTATTTCTGTCTTGCTGCACTATGCCCCTATTTTGGGATTTCAGTCACCTCTGGTGCGAAAATTAGATCTCTACTTTAAAGCTGAGAGAGAAGAATTATATGCCATTTGCTGGAACAGGTTTCACACTAAAATGGGAGCATGGAACATGCTTCTTCCTCATAATTACCATGGAATTTGTGCAGAAGGAATCTGACACAATCAACAAAAATACGAACGAGAAGAAATGTGTGTTAATGAAATATCATGTACTTGGAACTGATACAAAGATCACGAAGAACAAACATTTCTGGGAGTAGGAAACTCCAGCTGCAATCATGCTAGAAGTTTAGCAGAAAATGGCCCTATTGCTAAGCAAAATGTCATAGCATAAAGTGATAATATATTGAATTAAGAAAACTTTTGGAAAATGATGATACTAGGGGTTCTTTTCCTAAATGGATAGTCATGTTTAATTAGGTTTAAGATAAAATATGGTAAGGAATCCTCACACAACAGTGCAGAGTGCCGTTAACTGTGGCTGCTTCCTGAATTTTCAATGAGGCTTCTACTATAAAAACTGTTTGGCTGTTGAAAACATTAAGTAAAAATTGGCTTGCTGATCAAAGAATGCCCCCTTTTGGAACCTCCCAAGCACTTATAGCATAGGTACCACAGCATGGTAGATCTGAACACCATATTCATGGATTAAGACTTTTTTCTTGCTTCAAAGACCACACTGTGCAGATTAAAAACAGCATTCACTTAATGCTCCTAACTCATGAACTAATATACATGCGAACTAATGTTAAACTAGTACTATTCCGCCATCTGTCAGCCTAAAATCGGTGCGCCGTGCCAGTTGTTCCTGTCATTTGCTTTTCCTGACCAATTTTATAATTCACGTCTAACTATATTGACTTTTCAGCACGGCATTGAGCTTCATTTCAAAAGCAGCAGCTAGTAAAAGTTAACGATCCAAAAATGTTACTATTTTAAGCTCACAACAGACCAACCAATCATTTCTAACCACAGAGTTAAGGAGTTTGCTTCATAGCCCTGCAAGAACAGAAAGCCTGAAGGCTACAGCAGCCACACACCCCTATCTCTCCAATCCCTTCCATCCCCAGCTCCTAGGCAACACCACCTAGAAGTACTCAGTACTTGAAAAGTTACCCCTCGTACATGAAATACAAGCTCATTTCAAACCCAGCTAAGTACTACCAGCCCTCCTCAATGGCTATCCAAGGAATTTACCCAGAATCTGTATGCAAAATCCAACAGATTTTTGCAGCCTGATAATTGAAGGCAAATACATGCATATGCTTTGTAAGTGGGCGAAAACCCAAGGCAACTCCCAGGCACCCACACATCCTGGACCCTCTAAGCAGCTCTGCAGCCACTTCGTAACCTCCCTAACAGTCTCAACTCCATCGCTGCAATCGCTGGCAGGAGGAGCAGAGGGGAGGGAGTAGTTCTGCCCTGTTCAGGATTCTTGCAAGTAGGTGTTAATCCCATTTCTTTCTTCCCTATCTCCAGTCTCCATTACAGAAGAAAAAGGAGCTTCCTCTGACCAGTCTATGACAAGATATTTCTCAGTGGAGCAATTGTTCAACGAGAGAGAAGCACAGCAATGAGGGAGGGAGGCTTGCTGGCAATTGCCTCTGGCCTTTACGAGGGTCACAGTGACTGACAGATGAGCCCAGACTAAAGCTCTGCAGACAAGTCTTGGGGCTTTGACCTTTAAACAATATAAAATCCACCAGAAAAAAAAAACCACCTTAAACACAGGGCTTAAACTTCTGAGGATCTCCTTAGACCATTTCAGATCCTGGGGTCCAATTTTATCGCCTTCCTTTTCAACATTATTTTGCTTTTGCTGGGAAAAAAAAATCCAGATACTACTTTTAAACAGAGTTAAGAATAGGAAAAAATATGGGCACATCCTAGCAGCTGGGAAAATTATGTGTAGCATTTAATAATGTAAGCGGACAACATAAAGCAGGATTGTTCTTTCTCATTTGCTTTTTTTTCTCTCTTTTGAAATGCCACAGATAGAGCCGTTATTACAACACCACATTCCACCTCAAGCAATGGATGTCCAATTGCATCTTTTAAGAAATATTGCAGAAACACATTAACACTGGAATTAAGTAACTGGCACTATTTGTTCCCTTTCATTTTTAAATTCTCATTGGTTTTATTATTTTCTCTCTCTCCCTTCAATAGAACAAGATAATTAGACAGAAGCAAATAAGATGTACAGAGCTAGAAAACAGGAGAGGCTGACATGTGTAGTACATGCTGTCAGCCATATGGCATTCTATATATATTGTTACAGATGAAAATTGTACCACACACTGCGCTGTACATTAACACTGGAATGGTATACAGTAATTCATGTGCATAAACCGATACTATCCGCTGTGTTGGCTAATAGATTTTTGAAGTTTTCTCCATAGCATTTTATTTTAAATGACAGTGTTTTCTATTAATGGGTGGGCACTGTCAGTTTGTTGACCCCGGTCGGGAAGGATGTCTTTTTGTTCAAATGGCAGCCATCATTTCTGTGAAGTGATGCATGTAAAAAAGCCAGTAAATGCAATTCACCTCACACGCAGCTGTCACTCAATTTGACATCTACATGTTGGAGTATTTTCTCAAAGTTTTCTCCATGTGACCTGCAAGTTAAAGATCAGGGAGGTTACCTTCATCCAGCCCATCCATGTGCCAATCATCCCCACCTAAAAATGAAAGTTACAAATAAACTGCAGCTACTATTTATACTCCACTGCCTGTCCCATCTTTTTCATGTCAATCTTGCCGTTTCTCATTACAGCTACATCATACTCACCCCCCACTTCTTCTTTGTGTATCCCAGATTAAGTTTCTTTGTTTTTCTGCCACTGTCCTTCTGGGCATGTAAAGTCTTTAATGCCTTAGCTCTCTTTTTTTCCCCTGTGATAACTTTGAAAGGAAAAGTAGAAAGATACTAGTGGTCTTCTAAAGCAACACATGGCTACAAATCAAACAAACTCCCTCCTCCATGAGGACACACAAAATGCCAGGGAAGTAAACACAACTCTGCAGTCACCTGAAGCTGAACTATCCTTTCAGTGCAAGGGATGCAAAGCCCGTTGCTAGAAAAAGTCGAGAGATCTGCAAAATACAGAGCCAGGGACTCACCCATCATCACTGCATGGGCCCACTACACTGGATTCCTCTGCTTGTATCAGTGGGGATGGACCAGCTATCCACACATCACAAGTCCTTTCTCCAGCTCTCCAGCAGGTTCTCACACAAAAACGCACTTACTAAGAATGCGTAGGCAAGAGAAGGAAAAAGCATTTATTGGTGTATTGGGAGGGATGAGATTAAATTTGAGTCTAAGACAGCTCAACAGTTTGAAATCCAAGACTTACCTTTCCTGCATTTTGAAATGCTAACTGAAAAAGGTATTTGCCAATGTCATTAGCAAATTACTGTTTGTCACTGTCCATTAGAAATGAGGCATTTTATAAATGCTGAAATTTGACTTGAACAGAATTACACCAAGGAAAATGACTCGAACAGAATTACACCAAGGAAAAGAAAATATTACTGAAAACCATCTCCCTGAAGGTAAAGGTGGTTTTCATACAGCCTTGTCCAGTTTAATGCTAAGCTGTTTGGTGTCAGCAAATCTTCCCGCTCCTCTCTGGGAAGGCTATTCCAGTTTATCACCCATAAGCGCTAAAAAAATCTCTCCTGGTATTCAAACTCCTCCCTGCACTTTAAAGCAATACTTCATAAAATCATAACCTCTTCCTAATTAATGCAGTCAGCCATGTTCCCCAAACTCTGAACACTGAACTCGAGAATAACCTAGAAACTGTCCAAGAAATCTTTAATAACTTCAGCCAGAACAAAACTTAATGGGAAGATGAGAAGACAGTCCTTCACATCTAAAGGCCTGGGATCAGGTTCTTTGTACTACCCAAGGACCTCTATTAATCTGAAATAGTCTCCAAAAATCTAGATGAGAAAGAGAGAAGAGTTAGGGAAGAGCTCCCTCACAATTAAAGACTGAGGGTGTATAATTATTTATTTTACTTACTTTGTTACCAAAAATCTAGCTTGAGTTTAAAGCATGTTCTTTGTTTCACTGTTAAATCAAGTTCATGTTGGGAGACAAGGTGAATTGGGGGGAGGCAGACAAACGCAGAGCTTCGTATCCACGCAGGCAGCAAGCTGACTCACAACCCTGTTCACATGTCCTGCGTGGGTTTTTCCAGCCTTGGACATGTCCAGGGAATCCAGAGGAGAGAAAATATTTTCTGTCTGTCTCCAAAAGAGTGTACTTTCAAGCACCATCTTGTGGGAGGTGACTTAACCAGCAGACAAAAATAAGCTATTACAGTGCAAAGAGCAGAAAATACTTTTTTGGCTTGAAATGTTATGCCAGGGAGTCACTCTCAGTCTTTCTCATCTGCTCCATCAATATTTAATTATTTCCTACAAAGAATACTGTCTTAATAGAAAAGATGCACAGCAAATACATGAAAACGTGTCCATACATCCAAATACTTCTCCAAATGTCTCAGCAGTTGAGTTATTTTCTCTTAATGGTGGAAAATACAAACTCCAGTCTTTTCAAACAAAAGCAGGGGCGGAACTTCGGTCTGCTTCATTCTAGGCAAATGATATGTCTCTTGAATGTAAGCAGGTTGGGGCCATCACTTCTCTACTTTCTCCTCTGCTTTCAAAGTTTCCATTTGAAAATGGGAAAAAAAACCCCAAATACCCCCAATTGTTTGATCAAACCTAGTCTTTCCCTCCATCATTTTAGTCTGGCTGCCAAGTTTGGGGTGGGGGGAAGATGTCACCCAGCCAGAAGCGCAATATGCTCAGTCTGCAGAGTAGCTGCGCTGCGGGGTCCCAGTGGATATGCCTCTCTAGGCCTACCAGATGGAGCTCTGCATCCTCCACTAAAGACCCTCAGCCCATATGCCAGGACTTACCCTGTAGCTGCGCACAGCTCCAGCTCTGCTCTCAATAATATTCACTGGAAATATTTTCACCTTTTATCTCAGGGGATGAGATCCAACCATAGAGAGGTGACTCTAACCTGCCACATACCCGAGAGCAAGGAGTAGCACCCAGACCTCGCTTCCTCTGACCTGTCATGTTCTGCATGAAGCTCAATTTTTTTTGTTCCACTTGCTCCTATAGGAGCATACCAGGACTTCATCACATCAGTGACGTGGCATGGTTACCTCACTGGTTTATACGCACATCACCAGCTGCGACAGGAGACAGACAATCCTCCACAAAGCACATTCACATGGCCACACTATGCAGCAACACACTGACTAGATAAAGTTCTCATTTGTTCCTTGGTCATCACCACTCAGTTCAAGGGCCTGTGGTTTGCAAAACAGCTCCAACAAACCAGCTGTCCTGAAGAGCTTCCAGTTATTACTTGCTGGAATCAATGTGTATAATAGTCACCTGATATCTGCTGGATTGTGGCACAGAGTCTCAACTCCTCATCAGTTCAGTCTTAGTCTACAATAGAAATCTGAAATGTCCACCACGCTTCAGGTTCTCTCTCCTGAGGGCAAATCTCAATCTCAGTTAGGGTACAAAATGCAAGGCATTCCTTCTGGTTTCTGACACAGCTAACCAGTGAGGACGGTATTTTCATAAGGTGCTCTGTAGGGACTGTGACCATATTAAATGACATATTTTACAGCTATTTTGACTGCCTTGCTGTTTACACTTCAGACTTTCTAACCTATATGAAATGGTTTAAGTTTACCACTTAATTAAAGAATGGCCCCTGGAAGTTTTGGTTTAGGAGACCCAGCACACGTACTTGCGTTTGCAGCCCACATTCACTGGCAAGCAGGACTGTTGCTCCCCTCTGTTCACAGGAGGACTCAGGCACACGACTCCCCGACATGATGACTACCCTCATCATTTTCCTGTGCCTCAGCTGGAGGACAGAGGAATGGACTCAGAAACAAGGGAAGTAAAATATTGCAGTGAACTTTTAAACTAAAATAGCAATATCGAGTTAGATAATTAAATGGGAAACTAGACCCAAATGTCAAATAAGGAGGGAGACATCAAAGAGAAACAGCAATCTCTGATAAAGATCAAGAGAGAAAACTAAAATTTTTATGGCATATGCTGACAAATGGCTAAAGTAAAATATAACAAAGTAACTTGGTTTAGTGATATTTCTACAGATTGTCTGAACTACGCTTCTGCAGAGATCAAAGAACAGAGCTGGAAACAAAATACCAAAAGAAATGACACACTCTCTTTCTACCTCCGCCCCACTCCGCCTCCTCTTTTAAATTCATATTTCAAATCCAAGACTCAGAGGTTGGAAATTTCTAAGAGTTTCTGGAAAGGTCACTCCATCAACTGAAAAAGCTGGATCTTTTCATTTGAAATTTCTTTTCAGCATCCCGTACTTTCCTGTGCCATTAGAAAGGTGAGCAGAAGGCAGGTCGAGCCTGTCTCTAGCTCAGATCTTCTCTCAGCTAAGTACCAGATTGCTCTCCAGGATGCACAGTTCTCCTCTGCATTTCTGCATATGACTCAGTCACATGTCTTCAGCAGATGGATTTTCTGCATTTTTTCCCCAACAATGCTCCCATTATTGTTATTGAAACTTTTCCTCCTGCTTTAAGCCTAGCCCTCGTTATACACAGATTAATCTGCTGGCTGTGATGACTGTGCTGCTCTATCAACAGTTGCAATTCGTGTGCATCATCTACAAAGAGAATAATGTCCTATTTCTGGTCTGTTTTGTTGACTTGCTCATCACTTTATCATCCACTCTAAATACATTTGTTAACTGAGGCATTATGAACGTTTTGTTAATAAAAAAGCCATTTTAATTTATTTAGAGTTTACTTGCAGTGATCACAAATGACCTCCTCCAATTATTTTTTGTTCATATTTTCCAATTACTTAAAAATCAAAAATGATATTTCATGAGGAAAAAACTCTGATTTTTCCATCCTACTTGAAAGCTAGCTCTCAAGATAGCTGCTTTTCTGAAATATCAAGAGACTCAGAGATAAATATTATATCTGACTGCATCCTCCTCCTATATGAGAACAAAGACACATTTAATAAATGGGACTCACATTCTTCCTCCTCAATGGAAAAATGATGGTGCTCAAAAAACAAGATGGCCAGGTGAAATCCTGGAGTATGTCACATGCAAGACTAAATTAGATCTAATGACCCTTTCTGGCTTAAATGAAGTATTAGATTTGCCAGAAGTAGCATATGGGCCATCTACTTTCTGCAAATGCATAACAGTTAAAAGAAAATCTCAAATACATTGGAGGGCAAGCTTTAGCTATTTGACAGAAGACACAAATGTTGACAGATATAGTGATTTAGCCAGTTTAAAATGTCTACTTAGTTCAAATACAAAATTACTCTTCAGGCAGTTCTTGAAAGCTGGAATAGAGCAAAACACCATTAAATGTGTGAAAAATGCTGCAAAACCTCTGGTGGAGTTTTTGTCATTTTCTACTGGATCTCAGTGTTCCACCTTGTCTGCAGAGTTAGTAAATACCAATTCCTATCACCAGCTACAGATGAATAAGACAGCTACAAGTTGAAGACAGATCACAGGGCCAAATCTGAGAGCAGGAAGAAAATGTTTATCGCTATCTGTTTGCAAGAGAGATGTATTATATGTAACTCCGTTTAATATAAAAAACCCCAAACAAATAGAACTGCTCACATTAAGGGGGTTGTTCAGAATCACAGCTGCTAATTGCTACAGCTTAGAAACTGTATGTAGTTGAAAGGAGAGGCAACGAATTAAACTGGTGGAAATTCACTACAGTATTCACCAATTCAGTCTTTATTATCAGATACTAATAGATATGAAGTGCATTACACCCGTGTTTGATCCTTTAACTTATATACTTGGAAAGAACAAAGTTCAGGAAAATAAACTGCTGATTTTAAGAAACTGTCTCCTATGTATAATCTATGCTGATGTTTCCTCCCTGTGGAACCATCTTTTGCCATTCATCCACTGTGTCCTGCCTCTGATGTCTTTGTACTTACAGTTCTGCTACTGGATTTTTCCAGGGCTTCCCAATTTGCTTTTGGATCCTCCTTACTTCTTGCCTAAACAGTCCCTCACTCCTTAATAGGTATAATTCCAGAATATAATACAATTTAAATCTCCTATGTGAATTTTCCAGAACTTAAAAACCAGTTCCAGTAATTACTTGCTACAGCACTCACCTGGGATACCCTGTCTTCCCACAAGGAAGCAATCTGGCACACACAGTCTTTCCTTTCAGTACAAGTGCTCTTCCCTCTAATTTACTGTTTTTATAAGATTAGTCCCTATTAAATACTGTTGCTGAGCCCGCTTAGGCTGATGACACGTTCTGGTATAAAGCTTCACCTCACCTGAGTGGCTGGGCCTGGGTTTATATAAGATGTGTATGAGAGCCAACTTTGGCAAGTTATTGTTTAATCATGAAACAATAGAATTTTGAGGGATTTCTAAAGGTCATTTAGTTCATCCCAAGCCACAAAAAGCATCATGACACCTATTAAGTTCTGAGGCCAACCAGCTTCCACAGATGGACATACAACCCCTTTGTAAGGTCTACTTCAATGCCTCACCATGCATCCTGTAGAGACCCTCTAGATTTAAAACAATTAAAAATAAAGCTTCAGGTGAAGTCCTGCATTCCAAAATAGACAAAACTACTATTTTTTTAAAAAAACCCTACTTTTTTTTAAAAGAAAGATTTGGTCTGTGTAAAAACTCTTCAGTCATGGTTGTCCACCGGCAGAGATTTTTAAACTCTAAGAACAAGGAAAAAAACCCTATTGTTACTGATGACAAGCAACAAGCTTTCTTTGTTAGACAATAAACATTCATTTTCATTCCCTGTGACTTTAAGACACAGTATATCAAGTGGTTTTGGTTTCACACTTCACTACCATAGTTTATTTGGAAGCAGAAGAGGTGACATACAACCATACACAGTATTAGAGGATACTTCTAACAAACAGACCCAAGACACCGGTCTGAAACTCCATGTAAAGTTTTCTACTTCATTTCTACATTGAGCACAGAGCTTAGTACATGTACTGTGCTAGGGAAGGACAAGTGTTGGGAAATTGTTGTTCAGTAGTAGTAATTAATGGTAGTAATTAAGTTTCCAGATTACAAGGAAATTGATAATGAAGTGTTGATTGTTGCAGGTGAAAGAATAAGTACAGCACTCTATCCAACTGGGAGTTTGCTACTTGAAGCTGTAACAAGATCAAAATTCCATAAATAAACTTTTCTATTCTTCCTTCCACCCAAAACAGCTGGAAGAGAAACAAACTCAAAATAGATACTGAGCTCAGTTTCACCAGCACTGCATAACTTAAACCCAAATAATTTCAATACAGTTTAAACTAGTATGAGTACATTGAAGATCGGACACAAAATTGTTTTTCTGATCAAATGACCACCAATGCATGTCAATCTATAAACTTCCTCATTCAATTCATCATCTCCATTTCAACTTTTTTATTATTACTTTAGGCCCCCCCAAAAGATAATTTAAAGCATCTTTGTTTCACATGGTGGCTGTTCTTTGGCTAGATACGGATTTGTGATCCCAAAAGCAAAAATACCTGAAAATTAACATCCCATGGTTATGGAAAAAAACAGAGAAGGGAGAAATGAAGAGAGGAGAGAAAAAAAAAAACACAATAAATTGAGTTCTGGTGATTTCAGAAGGCCTGATATACGGCTTAATTGTTGCCTAGAGCCATAGTTCATCTGTCCTTGTTCTAAGTTCTTCTGAGAGCTTCCAATGCAACCAGGCTAAGCCCACCTGTAACCTGCCTATGCCAAGTTGCACTGCCAGTCTGCTTCCTTCACACAGAAGAAAATCACACCAGGCCCAGACATATTAAGGATAAGAGCAAAAGCAGATAATAGTGGCAGGAACTGTGACCTCAAAACAAAGGGCCCTGTCCAGGGACGACCTTCCCAGCCTGAAGGAGCGCTGGGCACGGAGCAGAGTAGATCAGAGGGCAGAGGCTTGGCAGCATGCTTTGGAGAGTAACCTCTGTGGACAAGGGATCTGATGGCTGGATTTTATCATAAATACAGATGCACAAAAGTAATCTACTGCTTTGGTGGCTATGTGGTCCTTCTGCTGGTTAATGTGCTGCCGCTTCAGGATTGGATTTCTCCACCTACCTGGATCAGTCAGAGATGCGTAGACAGAGAAAGAAGAAGAAAAAATTGCAGAGAAAGTGTTCCATTCTAGCTTAGGCAGCATTTTTTCTCTTCAGTTCTCTTCTGTAGCATCACCATCTATGATACAGTAGTCATCCACTTATGGCAGAGTGCAATGAAACATGCTTGGGTCACTTTCCACTGTTTCCTGGCATCTTATTACCCAAAGAGGCAGACTGCCTTTGCAGAGGGCCCTTCTGCCAGAGGTCATGCACACAAGCAAGGGAGGGTGGGGGGCTCCTCCACCTTTCATACAGATCGTGTCCTTTCAAATCGAGACAATAAGAAACATTCACTCTCATGCTCCAGGCTGTAAGATGATCACCAACAGAAGAATTTTCCCACACAGTCATGCACAGAGCAGGTGGTGAACAGTCTGTAACCACTGTGATTTGCCTGTGGCCCATCTCCAATTTGAGATGTTAATCCTGGTAGGGACTGGTTAGCAAACTGGATGGTTCTACAGTCCATTCCAGTGCAGGCATGGAAGTCGTACATTCAAGTTGGGGATCACAACCGATATAAGTTATGGCAACAAAATAATAAGTTATATGACTTCTTGCAGAAGTTATATAACTTATTAATTACTGATTTCATAAACTCAGTACATCAGGAAATCAGCATATAATTATAACTTTTTAGTGCTTGTAATCTCCTGTAACTGTTACCAGAATCACTTATCAATGAACAATTTAGAGCAGAGACTTGGATGTGCTTGTTCACTGGATTAATTAATCTTGAACAGAAAAAAAATCAGTAATGCTGCTGTCCCATATACGTTTAACTCAAATCACTTAAAAGATGAGATCTGAATTTCCCTATTCAAAGGAGACAAACCTAACATCCATCTCTATTTGCACAACACATTACGTTTACTTATATAAGTACTCTGATCACAGCTGTTTGCAAGACACTTTCATTTTCAGATCACTTCCCTCCTTTTGCTGTTCCTCCACCCTTCCTGAGCTAAACTTCTGAATCTTTTTTATGATCAGGCTTCAGTTACACTTGGTAACTTGGCTTTTAATTTGGTCTTATCAAAGCTGATACTCAAACCAAGTTGGATTCACAGGCAGTCAGCAGGGTGGCAGTCCACTGAAACGTACTTAAGATTATATTAACTCTGACAGGGGCGAGCCTCACCTTTCCATCCTGAGTGTGTATTTCCAATGCTTACTCTGTTTTAGCTTTAGTGGTCCATGTAAGAAACTAGAGTTTCCTTTCCCTTTCTCAAATGAGTGTGCTTTCATGGGTATCAGCTTCCTCATTTGAGCATCTACATAATTACACAAGCACCACTATTAGTGCTAGACAGACCAGGACCAAGAGCCTGAGAACCAGGAGAGAGCCAAGACTGCTCCTTTTGGCAACATCATGAACATAAACCATTTCAATTCAGTCGCAAAAACCATTTTTAGCAACTTCATAATGTTAGCCCGATCCCATCAAAGATAACCAGGAATACAAATACACACACACACACACACGCATCTCTCATCAGTGTATTGTCTCTGCCTGTCTCTGTGGTTGCTCCATGTGGGCAGGTCTCTGCTCCCAGGTCTCAGTGCCATTACATACAAAGTCTTCCACTCGCAACAGTATGAATGCAGAACTCCAAATCAGAAAGAGGTGAAAATACTATTGCAGCTTTTGCTTTTTACTTAATTGCCTTCATTGCAATGGCATTTCAGCAGAGGTGAAAGTTCAGCTCAATTTCTGACAGGTTTGTCCAAAGTGAGGTATGATGGGGCCTTAGCTGTATTAATTTAAAAGTAGCACTTTATCTACAATAACTGAAAGTCTGATGCAGGTGACACTCACCTACTACTAATCCTCTAACTGATAAATACTTCTCTGTTTCAAATCCAAATTCTCTGAGGCCCCTAGAAGAAACAGGATCTTGCTGATTAAGGACAGTGTTAACACCTCCATTGACTATCCTCGATTTGAAGACAAAGGTTCAGATACTGAATTGAAAGTTTAACTTTTCAAGAGCTCATTTCTTCCTCACTACTTGTATAGCAGAGATGGAAATTTACCATTAAAATTTTCAGAGAAAAAGCATTTGGGAAGAGAGTTTGAAATACTGTCACTAACTATACCTATTTGTCTTACTCTGGAATCACAGAACTGTAAATAATTACCTTCACAGAAATCATGAATAAGGATTGTATGTACAGACACCCTCCGAGCCTTCTATTTTTTTGGTATACCACAGTATAAAGATTTTTTTATATCGTAACCACATGAAAGGGAGCGAGCATAGCCCCTTTTTTCTGATACACTGCTACAAACACATTGCTTGTTTATACCAACTTACGGTTGCACTTGATGATCTCAGAGGTCTTTTTCAACCTTACGATTCTATGATTTAGTTCCTTCTTTGTGGCCACTAAAGGAAGTCTTTCTTTGACGGTACCAAGACTGATGTCTTTCTGATCTTTCATGATGGAGCTAGCATATTGCTGAGTAATTTTTTTGTATTGTCTTATTAATTAATTACCATAACTAACTGTAATTATGTTGCTCAAAACATATTATGATGTGTTAATAAAAGGCAGGTATTTTTTTATGGAGTCCTTTCAGCTGTAAAGGCCTCCTTAAGATATTTGTGATAAACACTCATGCCCTAAGACAGTGTGTGTACATGCACAAACTGCCCTCTTTATACCTCCCGAAGGACGAGTTGTGTGTTATGTAAAAGTTTACAGCAGCACCATCTACCGGAGAACCCCTTCCTTCTGTACAACACCGTGTATTTCTTCCACATATTAAAAAAGCAAAGAAAGGAAAAGTTGTGACAACAGTTTCAAGTGGTAGACATTGTCCACCGTTATAAGCGATGGTTAGAAGGGCCCTTATGAAACCAGGGCTACATAAACATCTCCTCCCTTCTTAGGTTGCTGCACATCACCAGACTCTGTCTTGGTCCTTCAAGTTACCAGAAAGGAAGAGACAGGCAACAACATCTCCTTTCCCTGCATGCAGGGCATGAGAGAGAACCCTTGTTTTAACTACACATTGAGGTGGTATCCATATGTTCATGGGAGGAAAGGAGAAAGCATGGCTGCATCAGATGTGGGAACATCAGGTTTGGTTATTTGAGAGCTCTTGCGCTACAGCTTTCCTTTCATTAAACAAAGAGCATCCACTTTCACCAAAAGTAATACTTGCAAAACACTATGACATTGAAGATTAAAAAAAAAGAACAAAACAGAATTAAAAAAAACGCAGGGACTGAATTCTGCTCTTGGCTCCTCTAAACATATGTTTGATCTCAGAACAGTCACTGAAATTCTGTGCCTAAAAAATTGCCTTCTGTAAAGGAGCAAAGACAATAGGACGCAGATCCCCAAACACTGATACTTACAGCTTCGCTAGATAAAACAGTTTACCAACAGCCTTTTGTTCCAAGGGATCAATCTGAGAATTAAGACAGACTAAGGAATGTGCAGTGAAGATGCATTAAAAATTCTTATGATGTATACATAAAAATGTATCACTATCACCTAATTTAAAGGGATTTAGTTCAGTTGAAAATGAACTTGCATTCTTCTAGGACAAACTGTCCTCCACATCATCTGAAGATTTACCATTAAATTCAAAGGCAAGAAGGCTGCTCTTTAATGACATTCATCTATTTATATCTCAGTTCATAAATAACTGCAGAAATCTCTTTTCTGTGTGAATAGGAACAGACTACAGAAACATTTGTAAATGCATGCAAGCAATACAAAGCACAATTTTGTTCTATGCTTTCCAGAAGTGTCATCCTCTCAGGTGGAATTATCAGGATTAATTTGAGGACCATTAAAGGACAAAGCCCTTCTTAAAAATGGAACCAGACCAATTTATCTCTTGGTTGCCAAGAAATGCGTTTACGAAAAATCAGCTACTTTGCATTTAGAACATGAGATAATTTAGTAGTGTCAACATCCAGCAAAATGGATTGAAGTGCTAAAGTGACTGCTGCCATGGTATAATTAAGACTCAAGCCTTAAAGGTTATAAAGCAGATATACCTGTATTCCACCAGGATCATCTCCAC
This sequence comes from Dromococcyx pavoninus, assembly GCA_033558185.1. Lineage (NCBI taxonomy): Eukaryota > Metazoa > Chordata > Aves > Cuculiformes > Neomorphidae > Dromococcyx > Dromococcyx pavoninus. The sequence continues at coordinate 348,223 of JAUMJL010001049.1, forward strand.
CACAATGTCTAATTATTTTTTAAGAACAATGGCAAACCATGTCAGACATCTTGCCGCTGATTGAATAGCATTAAGCTTCCAGGACAAAACTTTTATCTTTCAGTTTAAATCTGAAATAGCAAACAGTGCATTTAAAGAAAGGAAAAATCAAAGCTATTCACCTTCCCTCACACAAATACCTCAAAGCACATAATACTATCTACAAAACATTAAAGAATCGATTTGAAGAAGTTTAAATATGTGTACACCCACACAGGAAAATGTCATGAAAATTGCATGGTACTTTTACTAATTTTACCAGTTTTTATTTGAATCATCTTGAAGGCTTTTTCTTCATTTGAGTTTACTATTCATTTTTCAAGTTCTATGGGGAAGTTTTTTCCCATAGGTGTAATATATGCTAGCTCCTCTCTTCCCACTAAATCTTTTCTCATACAGGTTGATGAGCAACTCAGGTAATTCTGGGCTTAGATAGAAGCTATTATAATATTTCAGCTTTGCTTCCACGCATTTCTGAAAACAGCCTTATATTTAGCTACTGAAAGTTAGACATCCAAAAGATTATCCATTTATCTTCTTACAGGGACTTCCGGATGTTTTTCCTGAGGATCTGGAATGAATTTAGAAATGACCTGTGTTATAACCATGTGGTTAGTTATAACAATTCTTTTAAATGTGCTTTAACGCAACTTCAAGACCTAATTAGATTTAATTTATGATCTCCAAACATCAATTTATATTGGTTCCCCGAATGTTTCATAAACCTCTCTAGTACTTGGTAAGCAGCTAATTTGTTTCTTCTGTAAATTTGAGCATCTTTTTGTTCCCACCATATCCTAAATGTTAAGAAATTGAATGAGACACAATATGAAACCTTGGGATACATCTCTGCTACTTTTCGCCGCACTAGAAATTGACTGTTGTTCTGATGGATTTTTTTTTCCAGATTAAAAAGTAGTTACAAAATTGAAGAAAATTTAGCTCTCTCATTGACAATTTAGTTCTTCTGTCAGCTTATCATAGACACTTGAAAATCCAAATTTAATAAAGAGTTAACCATAACAAGAAAATTCTACCAGACCAGAAAGGCAGAATTTTCAAAGAAGCTATTTCTTCCCCCAAACATCTTACAGAGCAGTTATAATGAGATCTGGTTAGAAACACAATTTTTTCCCCCAAGGACTTTTTTTTTTAGGACAGAAATATGAACTTCCATTCCAAACTCAAACATTCCATTTTCAATGGAGAGGACCTTGAGGGTGCTATTAGGAAGGCTGACAAGAGCTGAAGTTTTCCAAAGGAAAACAAACTACTTCTGCACACATACAGACAGGATTTTGTCAAAACAAAGAAAATGAGGCAATTCTTAATTAACAGAAAATTTTACATCATTCCTACTTATGATTTCAAGTGATACCTTCTACCTATAGCCTACTATAGGCTTACTTAAACACTCGAACATTTACTTAAAGGTACACGCAACTTTTACAGAATGCCCATAATACAGCATTATACCCAGTGGGAAGAAAAGTTCAAACATTTAAATGTTGAAGTCCATCTAGATTACCTTACTCGTTTTTCAGTTTTTTTGGTTTATTTCAGCTCTGTAATTTTTTGACATGTCAATATCCAGCATTGCCTTTTACCCTTACTCCCTATCACTCTTGCTTTTGGTATATTTAAAATAATTCCTTGTTTATCTTTCTATCTTCAATTATTTGCTCTTCAATTTTCTTCTTAGTCTTGCTTGACTTTTTCCTGTAATAGTTTGTTCTTTCTATGGGGTCAATTTAGGCGGGATTTCCATTTTCTCTGTTTGGCTTGAATAACCTCTTAAACTTTACCAGCAGAGGAAAAATCTGCTATCCTGATTGAGCGATTAAGATTCTTTAGGCATGTTAATGAAAGGACACTGACAAGTGACTGAGCTATATATAATCATGGCCTTTTATAAAGTGTCAGCAGAAAACCAGTAAAATAAACTCACTAATACTAGGTCTTTTAAACCCCATTAGAGAGCACAGTCTATGAGATAGCCTGAACACCTCATCAGGTCATCTAGTTTCTTTTCTGGTTTTATCTTCATGATGAGCTGCTCATTGCCATATGTGAACTTTCCAGATGAGATTCACTCACATGATTATTTCCGTAGGAGATGGGAAGAGCACAGCCCTAATTAGCAATCTACTTTGATATGAAATAAATATTAATTGCCTTTTTCAATCTGAAGGTGTCTACAACCCTTGCCTTATACTATTAACAAGAACCACATTCTTCTCACTAATTTTTTTTGTTTTAAATTTGAGATGTGTGCTTTCCTTTTACTTTTACTATTAAATAGGCCTTAAACTTGCCCAAGCAACATCTCATAGTTACAGGTTGGGATTGTGCTATTATTGAGAAAGCACTGGATTTTTCAGTGACTTTCAAGGTAGTTTCAACGTGGCTATGCAATGCAGTGTCTCAAACTATACAACCTGGCATTATATTGTATTTTAACATGTGTTTTACCCATTGTGTTTGCTCTGTTTCCTTTAAAGAGAGATCCTGTCTAGCAAAGATAAATGCTGTAGTGAGAAACAGATGCACAGTTAGGAAGTGTTCAGACTTGAAGCATCATTCATCCTAGTGTCCTAATCAGTAATTCAGGATCCAAAAATTCATCACGTACTTCCACAGCCTACTTTCAATTCACAGTATGCTCTTTATTTGCCTGGTGAGTACAGTTCCAGGAGGGGAAGAAGTACCTAATCAATGTGCCAATCCAAAGTATCAAATACACAAACTTCTATGTCTACAAGAATAGACAAAAACTGTGACAGCTGTCAGCTATGTGACTTAAAGGCTGACTCAAAAACACTGAGACACTGTGGTAATGAAGACAACGCGAAATTCACTAGTAACCAGAAATCAAGTGGAATGCACTATCTTGTTTAATTAGCATTTTGAAGTAACATTTTGTGGTGAATATCTATTACCTACTATGAAAAAAGAAAAGAAAAACTAGCAGCTTTGTAACAGATTAAGCTTTAATTTCTTCTTTCTGGTTTGAAACAACCACCCTAATATGGAATGACGTTCATCCCATATTTTTCAGTTGCTTGATTTCTAGAAAAATCTGTAGGATTATATTTCTAAAATAAGCACTAAACGTAAATATTCAGTTGAATTCCTTAAAGGCAGACCACCAAGAGTAGATACTAAATACAATATCTATTTTTACAATATTTTTAAACACATACTAAAATGTTTTAAAAATATGGATTTAACTCTGAAATACATATTTGGAATTAATCTAATAAGTGGCTGTCACTAGTGCTCAACATTTAACGGATAAGGCACCACTTATCAGACAGAGAGATAGCTTTCTAAGCAAGCAGTTAGAAGACATCCGTGTAAGGGAACGATTACTACTAAGGATGGAAAAGGGGGCATGGGTCTTTGCTTTGGTTTGAGAAGTGGGGGTGGAAGAAGAAAAGCAGCTGCAGAAGGAAAATGAAATTTCTTGTTCCAATCCAGTACTGGTTTTCCTCAAGCAGCCTTTTTCTCTTTTTCCTGTGTTATGCTTTCCTTTTAAAAACAGTAGAGAGGTTTCCTTACGCAACATCCATGGAAATCATCTTCCTGTAAGAAATCTCAGGAATATAATGTTAGCTTTTCAACTTTTCCTCTTCAGTAAGAGAATAATGACAACCTGGCAGAAGTAAGAGGCAGGCATGAAAGCCTAGAGAGGATTTTTTTCTTATTATCACACCATCACATCTGAAACAGTTCCAGGACTCCAGCCAAGAACTTTGACACAAGTAATTTGTAATGTTGAGCTAAAATACCAAACAAAAAAAGCAGTCAAGCTCTGTTTGCTAAGTCAGAAATCCTCCTGCGGTGTTTCTAGATTTATCTGTCTTCAGAAGATAAAAGAAGAAAAAACAAAATGCAGAAGCTTTTCTGAACTGATTCAGGTTTGAGCATGATCTGCAGACTGAACATCTCACTTGAACGTTCTATTCCTGTAGCCACAGAGGATTTTAAAGTTTGCTAAAATAACTGAACACATTGTTCAAAACAATGCAGTGGGTCTTTCTTGTGAAAGCAGAGCTAATCAAATACAACATCCTGTGCTATTGATGTCAGCCAGCAAGCCACTCATGGCACTACTAGATTCTCTGCTTTTAGGCCAACAGGCACGTTATGAACTGTTTTCTCCATCTGTTCTCAAAGTAAATACTAGGATGGTCAAGGTGTCAGAACATCCCACTGAAAACTGGATCAAAGAAGTGATCTGAGTTGCCTTGGTAGGACTGAATTCTTTGCAGAGACAAAATCTGTAGAAATGAAATACAACAAAAAAAAAAACATTTATAAACAAAAAGAAAACATCTACAAGATAATTCAGCAGGAAAAAACCTGGATGGACTTTGAGGCTGTCAAGCAAAGTTTACAACCCAGATGAATCGATGAAAGTTAAAACTAACAGTGAAAACTGATTCTTTTACAAGGCAAAGATAAAAGCATAAACTGTGTGCTTATCAGTGCTGATAAGTAAACATGAGCTCTTAAAATACATCTTTAGAATTGGTGTTGGTCTACTACAAAGGCACCCCATTGCCCACTGAAAACAGGAGCTGCACACTGTGTGTCACAGGCGCTGTTTTAAATAGTCCCCTCTACACACCTAACAACCCCAAACACTATCCCAAAACACCAGAAGGTGTGGGTAAGGGAATACATAATGTGATCAGAAAGCAATGGTTATTTCTTCAAAAAAACATCTTCACCTCTCATATGGCTACAGTTGCCTCTTTCTAACCTGACATTAAAGACTTTCTCATTACAGAAAGAAAGAAGAGAGGTACAATCAGGATGGGTAAATGAGGTGACTCAGACCTTGAGAGGCTGGAAGAAGAGAAAATGAGAGGAATGGTAAAGGAGGGGGTGGCTGACGTGGACACTGTGCAAGAAAGAAAGGAGACTGTTGGCAAAGAACACGCTTTGATGGAAGCAAAAAATCACCTCTCAGAAAATGAAGTATGGGGTTTGGTTAAAATCTCTTGAGAGCAGCATAATTTCTTAGAGGCTGGAGGAAGTGATATTAAAATAAGAACAAGTACCTGGAAAATGGAAGCCAGGAAAGAAAGAAGAGATGAATATTTATGTGGATGTGCATACTCTCTGTACTCATGTTGTAAAGGCTCTTTTTCAGCTTTGGGATATGTTACCCTCTTCATCTGGCCTGAAGAACCCCACAGATAGAGTGCAGAGGGTACTGCAGACAGACCACAGCTCAGTACTGAGCGCTCACGCTTCACAGAATTGTAGGAATTGGAAGGGACCTTCCATCTGATCTGTCACCCCTAAGAAAGAGGAATTGAGCTTGATCCTAGCTAAGTTTTGCCTTCCTGTGGAAACCAGCCAGCCCAGGTGAAGATACCAGAACATGTCACCTTTAAATCTTGGTGTCTGGTGCAGCTGCTTGTTAGAAATCTCCATTGCTAAGCCAGTCTTACTGACCACAATTTCATTCCCACAGAAAGAGGCACCTGAACAAGGGAGGTTGTAGCTACAAGAGGGGAGGTGATGGAGGTGACCTTCCTTTCAGCAAGAGCAGATACTACCTCATCATTCCTACTTTACCAAAGATGGCAAAACCAGCCAATTCAAACTTGTAGAGCTGTCCATCGCTCCCTTCTTTCCTTCCTTCCAATCCTCTTACCATAGCAAGAGGGGCCAGCCTCTGCCACCTCAAAGGTAGCAACATTCAATTTTACCAGTGCTGCTGAAAGAACTAGATGAGTTCTGGGCTACATTACCCAGGAAAAAAAAAAAGTTTAAACTGTTTGTAAAATCTAGATCTTCCAAGCAAGCACTGAAATTTTCAGTGAGTTTTCTTCTACCGCAATAGACAGAAAACGTCTGTGGATTCGAAACTTCGGTTTAAATGTAAAGCACTACATTTCCCTGACTGACCAGAATACGCTACTATGATTTCTGTACTAAAGCCTTGTGTTTTCCACCTATTGAGTGCATAAACAACAGTTTAACCTTTATCCCAAGGCATGTACACCCTTCCACTCCTAGAAAAATGAATTCATGTTTAGCAGTTAAATCAGTATCAACCTGACCTTTAAACACATCAGTGTTTCTTGGAAAAATATTATGGCTGAGATGCCTACTGTGGTAAACAATATTAGCTGCTCCAACCCATTGTCGAGCCATGCTGTGCAGAGCCTTATCAAAATAAGAGGGTGGAAACCGGCAGGGACCACAGATTTTCTGACAAACTCCACAGGATATTAAGAACAATGTAAATGTAACAGTACTGGCAGATATATTTCTATATTACTGTTCCAGAGATAACAGCTAAGGTGAATCATTTCCCACCACCTACAGTACTGAATTATTTCAAATTCTGAAGGGACCATATTTATTTCATTGGTAGGTAGCAATTTACTTAGCTGAAGATCATTATATTTATGTGTCTGTGAAATCCTCACAATAATTATATATTTGAGCTGTCTCAGAAGTGCTATATATATTCTCATTAGTCATGTACTTCCAAGGATATTATCATTTTTTTTTCCTTCAACAACCTTTGCAATCTGAGAGTGAAGTACTGCACTGCATATGAACCTCGATTCTTATAGTTCTCTTAAACTCCAGTTTAATCAAACAGCAGGGTGGCCGATATTCAAATGCAAATGCTAAGCGTGCTATGAAATATCTTCATTTCCTTAAATGACTGCACTGTAGAGCTTATTTAAAACAGACCGCACTGTGCAGCAAAACAGAGAAAGACATGGGAAAAAAGCCCTCTGTTCAATATTGCTTTTGCAAAACTTTTCCAAAAAAGGTCATGAAAACATTCAGAACAGGGTATGCAGATAAAGGCGAGGAGGTTCCTTGGTTCCAACCCTATCTTTGCCAAGTTGTTAATTATACCTCACCAGGGTGGAGAGAGGTCCATTTATTCTCTTCAATGCACTTTGGAAATCTCATGTGAAAAATATTTTCAAAACACAAAGTAGCGTACGAGTCTAAGTGTAAGTGGCAGTCCATGCAGCTACAGATTAATACACCCAGTGAGCACCATTCCTTTGAGTTGCAGTACACACTGTTAAACATCCACGCCTCAGACCTGGATGAGATCAGCACGCTTTCCTTTACCCCAGTTTGTTGCCCTCTGCAATATTCCTGCAGGTAATTTTTTAAATTCCCTCCTTTTAAAAAGCAACAGTACGAGGAGGTGACAAGCTGAGAGTTCTGGAGAACAAAGGTTCCTTGCTTCTGAATGACGTTAATACTCCACCATTTTTTCAGAAAGTTTGAGCCAAAGTAACCCAAAAGCTTTAAAATATTAATCACTTGCATCAGCACTCTCATTCTGTCTAGCTTATTTATTTGTATACCTTCCACAAGCAATTAGGAAATGGCCTCAGCTGTATTTTCCTCTACCATCCTTACCAAAACCAGATAGGCTTTGTATTTGGTTTCACCTGGTTTAGCAGATGGATTTTTCTTTTTCCTTTTAGAAAATAATTGTATACAAGCAGATGTAACGTAGAACTTGCATGCAAGGTACATCAGGTCATAACAATTACTCATTAGCCTTAGACCTACTGAAATGACAAATTACAGAAAAAATAAACAACAAGCATATGCAGAAGACTCAACATTGTATCTTAAGTATGAATTGTAGTATGGATCAAAGCAAGCATGGTCACTGAAAGCTTGCTATAGCCTAGCGGCAATGTACTACAATTACCAAAACCAGAAAGGAAAAGGTTAGAGGTTGAGTTCTAGCTCAGACTAAATAAGCAAAGGTTGAAACAAAGATGAACGGTTTTTACTCCTCTTGCTGTCCTGGGAAATTGAGTAGCAAGTGGGATGCTGAGGAATAACTTGCCACACTCGGAGCGTCACTAGCTTATATGGTTATCCTGGCAGAGCACGCTGCTGCCAGAGACCACCCATCCTCTGAAAAGCAGTGTGGATGAGGCACAGACAGGTAGGCAACCATGTACCAAGCACTATGCAACAGCAGTAAAGCAATTTAAGTGAAGAAGAACACCAAGAGATTTTCTGGCTTGAAACTTCAGTTCCTCTTGATCATCAACCCATTGCTGCAGTAACCTTTATTCTTCACTTTGTCACATACACTCCTAGGCACAGACATTTGCCATAAAAATGAAAACTCTATCCTATTTTTAAAAGGAATGTCCCAGATCGGATCACTGAAGAATCAATTTAAAAAGCGTAACTACAAAGTTTCCCATAAACCAGAGGTGTCAAACTCAAGGCCTGCGGGCTGAATCCAGCCCTCCACCTCATTTTATCTGGTCTGACATCTTGTTTCTACCTGGTAGCAGCATCGAGTTCCTTGCCCTTACGCTCCTGCCAGCACTGGTTGCATGTGCAGTGTGTGATGCGCGTTACGCTGCAGGAGCAGGAAAGCGGGAGCTGTGAGTTTGACACCTCTGCCATAAAACATGGTTGTATCAAATGAAAGTCAAGAAGTAACTGACTTTTGAGGAGCTCACTGCACTCCTCATCTTGTATCTATATATATGAATATATACACACATACGATCCTACTGACTTTAGCAGGGCTGCTTCCATAAATAAGGATTGTACTTACATATAGGATCTACCATTTCTCTTCAGGTGAGCACCTATTCCCACCAAAAGCATAGGACTTTTTTTAAGACTCTATGATTGTGAAAACAAGCATTGAGCAAATGTAAATGTGCATGACTTGGCAAACAGACATACCCATTGTGAAACCCATCTACAGCAAATTAATAAACCTAAAAGACTCTCACAGTTTGAAACTATGCTTCCTAGTCTACGGTTGCTGCCACATTTATTTTATTATGATATAAAATAAATACCACACCTTTAAACTTTTCACAATGCTAGTAAATCAGCTCAGAGGGGATGACTCTCACGAGAGGATTGTGCCTGTGGTTAGCACAGTCCCACAGATACACGAGAGATGCAATTATGCTAGAATAGCCAATTCTACTGCTCTGACACGGCTTATTATTTGACTAGCAAACGGAACTTTTTCAACTTAATTGCAGCCTGGCTTTTCTACCACTGATCTTTTTCATCCTTCTTTGCCTTTAACTTTGGCCTTCATAGAATTCTGTTTATTTTACTCCTTTGGTTGTTGATATGCCTGTTTCTTGTGTCTGTTTTTTGTACTTGCTATGGATATGCACAGCCTCAGAATGAGGTAAACAGTAGTTGCTGATAAGATTTACCCCATCACACCTCACTTGTTAGAAATCTGTGGTTCAGATTAAAGGAATCTGCAGCATTAATTTGAGCCATACGCTGATACAGGTTGTTAACTGGAGTGGTGCATTCCCTCTGAAACGTAGGAAATCACTGAGTCTCTTGTTTATTTTTGGGTGCATCTTCAGACTGCAATGCTCCCTGTATCATAATGCACATATGTTAGATAAGGAATGTAAAAATACAGAGGGTAGTGCTACATTCCTATCAGTAATGATTTGCATGATCTGCTAGCGTGCAAGAAGAGCTGAGCTTCCATGAGTGTCAGAACCAGCGCTCACATTCTCCCCTCCCTCCCCATCCCCCACCCCTGCAAACTGTGCCCTTGCTCTGTGGAGCTGCGGGTACTGATTTTGGCCACACATCAAGGAGACAAACCGGTCCTGACCAAACATCATTTCTGTCCCTTTGTAACATCACACTTTGATTGCTCTACACATAAGGAACAACTGATTTTTACTAATTAACAAACAGCTTTGTCACAGGGCCCATGGATCCCACTGCCCATGCTGTGGTACCAGCTGGAAAGTGCATGACATAGCAACTGCCGTTGCAGGGTTGGGCCTTTAAAGGTCAAAAAATTACCAGCCTTTCAGAAGCATAAACTGCCTTTAAAGTCAACAAAGCACACAAAAACTATTAGGAGATTCATCCAACATTTATCTTTTCACTTGTTATCTCCAATATATGAACTCATTCTTACACTGTTTGCATTGCAATGCATAAAATATTAACATTAAAAGGCTCAGAGACTTCTGAAAGGGGAAAAAAGAAAGACTAAAACTACTTTAGATTCAGAAACATTTCATCAACATGTAGTGTATTTGCATACTGGAATCAGAGACTCCTGATTATGCATGTTTATTGATTTTGGCTTTGTTTTGATTAATGATAAAACTATGATACATCTTGTGAGGTAGCAAGGCTTGAGGAAGCTTAACATAATGCGAATGGTTAGTATTTTAAGAAATTCTTTTTATGCAAATAAGAGGACATTCACATGCATTTTGCTCAACCATGGTTGTAACAAAGCTCTAAAAACATTCTCTTTTATACTCTGGATAATTTGGGGATGCATGTTTAATACAAAAATGCTGCATAACAATTACTTTTTTCTTCATTATGAATGACTTCCATAATATCACCTTGGACAAAAGCACAAGCTTAAACTCCCACTGCATCTAATTTATTATTACTGCAGAAGACATTGTTTTGTTAAGGCACATACAATATTTCTAGAAATGTATTGCAAAAATTCTACTGAAGGGAGTTAAAGGAGAGTGGGGAAAAGTAGGGAAGAAACAGCAAAACATAGCTGGCTATAAAAGTTTTTGCATTTTCGTAAGAGAGCAATGTTGGCATGTTAGCCCACAGCCATGCAACTCAGGAAAATGAGAGAGCTTCTCTTTATACAAAGAAAGCTGCAGATATCCGTTACTAGACTGTGAAGTAAACATGAAGGTAGGTTTCCCATATGTGGTGTATTAAGTACATCAACAGTTGTGACAGATTTTATTCACGTCCCTGATACCAGCATTTAGACCATACACTGGGCAGTGGGTTGAGATTACTCTGAATTTACCCAACAAAACATCTGCACATCAAGATGAATAAAATTATTTCATTAGAAATAAAATTATCTTATTATTCTTACATATCTCAGCGAGATCTTTGCCTACATGGCAGCTGCTACGTTGGCTTCTGATACCTACTGTAGCAGCAAGGTCAGAATTTAGATAGTTTAAATGTAAGAGCAACCAGAGAATAAGGGAGAGAATGGAGGTGACGAAGATCATCTTCCTTAAGGTATAGTCCCAAAACTATGTTTCAAGCCAACTTGACATTCCGAAGCTGTGTTATAAAAGAAGGATACGAAATAAAAGCGTCCACTTCTGCAAGAAAAGACTGACCCATCTGCTAACAGACCCTGTGACAATTTATTTTTACAGCACAGTACGGTTTGCCTTCGGTGAGCTGTTGGGGATGAGGACAACAGAATGCTGCTCTTCTACACCATCCTTCCATGGCCTAAGAATATTCGCTTCCAAAGTGGTTTAGAGCTGCTTCACGCTGTAGGAAATCTGGTTGAATCCCTCCTGCAGGTGCTACTGTGTATTTGGAGAGAGACTCGCCCAGCCTCAGTGGGAAGAAGTGGGGTCAGCTGAACAGCAAGAAAAGGTCAGGCTGCCACACAGTCATTCCCGCATCTGAAGGACCAGATTTGTCTTAGAAATTGTGCTTCTTAATGTCTTTGCTGCTTAACAAGCCCTCTTCTACTTCAGGGACTTCGTTATATGAGATAGATGAAACGTTTATATTACTCTTTCAGCTCAAGATGCTGGAAATTTTTCTCCACTTTCAGAAGAAATAGTATTGCCCATTGAAAGCCTTCATTCTACAATCATTATGGGAAAGCAGGACTCCCAGGTTGCAGGACAGTCTCTACTTAACAACTCAGCAGGAATCTCCCTTTTGTGATGCTCAGGGGTCAGGAACAACAGAGCCAAATGAATAGACTGGGGAGATCACAACTGTCTTCTGAGACAGTGTTCTGAATCTAACAGTCTGTCGGGAGGACCTCGGCACAAGCTCAGTCCTTAGGAACCCATCACTAGCGCAGGTTCCCTCCCAATTACTCTGGAAGGGATCATCTAAGCCATGAAAGCGCAAGCACACTTCTTCCTCTAACAAAAGAGGTTTCATTCAGTTTTCCACTCACTTGAAAAGGCAAATACAGATTGAATGGAATTTAAAATTTCACAAGAAATTATTTAATGCAGGGGCAAAGCTGTTTATATTTAAGCCTGAATTTAAGTTGACGCACAAAGGAAACTGTAGTATAAATTAGCACATAATGAAAACCTGATGCTAGAAAAATTAATAGTTGAATTAAATCTAAGTAGGAAACTACAAACTAATTTTGTTAATTTGGTGTATATCATCAGTGATTAATTAAGTAACTGTACTCAGATTACAGGCTGTTAAAGGCAACAAAGTAACTGCATCGAAAAAAGCTTTGAATTTTGTAAGCATCAAAACTGAACTGGAAAAAGATATCTAAATCCACAAAACCCACAGGACTTACATTTGTGTCCAAATCAAGTCATTCTACTTCTCTGACATGACTGAGAGCTCACTGATACCAATACAAATCAGATAACTCAACTTGCTGCAGATTTTACACTAATGTAAAACTTGCATACCAAAAATTAGCCATTCAACACATCTGCCCTCCTATGGTACCTAACTGAACTGCATGTTACAACACTTCTGAGATTAAATGTTAATTCAGTTCCAAAAATCATGAGCTGAATTTAGAATGAAAATTAACACTATACATACAAAAAACTTTCACAGTAATGCTTAAACTCTGCATTGTCAACTTTTAACAACAGTAACAAAAATAGGATTATTTTTAACGAAAAATATTCTACTTTTCTATCAGTCTTCCTCCACTAGTCCTCTTTTTAAGTCTTTAAACCTGGTACTTAACTCCATCCATGAAATATGTAATATGTTGATCATGCTGGGTTTTAATTTCAACTCACTAAAGAAGCATTGTTAAAAGGAACCCCTATATCCCAGGGGAATCAGGAAATTAAACTTTATATATTGGGTTCTGACTTTCCTATAAGTAGATACAGCCATATACCATCTGAGGGCAGGCACAGCTTCAAAAAGAGCACTGCCAATGTGCCACTGGGCCATTGATTATTTAAGCAATAAGACGAGAAGGTCTGTTGCTTAGGGTCATTAATGCATGCCTAAAATGCCATTTGAGGCATGAATGTCTAGTTAGTATTATAGAGCCTGATCCCCCAAGACTTTAGGTCTGAACACAGTATTGATACTTCTGTCAGTCTGTCTGCACAGGAGTCATTGCCATTTGTAGCTACTAGAAAATACTGAACAACCCAAACACAATCCTTATTTTGGGGAGGGAGGGCATGAGAGAGGAAGAGTGGATATTCACTTTAGATTTCAAAAAACCACTTCCACTTCAGAAACAGCATGCTTAGAGTTCCAAAATTTGTCTCTCATAGAATCATAGAATCCTCTGGTTAGAAAAGACCTTGGAGATCATCGAGTCCAACCACACTCATCCTCTGCTAAACCATGTCCTTCAAAAAACTCACCTACCCGTTTTTTAAATGCCTCCAGGGACAGTGACTCAACCACCTCCCTGGGCAGCCTCTGCCAGTGCCTGACCACCCTTTCAGTAAAGAAATTCTTCCTAATATCTAGTCTGAACCTCCCCTGGCAGAACTAATGGCCATTTCCTCTTATCCTATCATCTGTCACTTTTGAGAAGAGATCAACACTCACTCTACTACAGCCTCCTTTCAGGTAGCCATACACAGCAATGACATCTCCCCTCAGCTTCCTCTTCTTCAAGTCACAGAATCTCATTCCACAGAATACTGAAAAGGATCATAAAAACATATATAGAGCCATTAATACACTGGCAGGTAACTAGATCTCTAATAAAGCTCTAAATACTCTATAGCAAAGCTAGTACGCACAGGAAAAGAGTGCTGGTTACAGTCTAGCAGTCAAGACTCCTGCTTTTTATAGTTGTGGCTTTGCTGCTCGCTGAGCAATCACCCTCAGTACTGCATGTCATAATTAAGTCATCTGCAGAATGAGCACTGCGACTATTATTCCTTCACGGGGCTACTGTGAGAACTAATTCATTGCTGCTAGGGTAGTGGTTTATGATCATATTACTATTTCTATTCATCCCACAGTAAGGAAAATAAAAATATTCCAAAGATTCTTCTGATTTTCTGAAGTGGTTCAGGTAATCTAGAAAAAAGATCACCCTATGGCCCTTCTGACAGAGCTGCTACATTTTGTATGAAATAGTAAAACATCGGGTTTGAAAGAAAGCACAAGGTTTTCTCTAGTTGAGCAGTCTGAGTACTTGTCTGTGAGAAGGCAGACCCGAGTTCCACTTCTTGCTTCAATTAATGCCTACTTTAAATTTTAAAGCTGTACAAGGACCCCAATTCAGGCAAACTCCTTTCTTTGACAGGTGTCCTAACCCCTGGACTTGATCATAATGCTCGCTTCTGTATACCTGTGAACTTTCTCTTGCTGATTTAATAAACATCTAAATATCCCATACACAAGACACCATCAGGAAGAGGAAAATAAGAAAACTTGCACCACTGTGTAATAAGCTGTAACTCCCTGAAACAATGCAAGAACAGAGGAAAGAATAGGACCTATTTCAGATGGCGGTTGTAATAAGTAAGCTCTTAAACACAGACATGAAAATAGCTGCTCTTCATGTACCTTCTGAAGATCTCCATGTGTTTGAGCATTCTCCCAATTTAAAGTACAGTGGTGACAAAAGAATAATTAATCTGTGGGTCTTCTCCGTAATATAGGCTTGAGCTTGGTGCTGTCAAGACTAAGGCTCTTTAGACTTGCGCAGAAGTAACATTTTTAAGCACTCATGGAAGACTTCTGGAACTTTGATGTCTCTAGCAACTGCCACCAGAATAACAGTAGTTCAAATATATAGAGTCCGTAAATTCTATATAGTTTCCACTTTGGCTACATACAGAATCAGCTGCATAATCCCAGAAAAAAAAAAAAGAAAAGGCAAGCTCACCTTGCTTTTTTATTATTTTTTATTAATAATAATAATAATAATTTTATTATTATTAAAGCTCTGGTTTACAGACTGTCCAAATGGATTATTTCAGCCCACGGGCTTCAGGAGAGAACAAAGGTTTGAGAATCACTCCCCATAAGCAGTCTGAAAGGCATTCTTATTCCTTCAGTATTGTAGGCTGAACCTGAAATACTGTGACCAGTTTTGGGCTGCAGAAAAATAGGACAGGATCCAGCAAAAAGTAAGATGGTCACAGGCACACAACTTGTGAGGAAAAGCTGAATAAAAATGGGTTTCTTTGGTCTGGCGAAGATGAGGCTAAGACGAGTCTGGGGCTACTTGTGGAAGAGTTACAAAGGTGAGGCAGCCAAACTTGGTGGTGGTGCCCAATGATGCACTAAGAGGCAGTAGTCACAGAGAGCAGGCGGGGAAGCTCGGGATGCAAAATACTGTTCTCTAGCACTGCCCTGTGGAGATGGAATAGTTTACCTGGAAAGCCTGTGCAAGCTCCCTCTCTGCAGGTTTTCTAGAGGCAGACCACTAAAGCCACAGCTGAACTGATCCTGCACCAATGAGGGTCCACTCTAAGTGGGAAGCTGGTCTAGACATGCTCAGAGGCCCCTCTGAGCAGCACTTTTTTTTATTCTATTGAACTGAAATTTAGCTACTTCAAACTACATTTCTTTCCGTACACCGCATAATTTGAGATACTCCACTTTCAGGTGAATCACAGACTGTGATCAAACAAAAGAGCACGCTGATAACATACTTTTCATAAATGCTACACAGCTCCCTGCCTGAATCATAAATTGGGTGCTTTAGTGGTTCACTCACATCCACCATTGCCATATATCCAAATTAAGGCCAACAAGGATTACTTCCCTGTTTAATAGACTCCCCTTTAATTAGATATTCCAGAGACAATGTTTTAACAGCTCATTACTTTATTACTTTGTTGGGCAGGCAGCCATAAAACAAGAAATTGGGGATGAGACAGCTCAATGCAGTCCTTTCCTACTTCAAAGTTAAATGAGTCTCTGCACATGCCATCTACTGCTTGTTAGATCATAATGCAGCAGCAGCAGAGGGGAAGGTAAGAAATAATAATAGTAAAAAAGTTTGCAGACTCGGCTTTAAACACAGAAATGTCTAACCCAAAGTTTTCACTTAATTTCAGAAATCTTATTTCTTGTCAACCAGTGTGGGCACTGTATCAACATAAACATTTCTATGAGATACAGATCTATACTTTCAGTTCAACATCAGCACCATCACAGTTATACCAATACTCTGCTCAACTAGGGAAAAGTTAAAACCTATATAAGAACACTTACAGAAGCTTAATATTATCCACACTTGAAATCACTGGTAATAAATCAGCACCAGTTTTGGGTTTAGAAAGATGGCCCCTGTGTAAATGCAGCCCAGAGAAGGAACAGGGCTCATCTTCAGTGCAACATCTGTATCAAGTTACTTCAATGAAACTAACCTTGAGAGTACGTGCTAAGAAACAACATTTTCAGCTACACGGAATGATTTGATTATGGACACAGCGATTAGATTAGCAGCAGACAACTTGGAAGTCAAGCTGCTACATCCCCATTGAATTACTACCTCCACTAGCAACAGCACTCCTTCTTCAATCCAACCCTCCCTACAGGTCAGGCAGTTCAGGCTTTAAAGCACCTCTTTAAGCTTCTTTAGACACAAGGCAAACAAAAGGCAAAATTTAACTCTTGCCTCCTATTGTACCAAACCAAATCTATCATTACACAGCATCAACAGCTTGCCTATCAGGGTCAAAATAGACTATTAGAAGCATTTCACAGGTCACAACATTTCATAAAAGAAACAGCTATAAGAGAAAAGCTGACATCTAGCTTACCAGAAGGCCACATGGTCCAAGGAAATCAGCAGCTTTGAGCAAGACCTTTTTTCTTTTTCTCAGATCTACTTATCAGCAAACAGGGAAGGAAGAAAAAACAAAAGAAAAAAGAAAACTAAAACCACTTTAAACAAGCAGACATAACCTTGCAGCCACAAACATAAGACTATACTCTAATGTAGCTGAACTGATGCAAACCAAGGAGCAAGCCATCTTCAACCAAGGCATGGAAAGTAACATGACAAAGTTGCAACTCTTCTGCTCAGCCCTATTAAGCACTCTGAGCCAGCTGTGGGGTTCAGATGATGAACTTATTAAACCAAAGGAACTTGCAGACATCTGCCCATCCCCTTGGTTAATTTTTTAAATCAATTTTGCTTGAGTTCTGTGACTTTAGCTAACCTACTTTTAAATTAACACAAAAGAGAACTGCTTAAGAAAGCTGCATAGACAGTCCCTAAACTGATGTAGGCTCAGGAAGGAAAACAGACGACAGAATAGCTACTGATTCAAAAAGATTATAGTCCAAAGCCTGTTGTTTCTGTAAAGAAGTGCTGGTCTAAATTGTTGATAATACTGTTCAAGTAAATTTTGCAACAAACTTGCTTGTAATTTTCTATGGTTTTGTTTATTCATTTTTAATTAAGGTACAAAAAAGTCCACCTTTATCAGCACCATCTAGAGAATAACATCTACTTTTCCAGAGTAGTATTTGGCTGAATTAACTCACGCTGATTCTGCTGAGCCTAACTACATCCATCTGATCCTAATTAACTACCAGCTGGGAGCTCTTTCCTGTAGTGACTAGGAAACTTTTATGGGGGGAGTTACCAGCCCTCCTCTCTTTTCTGCCATCCCCCTAGAAGAAGAAAACCCTATACTGCAAAAATATTTCAACTCAATAGGCCTTTCTTCTCAGAGACATTACTGTCATATGGTTAAACAAAACTGATGGTTTTTATCCAAAATATGTAAGGCTATGACTTTTGGGAATTTGTCTGAGGCGTTGATCATTCATTTTGAAATTCAGTGTATTGTACCTCATGCTATTTACCCAAGAAACACAGCCAGAGCATGTGAGAATCACCTGTTTTGTTCAACCCAGCACAGTGTATTTAAATTTGTATAGAGGTTTCATGATCTCTCTGGTTTCTGCTCTGGAATGTTTACCACAATATTGTTGAGAATATGTATTAATCCACAGTTAGTTAAAAACAAAAAGAAAATCCATGTTTGAGTCAAAATGTGAAAAAAATATGAGGGGAAATAACAAATCTGGACTCTTTTTATTGATATTTAAGGCATAACAAACTACAGCAATTTATTTCACGATATCCAGTTGTAATGCTAAACCACAGATAAATATTACTAATGTAGCAAGAATGTGTTTCTTCCTTCTGATCGAGGTCCAAGATTGCCCTCTGGAGTATGCCAAACAGCATGAGGTACTTCATTTACCATGTGATTGGCACACACTTTAGTTTTGAATCAGTTTGGAGATGAAATTGTTGGCTAAAGCTCTGGAAATTCTGACTGTAGGGTTGTCAGGCAGGCTGTCTTTACTTTGAGAAAAAATAGTTCTTTTTAATAACGCTATGTCACTTGGCTTTTTATCTGTTTTTACATTGTTCAATGATGTTTTGCATTTCTACGTGTTGTGCAGCACACCCAGAACTTTAGTAGGGGGAGATTCATTAAAAAAGCATTTACTTTTTCAGCATGTGCGAATAAAATTGCTACACATTTGGGGAAATATTCTAATACAATCTATTTTGATGGCACACAAGAAGATCACCATTGCATGCTGATACAAAAAGATGTGTCTGTTCATTGAAAGACAAATAATTTCTCAACACAGCTCATTTTCAAGGAATCTCTTACAATGTAGGAAATTCTAAGAGTTGAGAGGTTATTTTTCTGTTTATGTTGTAAATAAAGAATATTATCCTATAAGCTTATGCTTAAAATTTTTTAGTCAATATCATTTTGCATAGCAACGAGCTTATTTCTAGTATATTTTAAGACACGCAGTTTGTTTATTATTTTATTGATATTAATGGAACTGATCCAGAAGAGGGAAACACATTATTTGGAGATCTGACTCTAATGCCTTCCACATCCTAAAGCCAGTAAGTATTCTGGAAGCAGAGTGCTTGGAGGGTTGGTTCAGAATTCACTTCCTTAGGAGCATGTAATTATAAAGTCATGAGTTCTTCTCCAATTCAGTCCACCCCGAACTCAAACCTTCATGCAGCTTTCCCTCCTCGGCTTGAACTTTTTCCCCTTTACTGGTGTGAACAATGCATACGCACGTACGCTCGCATTTTTAAGAGCACACACAGGCATGCAAATATTGATCATAACAACCTTTGTTTCTTTATTTATACGACCATTGTGTTATAACCAAATGCTACAGTTACTTTGCAGAGCAATCTAATGTGCAGCTTCTTCTGTATCTACTTTCTCTAATGGCTAGTAATCTGTCTTCATACCCATGAAACCGTACAGAAAATTTTCTCTCTTACCTGAACAGACAGTTTTGGCTCCCTGTTGTCGCGAATCCTCAAGGATCCAGTTTTATATATACTTCTGTCAGCACAGATGCTGTTAGCTGCTCGAAGTACATTCACATGAGGATGAGAGAAAATGGCCTCAAACTGCGCCAGGGGAGGTTTAGATTGGACATTAGGAAAAATTTCTTTACTGAAAGAGTAGTGAAGCACTGGAACAGGCTGCCCAGGGAAGCGGTTGTGTCACAGTGCCTGGAGATGTTCAAAAACATGTAGACCTGGCACTTCAGGACATGGTTTAGTAGGCACAGTGGTGTTGGGCTGACGATTGTTTTAGATGATCTTAGAAGTCTTTTCCAACTTTAATGATTCTATACCACTGATTCTGAAATTGAAGGAGCTTTTGTATCAACCAGTATCAAAAAAAACCCAAGTACAATCACTACCTTTGTCTTCCTAGTACAGGTATTTCTAAAAATACCCACAAACATGCTTTTCCTTATAATCTTCCTCTTCATTAAAATGTTTATAGCAGTATGTATCTTCAGAGTAACTTATGATTGTTTATTTCAATGAACTCTCGACTGTACTACTACATTAACTTTACCCATACATTTATTTCATCATCCATTTGAGTTACAAGTAGTTCAGATCTTGAGAAAATGCTTTGATGACTATAGGTTAGTGCTACAAAGGTGGTTTTATAATAAAAGTGACTTCTTTGGCTAAGGTTTTTTTTCATTCTGAGGAACAGGTTTGTCGGCGCTGCCTTTTTCCAAGTGGTGTTTTGGTTATCGGCTGCAAAATGGGGTCTCGGTAATTTGAGTTTTCGCAAATGATGTTTGATAAATGCTTCAGCCATCGTCACTACTAGGAGCTGGTTCATAAGCCCACAGGAAGAAGTTCTGTGAGTTCTGTTGCCATCTGTCTGGTTCCACCTTCTTCCAGCCCAGGCCCTAGAAAAAAAAATGAAAGAAAAATTCGTGTAAACATATGACTTACAACCACAGTTTCACAGATGAGTCTTGTTATGTTCACTACCCCACTGGGAAGTTAACGAAGCTGTTACCACAGTGATTTCAAGAACTCATGGTTGAGCTTTAGCAAGTTAAAAATAATATTGCCAGACTCGCCTGTATGAACATTTCTGGTTGCATATATAATGGGAAATCTGTTTACCTTCCATCTCTCAGTACTAATAATACTTATAATTTGCATTTTTGTAGCATACTACATATTCAAAGCTAGTTAGTTATACCCATTTAAATTAATCTTCAGAGTAACACAAAGAAATAGGTTAATAATTTTAAGTTCAGACTGCAATAAAGAAAATGAGACAGACCCATGAAATCTGAATCTTCAAAACTATCCCAAACACAGAGAGACGGAGCCTGATTTTTACACTCCATAGCCTGCAGGAAATTTATTTGGAACTATAGTTCAGCAGTATCTCTAAAGCTAAAAGACACTGCACAAAGTGCACAGAAATGGAGGTAACTGAATAATGAATACCAAAAAAATCTAGGTCTAAGAGAGCCCAAAGTCAGAGAAACTTTCATTATCACAATTCACTGCTTCCTCCCCTACTCATTATCTTGGGAACTGCACTACTTCTTTTGCTGTCTAGAAAGATGTCAACAATCTAATAAAAGTGGAAAAACATGAAACTGTGGCATACACAGAAAAACCCAAATAAATTTAAATTCTGTTAAAAGTTGTGGCTTCTGCAACATACACTTACAAACGAGTATTATAAAGAGATGCGGATCAGAAAATAATACAATTATATGCTATATTATGTGTCCCCTGTGGGTTTTGGTTAAACTTATGATAAGGATCATCTGAATCAAATATGTGGGATTGTGAACTATGAGTGGCTGAGATCCTGCCTAAAGTTCATCCAAGGCCAATCACTTTCAGTAGACTAGTAAGACATAACTGGGTACAAAACCATGTTAGGACATAAAACCCAGGGTCACTAGAAAACATCTGTCAGAAGCCCAAATCAGGGGATTTGTTTCTCTTGATTTCATTCTGCCACTCTGTATGACCACGTGTGGTGCTGTACACCTGTGCCAGCCCCACACGAGTCCCATCCCTACACAATTAATAACAAAAAGTGTGGTTTTCTTTGCTGATTACACTTTTCTCACAATTTTTAGTATCTCTAATTTTTGTAGAGGAGAGAAAAGATACTGTGTTTAATCTCTGGCAGACTGAGTGAATGATGAATTTGCTTGGATTTTTCTCAGTGCTGGGTACTTACAAAATCAAAATATTCTCCTGTATTCTGTAGAGAGTGTCTGTTGTCATGAGCACAAAATGAGAAATTGTTGTTCATTGCACTCTGAAAAAAAGAAATTATAAAAAAAAAATCATATACCTTGTTTCACATACCTCTACTAGTCTCAGTTCTTATATTTGGATAGATGTTGAAATTAGAGCTGCTCATGTTCAAACACAGAAGTCATATTCATATATTTAATCTTCAACTGCACATAATTTTACAGGGGTATTCCCTTGACTTGCTGAATATGTACATGGTTAATATAAAAGTGTAAATTTTCAAGTAAGAAAAGCTACCTCTGTCCGCAAGCAGGAAAATACTAGATACATGTCAGGACTGCCTTGTTTGATTCACTTTTAATCCTAAAGCTAATTAAAATGAACTACAAAAGGGACCTCAAAACTGAATTAATCTATGATTTATGCACTGAATGTCATGTACACTGCTTGTTGCACGGGAAGTAGAGGACGTATTAACTGCATAACTAATTTATAATTTCATTTTTTAACATAAATGTTCTACAATGAAATAAGTCCCTACAATGAAACGAGAGTTTTAGAAGTAAAACGCACAACTGCAAAAGAACTATTTTAAAAGTAATTAACATATTAATTTTTTTTAACTCTGTTCATTATATATCATCACAATAGTATTAAAATAGCTCAAAATTGAAAAATTGACAACTCTTCTGGACTATTACAGTGCCTCTGTTCTTCCCCAAGCATCACTTTCCTGCTTTACGTTGGAAACCTTACAGTTTATGTATAGTGAATATGAATCAGTCCTAAAGTTAAATGTAACTGGAGGCCTGATCCAGCTAGAAGAATCACCAAAAAGAAAATCTGTCTGCATGGAGTCAGCTGCATGATCACATCCTAGGGTATCTGGTATTCTAAACAGATTCTCTACCAGTTTCAGTATGTGCCACATGTCCACTCATTTTCTCATGCAAACTCAACCAGATTATAGTTCAATGGATAAGTAAATTCAATGGATACATCCTGATATATGTGTTTAAAAATAAACACCTTCTAAGTCAGTAAAATGTACGATGTACTGAAATATCTTACTGGAATTATACATCAATCAGCATTTTAGGGATAGTGTTTATTACTAGCTCCTTTATGCTGCAGGGAGATTGAAAACCAAGACGGTAAATATTGAATATCATCTCCTGGAAGGATTCCTGAAATAGATTAGAGAATAATTATAGGACTATCATAAAGTAAGAAATAAGAGGTAATATAAACTTAAGCAGTACTATATTTCTGAGAAAATTAATTAACCTCACAGCCTGTGAGTTCCCTCATACAAAGAGACTAGAAACATCCAGCTTTATCCAAATTTCAGTTTCCATACATCGGGCAGCCAACTCTGTACTAGCACTTTTTGAAAGTGTCACATAAATAAACTTCCTTGGACTGTTCCTGTGACAACACATTTTAGACTTTAATGCATTTTCACACTCTCACCGCTGGCCTCATTTTAATTCTTGATTTATGACAGATAGGACTTCCACTGATTCTTTTTAACAGTGAGGGACTGGTAAGTACAAGGCATAAAACATCAGGTGAACAGTCACGTTAGTGTTGATAAAAGGTTCATCTAACCTGTTTCTCCTTTTCAGACAGTAGCTAAAAGCAGACGCTTCACAGGAAGTTATATGTAATACCAACATGATGTATACTCATGTTACAGTATAACCTTCTTTTCTGTTCACTAGCCCCAAGCTTCCCTTTAAAATATTCTCTCCTAGCCCATTTCTGTTCTTCATTATAGCAAAATCAGTGCTATGCTTCTAGAAAATGAAAATAGAAAATATTCTGTGCATGAAGTGGGTGGGTAAACCAAAGCTCAGTGTGATTATAAAATAAGGACATAACAACGTGCTTATGAAATTGTAACATTTTAAATAATAGTAATTTTAAAATACTGTGTTTTGTTTGTTTCCCAAACTGTCCCAAATCTCCTCATTTTTAAACAAGTACTAAAAGTGTTTCAAATGGAAATCTTCTAATTTTTAATGATAAAATCCCCAATCCTTCATCTGAATATACAGAATTTCTGCCATTCAATTCAAAACAGATCATCAAATTCCAGTTAAACATTCTTATAGGCTCTACACACAGATTTTGTACTGAGATTGATCATAATATATTCTGGCACACAAATGTGTCTCAAACAGCTAGAGCAGCTAATAAAAGGGAAAAGTAACATGCTGGAAATCAGCAATAACTACAGCAAGACTTTGAGCATCTATAATTATAACTGAGTAACAGCAAAATATGTTTCTTCTTTAGCACAGCTAGCAATCATTTTACTCCCTGAGGCACAAAGTCTGCCAGTCCGCTATGTCTGCTTCACTAGCTACTATAAGTGCTACTCTTATGCATAACTTGGTAAGTGATATTATTCAAAAGGGAGCTCTGTAAATTGACTGTATTGCCACAGTAACTCACCTGCTCCCGAGTTTTGTAAGCTAGCAGTAAATTATCCTCAGTTCGCTGAGCTGTTTTTGAGTTCTGGACCTGTTTTAGTGCAGAGCTTGTAGTTGACTCAGGCTGACTCTCACACACTCCAGCATGAGCGAACTAGAAAATAATGAAAAAAAAAAAGCCAACAACAATCAACCAAATAAATCTGACCAGAAATTTGGGCAAAATCGGATTTTCACATGTAATTTTTATTGTTTGGATTGCAGCAGCACCTAGTGGCCTCTGAAAAAAACAGGAGCCTCCACACAAAACACAATCCCTACCAAAAAGACCTCATGATATAAGTCTGTAAAACAGACAAGAATATTCTACAGGAAAGCTGGGGAGGGGCTTTTTATCAGGGAGTGCAAGGATAGAAAGAAGGGTAACATTTTTAAGATGAAAGAGGGGAGATTTAGATTAGACATTAGGAAGACTTTTTTTCCTGTGAGGGTGGTGAGACACTGGCACAGGTTGCCCAGAGAAGTCGTGGCTGCCCCCATCCCTGGAGGTGTTCAAGGCTAGGCACGATGAAACTCTGAGCAACCTTATCCGGTGGAAGGTGTCCCTGGCCATGGCAGTGGGGTGGAACTGGATTAACTTTAAGGTTCTTTCCAACCCAAATATTCCGTAATTCTATATTTCTATGATTACCTCTCCAGGAACTTTCTGAAAACTATTTATATAGTGATAATTCTTCTAGCAAAAACACTTACACAATAATGCCTTCCCCCTCTCCTGCTGCTCTATGATTGTAGGTTTGAGAACCCAAAACTCTTAGAGAAGAGCTAAGCCAAACACCAGGCCCATGGGCTGGGAACCTGGGGAATAGCCTATGCCAGGTGTGCCTCCCTGTACCTTGGAATGCTGAGGGGTCCCAGCCCAGGCTCTCCAACGGGGATGTGGCACTTCTCCTGGGGAAGAGGGCTCAGGCAAACATCGGCTGGTATTTTCCAGAAGATAAAGAAAATCGGCTAGGGCTAAATACACAGTAAGAGACCCCCAGCTCTGATGGACAAGCAGAAAAAACTCCTGCTGGTGTTTACTTTAGCATGCTTCCTCTGAATTTCCCATAAACATCAGGAAGGGGAACCTCGCCTCCGGCTAAAGGGCAGTGTCACACTCAGTTTTTTCAACATTTTAGGGAGAGAGAATTCCCACGGGGGCTCCTGCCTGGCTCTCACCCAGGCTCCAGCGGGTGCCCGCAGCTCTGCAGCTGCCGCTCTGCCCGCAGCTCTGCCCCCCTCACGGTGAGATATTAGGAAAAGGTTCTTCACGCAGAGGGTGGTGGAGCACTGGAACAGCTCCCCAGGGAGGCAGCCGTGGCGCCGAGCCTGACAATATTCCAGAAGCATTTGGATAATGCCCTCAGACACATGGTGTGAGTTTTAGGGTTGTCCTACGGAAGCACACAAGTTGGACTCAATGATCCCTGTGAGTCACTTCCAATTCAGGACATTCTATGATGTCCACACACTCTGCCAGCAAGCACTGCTCAGGCGGGGGTGCAGGGAGACACACCAGGGACTGTGTCCCTCAAGGAATTTGGGATGGCTGGCCTGCTGGCTGGCAGATAGCACTGGAGCATGGATGCTGTCTGCACTCCGCCACTTATCCTCTGGCCAGAAAAGTCCCTAGTTTGTCAATTTGTATTACAACATAGTCCCCAAGATGGATGTAGCAGACTTTTTTTATGTAGAACATTTTGTAAAGTGTTTTTATGGAGGGGGAAGTGGAGAACCAACTGGAATGTAAGGTGTAGTTCACAGACAGAAAAACTGAGGCACAGAGCCCTTGCTTAACATGAAACGAGCCTGTGGGTGAGCAAAACTTCTACCTAAACCAAACACGAACCAAGACTTTGCCTCCCAGGCCTTGAATGACTGTAAACGACACGACACTGGTTTGGGAAGTGGTCTGTTTTCCGGTATGTTGATCTTCAAGACTAACTTGTGTGGGAATCAGATACCATGGCTGGCAAACAGACTAAGAAGAAATATGGCACTTGCGTTAGCTAAGTACGAATGATTCAGACAGTCACAGCCATTTATTTGAAAGGCAATTACAAAGTTTCCATCTTACTGTCAGACATTGGCAATGATATTTGGGAATACCAGCTGCCACCACAGGGTTTTTCACGGCTTTCTTCTAAATGAGCTGCTTTGTTTCTCTTAAGTATCTGTTGAGGTTTTGATAATACAGACAAGAGCAATTATTTGGTTATTATTAATGATGCTGTGCTGCAAGTTACTATTCAATTCAAAATTAGGTAAAACACTTCTATAATGATTTTCAAAGGCTAATGTAAACCTTGCTTATGAAAAATAAGCTGTTCCAGCTAATACAGTTTTGGTTAGAGAAAAAATAAATCAACAATTGTAAACAAGCTGTAAGAACAACCTGTTTTGAAGCACTTTCATGATTGCGTTGGTATCTCAGCCTTGACTGTAATGAACTGTGCCAATGTCTGATGTGCAATGATCAGTTCAGAAGGCTATGGAGATAACTTGTGCTATTTTAAGACTGAATAAGCCAGTGATAGAAACGACTACAGAAGTATAAAGAGTGTGACAGGCAGAGGTACCTACAATTTGGTTTCATTCCATTCCACTCATTTTCAGATTTGGTAACTTGGGGTCCATTAGTGCAAATTCAAACAAACAACACTTTGGCCTTCAAACTGTTACTTCACTAGATCTTTTTTTTTTCCTGAAGGGTTGCAACAGTTTTGTATTTACTGCTGTTTTCCAGTGAGATATGGTTAAAGTTGAATGAGTTTAAGGATAAAACTTACAAAGGTCCCTTCCTAACACCATAAAAGGATTCTAAAAGAACATAAGGAATAAATAATTAGATTAAGGAAGAGTGGTGCCAGTCTGCATTGGCAGTAGACATAGATCTAATATAATAAAAGTTTGATTAAAGCTGCTATAGAACATTATCTTAAATAATTATATTTCTTAAATAGATTCTGTATCTGTATTTTCAAACCAAAGTGTATTGTTGTGGTTATAGTATTCCTGTTACTGCTAAAAGACACGCTTTGTGTTAGTAAAAAAATACACAAAATTAGAGCATTTTAGCTTGGTTTACGAAGGAAACAAGGCTTATGTAACCACACTTTCTGTCTCTGAGATCCCATATTAATTCTCAAATCTTCAGGCTATTTTCAATCAACTCTGAGAGAAAAAGAATTTCAAAGATGACTAGGATCATCTAAGCTCCGTGAGGAACAGCGTCAGGACAGAAAAGTGCCGTAGCAAGGAGAAGCAGGCTCTGGCACAGTTGTTACACATATAGTGTCCAGAAGGATGGTGCCAGGTATCCAGCATCTTTACTTCCTGACCACTGACACACTGTACTGTCTCTTGTGGCATGCAGAATAAAGAATATAACCTAAACCAGGAAATATTAAAAATCCTCAGGGCACTGTTCAAGGCACCTTTTGCTTGCTTAGGCCATTGCATCAAAGCCTTTATCTAAATCAGTGGATAGGCAGAGGCCAACACACTTCGATTCCCGATTCCTCTGCACTCTGAGGTGCACCAAGTGTTGGCTAATTTCACTAAGGTTACACTTTGTTTTCTCTTTATTTCCCTTTTTTTCCTGGGTCAATATATTTGCCTTGGATATCCATCTGGGAACTCAAAAGTACAGTTCAATTTAAGATGCAAAATACAAGCTTATACATAATTTTGACAATCTCGTCTTTAAATAATTGTTTCCATATTTTTTACTTCCTTTGGAAATAAGAGTCGAATTGTTTTGATTATTAGCCGATGAAAACTAGCTCATGAAGTTCAGCAAGGCCACGTGCAAGGTCCTGCACCTGGGCTGAGGCAATCTGTGGTTTCAATACAGGATCGGGGACGACACGATTGAGAGCAGCCCTTCGGAGAAAGACTTGGGGGTGCTGGTTTATGAGAAGCTCGACATGAGCCAGCAATGTGCGCTTGTAGCCCCGAAGGCCAACTGTGTCCTGGGCTGCATCAAAAGAAATGTTGCCGGCAAGTCAGGGGCAGAATCATAGAATGGTTTGGGTTGGAAGGGACCTTAAAGCCCACCCAGTTACAACATCCCTGCCACGGGCAGGGACACCTCCCACTGTACCAGGGTGCTCAAAGCCTCATCTAGCCTGGCCCTGAACACCTCCACGGATGGGGCATCCACAGCTTCCCTGGGCAACCTCTTCCAGTGTCTCACCACCCTCAGCGTAAGGAATTTCTTCTCAATGTTTAATCTAAATCTCTCCCCTTCCAATTTAAAGCCATTCCCCCTTGTCCGATCACTACGTGCCCTCGTAAAAAGTCCCTCCCCAGCTTTCCCGTAGCCCATTCAGGTACTGGAAGGCTGCTATAAGGTCTCCCCCGAGCCTTCTCGTCTCCAGGCTGAAGAAGCCCAACTCTCTCAGCCTTCCTCTAGACCCCCCAGAGCAACACTAAGCCAGTCAAGAAGTGCCCCTGTCGCCCCAGCGAACCACCATTGCCCGCCACTACCTTCCTCCACATGCCCCGCCGCCCGAGCGCTCCTATTGGCCAGAGCCCGCCTGCTCCGAACTCCGCGCGTTCCTATTGGCCAGTGCCCTACTGCCCCATCCCTCACGCCCCGCGGGAGTTCCTGGGAAGCCGCGCGAGAGGTGCCTGTTCCCGGCGGGACACTCCCCTCTCCCCAGGCATCGGGCTCTGACAGCGGCTCCTCGGCCCCGCCGCAGGGTGTGTCCCGACCCCAGCTCCGCCCCCCCGCACTTTCCTATTGGC